>CAHIKZ030001324.1:3697500-3762500 GCA_903632075.3 Acanthosepion pharaonis
TTCCTACTTCCGGCCGTCCGAATTTGAAAACAATTGCTACACGCATTTTGTATATATTTTAACTTCATTCAATGACTAATCAAAAAACGGACAGACCTTTTTTGGTTACCTTGTATATGTGTATACATACATATATATATATATAAACTGGACACCTGCAATGGCATAAAAACGACATAGGCAAAACTAACAGAAACCCATGAAAACAAATTGAACTCTCTTGAGATAATCCACTAAGTTCCTTAGTAATTCTAATGAAATAAAAACGGTCATGCATTTGATTTAAAAATTGCATCCCAATGATTTGTCGAGGAGACATTTATATTCAAGGCGCTTCTGTTTTTATTTTTGTCGCCTTTGTTTTTAAATGTGCTACATCGTAACAGAAATACTGCATTTCCTTTGTGCATAATAAGAGAAATTTTGACCTAAGTTTAAAAGCAAAAATGGGGGTTTTATTATACGCAATAACATTTTCTTTTACTCAGCTTAAAAACTGCTTATTTGAAACGGCAAGATTGCAAATGCATTCATTTTAAGACAATAGATAATAAAATACAAAGTAGTTATGTGTTGATAACAAGTTTACAAATGTCGGCTATGTCGGTTCTTTGGGAACCAGCGTAACTGAACGCTTTTGTCTCAAAGACAGGAAATTCAACGAAATTTATTAAGCAAAAATAATAAATGGACGAGATAAGATCTGTCATTTTTGGATAACATTAATGTCGCAAAACACCTTTTTCCGAAAATTTGAAAATAAATTTTGAAAAAGAAAATTGGAAGAAATACGCAATGACAAAAACTCCCGTTCCTTTCTATTCTTTAATATCAGGAAAAATTAAATATTTCAATGAAATATATGTATGACTCTTGTAATCTGACACATTGCAAATAGACTCAGTTAGCTTGTAGAGGATCGTGGCGGTGAAGATGTAAAGAATACACGTGGGTTAAAATTTAGTGCTAGCCGGTCCAGTTACATGAGAATGCTGGACTTTAATTAAGTCCAAAGAAGACAAAGAAAAAAAAAAGACCGATAATTATAAACAAACAAATATATGTATTAACAACAAGTTACAAGCACATGGACAGTTACATTGAGTTTGTGTGGTGAATATTATGTGTGTGTATTGTGGTGAGTGTTTGTACGTACGTACATGTATTGTTCTTAGCGTATTCCCAGAATTTGGGAAACGCTGTATTGGTGAGAGCTCACATATTGATATTAGCTGAAATGAAGAGAAAAGAATTACCCCACCTCATCAACGCGAGGTTGGATAAGGCCCAAGGCTCGAGGGAAAAGAGAGATCGAGGCAAAAGGTCACCCAGTATTTATAGCCAGATGAGAGAGACCCCTGGTGAAGGATTAAGGAACTAAGGAGGAGCTAACTCCGACAAGCTCAAAAAAGTTTGAAAATCAGTTTTGAAATGGAGAAACATTAAATAGTTTAGTGAAATAAATGTACGACGATGACATTGTCATGGATTAATATGGTACAACTTTTCAAAAGACTGTGCAACGGGGTCATATTATAGCCATGGATGTAACCGATTCCCTGTTTTTAGCTTTATAAATATGGAGTCGAAATGTACAGAAGAATATATTAGGTTGGTGCAATAATAATGACGTAACAATGTCGTTTTTGACGTATTTTTGAACGTCAAAAAACGACATTATTACGTCATTATTTTTGCACCAACCTAATACGTTAGATTTGTTAAGAAAGATGCACTGCTTTATGTACTCGGACGAGAATCTACCGCGGAAGAGACAGGTTTTCCCATAATGACGGAACACATTTTAAATGAAAGTATCTTCGAACTATATTCTATTTTTTATTTAATATTAATATTAAGAATTTATTAATATTTTATATTTATTCACATTCTCTGGAATATAAAAGTATAGAAACTACTGTGGTCACAAAGTGAGGGGTCGGTTTGTACATTGATTATGATATAGAATTGATCCTACAATTTATATCCGCATTATAATTTCTTCTTTTTTTTAAATCAAATTCTGATTAGATATGAATCCAGCTCTTTTCAGTTAATTAGTAAGACTTTTATCAGTAAACAATTATTATTGCCAAAATAAGAATCTTACAATTTTAAAATATTTGCTGGCTTTAAATAACCTGTAAATAATTCATTAAGTCACTGGCAGTATATTATTATTATTTAAATAACCTGTAAGTAATTTATTAAGTCACTGGCAGTATATTATTATTATTTAAATAATCTGTAAGTAATTTATTAAGTCACTGGCAGTATATTATTATTATTTAAATAACCTGTAAGTAATTTATTAAGTCACTGGCAGTATATTATTATTATTTAAATAACCTGTAAGTAATTTATTAAGTCCCTGGCAGTATATTATTATTATTTAAATAACCTGTAAGTAATTTATTAAGTCACTGGCAGTATAAATCGTCTTTCACCAGGTCTTTTATGACTGGGGATTTTTGCCGTTCAACTGGAGCAGTTTAAGTTAAAAGTTATCCCACCCGAAAATCAATATTAGTAAAAAACAATTGGGTTTCAACTGAGGCATATTCCTAAATGTAGGGGTTAATTCTTTGAATGTAGGGTGGCCCTGAAAAGTGAACTGTATAATAATAAATAATATTATTGTAATAATTTAAACTATTTTTATTAAAGTTTTTATGAAAGATATATATCCAAGAACAGATAGTAAATAAATAGTAAAACGTTGCTGAGAGTTTCAATGGACAGGAAGTAGTGGAGAGCCATTGTCGCCAAGAATTTGGAATCAAAACCGGCACTGAAGAATTATCTATCAAATAAAAAAAAATTCATCGAAATCAGATAAAAACTGTAGAAATGCATAAACAACACCCGATCAAACATACACACATACACAGACATACATACACGCACACATTTTGAGAATTATAGATATAAACAGAACAGGAATTAGCCAAGTCATATAATTATAATAATATAATGAGATAAATGTTCTTGTGAGAGTCTTCAAAAATATTTTAATGGCGCTGCGAAAACTGTCTAAGTCAGACGTTACCTGGAGACCTAGAAACGCCATAAACGGCACGATTCATTTCTTTAAACAACGAACGCCAGTCACAGCTAACTTCGCAGATGCACTTAAAGGCAAATGCATTTAGCGCCGTTGAATGCACTGAGTGCAAAAAGGAAGGAGGTCGATATTTAGAAAGCTATTTGACAAGTGATTTGAAGCTTACCCTATCCAAAAGCTTTTGTTTTTCTTTTCATTTCTCTTTTCTTTTTTTTTTTTACCCACTTTCCTTTATTTTCTTATTTCTTTTCTTAGCCTTTTCTTTTTCCTTTCTTTTTCACCCTCCCCAACTTTTTTTTTTTACCTTTTCAGATCATAGCAGAAGCAGCGGGGTTTTGCGGGATTTCCGATCAACTGATATATCCATATTGGCGCCTGAGATTGGAATAAGCAAGAAGACGAAGAGATAAAATAAAACAGACTTAAAGCTATTGTATTGAGATAATTGCTTTATGTTTTTTGTCTCAGTTTTTTTTACATTTTCAATTAAATATTTCACATTTACTCTTAATTTTAAATACATATTTTTTCAGTGTACAGTTAATTGAATTTCGATTCTGACGATTCATCAGCGATAACGTTTCTCAACACGTCATATATATATATATATATATATATATATATATATATATATATATATATATATATATATATCAATTTATTGTGTAGCAGCACGAATATATATATATATATATATATATATATATATATATATATATATATATATATATATATATATATTCGTGCTGCTACATAATACATTGATGAATTCAAAGAGTTCGTGCAAAAAGAATATTCTACGGAAATATGTTGCAGCACTAATTTGTTGATTAAAGTGATGATGAGGCAGTGAATAGAAAGTTATTCGTTTATATGCGGGTTGAATGAACATTTTAAATAGCTTTTCTGATATATAATCACTTTCCAAGCATTGCTTAGATATGGCAAAAGATTGAAAGTAGGGGACACCCAGTGAAGATCGAACTCACTATTCATTCATAGTTGTTCTAGCGAGACAAGCTTGCTAACCATTAAAACGCCTCTAGTTACCCAATATTCGTCCTTTGACAGGATTCGAACCTGCATTCTATGAAAATTTCTCGGACATTCAGGCCGGTAAATGTTATTTAATACTGTTTATTATAAACAAAGCATTTACTTAAATACTTGTATCTATAAAAAAGAACGTTAAACATAAAAAAAAATGTCTTTATTAAATAAATTGTCGGACTTTGTCCATTTCTTAATATATATATATATATATATATATATATATATATATATATATATTGTGTGTATTTAGGCGGCATTTTTTCATTAATGCACGTTTCGTTGAATAATATAGACAAGTTTTGTCTACTTTAAGTAAATTCCTTTCATATTCTCGAATAAGCTTTTTACCATTATCCCTGAAACACGAAAGAAAATCACCATGTTGATACATGTTTTTATTGTTAATCCTGTCTAAGCTTTCAGCTTTCATAAGCCATCACCAGACATTCCAAGTACATTACAATAAATTAAATAACAAAGATGGTAATTACCAACTTCGTTATTTATTAACATATATCTCGGGCAGAGGTTAAATCTGCCTCCCCGCTTAGCTTACATGTCCATGGTGCCATTCCCATTCGGCAATATATCTTTCCAGATATACAAAGAAACTCTAGCTAGTAGTCCTCAACTTGAGAAATTCAAAAACTCGCTGTTTTCAACATGTCCTTGCCTGGGACATAGACGAATCCGGCCAGTTGGTTGGAATCTGGAGTCCTCAAAATGTCTTCTCCAGACACAGAAGTATCTCCGTATTACATGAAAGAGTCTTGCTTTTTGTTTCTCCTTACACCCTCCTTTGATGTGTAGATATATGGGATATATTGTTCTCCGAGTGGGACATGATTATATATGTATGTATATTTTTGTGTATGTCTTTGTAATATAAAAGTCTCTCGGAGAACAAAGCATGCTTTCCTTCAAGCCACTCCGTTCCGTCCGTGAATTACGGTGTTATTATAACATGGGTGAAATACAAAAGGGATAATAACTTTTTCTTTTTATAGACCTTTCGCATTACAGTAACAATTTCTGCAATGTAGACTCATTTTCATTCGAACGTTCCCCAGACATCCTAGCTCTATGTTGACTAACATAAACTCCCCAAACTCTAACATTGAATTTTCTGTGCCTGGCTATTCGCTCTATCGAAAATCACCAACTTGCAAGGAAATTGTTAGTTGAGTCCTTTGGTTATTCTCATATGTACATCACTATTAAACTCTGTTACCTATCTATTCTTCCTTTATCTATTGAATATATATATATATATATATATATATATATATATAATATAATGTGTGAATCCTCATCTTCTCACTCCAGCTATTGGTAAATAGCAGGACAGACTGGGTTCTATAGGCTTGGATGGCAACTGGTCTAGGAGAAGGACAGCTCTGAATTCAAAACCTGAGGGGGGTCGTTTGGGAACCTTGTGGCACGTAGTGCACCAGGTTTCTTTATTCGGCCCTTCAAAAAGTGTGGATGGTCCTGCACGAAACCTTCACCACTATAATCAAATCTCATGTGCTGACAGGCTGTCGGGTTCATGCGAACTGATGTGCTTGTCCCTCATACGTCGAATATATATTGTACAATAATATATATATATATATATACTGGACTCTCCCGTAGAATTCGATGGGATATATTAATGTGTTTGAAGAATCTAATTTTTTAATATTTTTATTGTTGAATATATATATATATCTATATATATATATATATATATATATATATATATATATATATATATATATATATATATATATATATATATTGAACACTAAAAAATATTAACAAATTAGAATGTTCAGAAAACACTATATATATATATATATATATATATATATATATATATATATATATATATATATATATATATATATATATATATATATATATATATATATATATATTTTGCAAAAGCAAGTAAGGGATTTTTCTTTTTTTCTATAAATCCGACATTTTTTCATCATTTTGAACATTATTTTTAGTGGATAGTTGTTTTTGAGCAGACGTTCCGTTTATTTATCAAACCGTATAGTTATTTACGTCTACCGGCCTGAATATTCGAAAAATGTCATTTAAGAAAAAATCACTGTCTCTGGGATTGTTGTATACGGAATAAATTACAATAATCAAAAATAATATTCTTAAAAGGTGCCCAATACAGAGTAGAACAAATATAATTATTTATTCGAAAATTATAACATATATATGTTATAAAATCACTACAAAAATAGTCATTTTGTTTCATCATTTCTGGTGTCTTATCAAGTGATTTAGCACCATTCCTTGATAATACACGAAGTGTTGAAACGAAATGGCTATTTTTTGTAGTGATTTTATAACATAATTATGTTATAATTTTCGAATAAATAATTATATATATATATATATATATATATATATATATATATATATATATATATATATATATGTAATAAATTATTTCACCACAGCCCTTTTAAAGGACTGCGGATCATCAGACTTTACTTCCAAATGTTGAAACAAAAAATGAAAAGAAATTTACACATTTTTGACGGGCCGTATTAAGCATATGTAAATTAACGAAGTGAGGGGGGAGATTATATATAAATTATTATATTATATATAAATATTATTATAAATTTTAGTTAAGTTAATATGCGGTAATATTTGAATGTAATATTACCTTCAAATATTACACCATATTAACTTAAAATTTAAGTAAAAGTGATTACCTATCTAGAAACAGTCACGAGTTAAATTCATGAACAAAATTCAAACGGATAGAGATGTCAACTTAATAATCAATAATAACATTTTTTAAAGAGATTTTAAAAAAAAGATTACTAGAAGTAAACTTTTGTTAAATTTTATTCTTTTAATATACTTTCTATGAATATTTTTCTAATCGACTATTTCAGTTTAGACGTTCAAATTTATATCAAAAATTATAATCGTTATGAACCTCTCAAAATAACACTTTCAAAGTAAAACAAAATGACAGCGTCTTTTTCTAACCGTTTTTTCCAAAGAAAATTAGTGACAACTTCTCTCATGACGTCCTTGTCTCTTTTTCTTTTGATATGTGTGTTTTTTTCTCTTCTACCCCTTCGATATCATTATATAACTTCCGTTAAGTGAACCGTTTAAATGTGCCAATGTCTGGACCTCCTCAAGTAATTTTAAGTATAAAAGAATAGAAATATTAAATTACATCTAACTCACTCATCTCTTCTCTCTCCTCCCTCACTTCCTAACTTCTTTAATTTACATACGCTTAATACGGCCCGTCAAAAATGTGTAAATTTCTTTTCATTTTTTGTTTCAACATTTGGAAGTAAAGTCTGATGAACCGCAGTCCTTTTAAAAGGGCTGTGGTGAAATAATTTATTACATGGAACCTTGAAGTGGTCCGTTTTTATTTAAATTATTTGCTCTGGATTTACATTGAGCTCTCTGGATTTTATCCTCCTTGGGTTTACCCATACGGATTACCTAGTTTTTCATAAACTCTCTCTCTCTCTCTCTATATATATATATATATATATATATTTAAGGCATACATTATAAGAATTACGCACACACACACACACATATATATATATATATATATATATAATGTTTGCATCCATGTTTTAAGCAATTCTAGAATGCTAATACTGAATTGTAATATACTTTTTCAAGTATGCGTGCTCACAGTAAAAATATATATCTCCTTTAGATCATCTTGCATTAATGTTTGTATACACCAGGGCTCTCTTATTAAATTCACTGTCTTCCTAATTTTCATCAACGACCTCCCCGATGTCATCAATTCCTGCTGATGACACAACAGCTTACTCCTGCTCTAATAGCAATACCGAGAGTTTCGATGAAATCAAATTGGCAGCTGTTCTTGAAAATAACCCACAAGCTGTCGTGAACTGGGGCAAGAAGTGGCTTGTTAATTTTAACACCTCTAAAGCGAAATTTCAGAAAGTAACTTCCTGTGCCAAACCAGGGTTCTTGAAACTTAATTGCTGCAATAAACATCACGCTACATTTACAGGACGCCGAATCTCGCCATTTGGCACGTGAAGAGGAATAAGTGATTGCTGTAGACATGGAAGGCGTGATTTGCCAAAAGCCTATATTTTCAGCACTCCGAGATTCTAGTCTAACATCGATCTCATGCCCACCAGCAAGTATTATTGATCACCACATGACAAGCTCACTTGCGCAGATTCAATATCGATTCATGACTTCTCCAGAAGTAAAAGAAAATTGCGTATTGATATTATTTATTTTTTTTTTTTTAAAAGTTTATCTGCGACCTGTATTTTTAAAAGTCTGTCTATTTGATCAGCGAGTTTAATGACGGCCTACACAGATCTGCTTTTTTTATTTTACATATAATAAAATAGAAATTATTTCGAAATAAGAGAAAGATGATGTATCTGGTATTTATGATGCGCGAACGCAGAATTAAAGAGAGAACATGACACTGTTGTTTCTACAATGCACACAACGTCATTAAGCTTTTGACAGGCGTTTCCATGTTAGTCTTCTTCACAATTTGATGGGTTATAGTGTTTCTCTGAATTAATTCAATCTTTCTAATCAAAACTCATACTGAAAGTTGTCTTGAATGGCGACTCCTCTAGATCTTATTCCTTTTATTTAATACGGTCGTTTGTTAGGACACTATTTCGTTAATCTACTCTGCCCATTTTCATCAGGGTTCGTCTCAGTGTCATTAGTGCCCCACCCTGTTTCAATGCTGATGGCAAAACTGTTTACTATCGACTTAAAACTGGAGAAAATAGAAAGGCTGATAGAGTCGATGAAATTAAATTGGTAGCTGATCTCTAAAATAACCTACAAGCTGTCGTGAACTGGGAGAATTTTCCTGTAAACTTTAACGTCTCTAATTCGAAAATCTTGTTTATCAAGCATCTTAATGAAATTCTATTGCCTTCTGTCAGTATGTCTGATGCTAACTTTCTGGAGAACAAAACACTGCGCTTTCTCGTTTTCATGCCTTCAACTGACATGACGTGGAATATTGAATCAACTTCTAAGTCTGCTGCTAGGAATGCTGGGCTAGATGACTTTTCTCGAGGGAATCTCTCTGGAAAATTTATATCTTCCTTTCGTCCGTTCGTTTGGTATTGCTGATACATATGGTCTGGTGCTTCTATGTGTCTATAGATCCTTGATAAAATCTAAAGGAAAATCGGCAACGTTATCGGTCCTGACCTGACATCTCGGTTTCAGTAACTTTCCCAGCGCTATAACGCAGTTTCTCTTTATATGTTTTCCATACACATGATTTTTTTCCTCAACTGTAGAATGTAGCCTAACACTAATAACGTACACGTAACCAACAATCCCTTCACATACCAACACCACCAACTCCTGCAGGAACATCAAGAAATATTATACAGACACATGCTGGAACACCTTTTTCAGTCTTCTTCCTACTGCCATTTTCAGGAGATTAAAAAACACGGACATTATCACAGACATTATCACACAGGCACAATTTCCACTAGAATCGAAATACGCCTGTGCACGCATCCTAGCGCCCCCCACACACTAATACTAACAGCTCAAGACACAGACACGTGACATCTACCTGAGCAATGGATGTTAACACCAAAGATATAAAAACACTGTAATTTTCACTTCCATAAATCATTTTCGAAAATTTCTGATGAAACATTTATAAAAGCGAAACATGTTAAATTCATAAAATTTTCTTTTTGTTAATTATTCTGTCGGATTTGAATGTATATTTGATTCCAACTCATTTCATGAGATATGCATAAATTTATAAAAATGCTGATAAAATCCAATCCAATTTCCAATTTGAGCGGAAGCAAATTTGAATATTAATTACTCGTAGATACAGAACCAAATCCTGTGAGACATATAATTTCGCAGGATTTTATTTAATACTATAGACTGAATTATCTAATAATTAATATATGGTGATTGATTTCATTCCTGACGGTTTCAGAGGAATTCTTGTTTGTCATTGCAATATGCTGATCAATATGCATGAGACTGGGGAGACGCAATAGCAACGTCCTTATATTAAAATGCTTCTGTACATTTAATAGGGAATCAGACGGGCTTTAAGAACTATTTATGATCTTCCCTTTAAGGAAACGAAATATTTAATGTTAATAAATCATTAGAAAACTATATTTAGGTCAGCAATTGGCATTTTCATATATTCGTAGATCTCTGAAAAGATCGGTCTGTTTTGAAAAAGGCGTATTTACACTTTTCAGATTAATTCTAACTTTGTCAGTTGCGCTTAATTCAATAATGTAAATTGATGAAACATTATACAGTGAAATGTTCAAATTACTACCCATTTTGTCAATGCACTTGTAGTGGATCTAAGAAGGATGCGTAAATATTTAAGATTGTGCTGCAAATAAAATATGCAATATCCACAAACATAAATTATAAGAAATGACCAAATGGTAACGATATTCAATCACGATAAAAAATACATGTTTGAAACAACAGATTAAATTTTATATACACAATTTACAATTTCTTTGTTTGTAATGATGTGTGCAAAGGTATAGAGAAAAAAGTTCTTTGCTGTTTCGGAAATGTTCAACATCTAAAAAGTTGTTTGCCTTTGATTGAAAGGTTGAATTTAACTTAGACAAAAGATTTTTCTATGAAAGATATTAAGTGAAAAAGTTTGTTGTATGACTTTTTCTAATCTCTCATAAAGAAAGTTTGTTTCTTTGGAGGCAATTTTGACACATAATCCCCGTGTGTATCTTTGCGTGTGTGTCTCAAAATGCGACGAAAATTCGTTTGCTGTTTCTATTTATAGTTTTTTTAAAAACAAGATTTGCTCCAACGGGTCTTCGTAGCTTGTTGCGAATTTTCCTGAGAAATGCGTGAACGATTTTTTTATTTTTATTTTTTTTTAGCCAATAGGATTTCTTGAAACATTTAAATTAGGGATGAATTTGAGAAAGATTTTTTTATGCCAGTTCTCGAGGCTGATTTTTATTTAACAACCAATGAAATTCAAGAAAATATTTGAAAATTGAAATGAGGGTTACTAAACACTAATATATCAAGTAATTAAAATATTCCAATGCAGTTATTTATCGATCAACTCAAGTATTCCATAACCAGTAGAGATCGAACTCACATCTCAATCGTATTAAGCTGTACAACCTGTTTGATATTAATCACATTAATTAACCCTTCCATTAATTACTATAATTACATTTGTTTGTTGTTAATGAAATTGCATTACATGTAACGCAATGTTAATTGCTTGAGAATGAGTGCGATTTATGTACCAAGATGAATAAAAATAAAATAGGGACGAAAATGTAAGTAAATGTGAAATGTTCTGGATAAGGTATTCATGGCCTTATCTTTATCTTCGAATTTTATTCCATAAATCAAAACATTTCTACTAAGTATTGACGTAACAGACGATGGTTAATGTGAAACAGAAATTCAATGATTCATAGGAATAGCGAAAATCTCCTTACACATGAAAAGATTTGAAGCAACAAATATGTGATTCTACCGAGGAATTCCGTGAATATAAACGACTGAATATATAAACAGATATAAGGAAAATAAAATACATACAATCTTCAAGAAGAATGCGGAATATCATCAGTCTTAAAATGGCATCTCATCTACAGTCACTTTCTTGTTGCCATTAGGTAGTTTTCCTCTGCTATTTTCTATAAATATTTCCATGGTATTTCTCTCAAGAGATTTCCTCTTTGGCAGCATGATTTTACGAATTTAAGCGCAGTACAAGATTGACATTTAGGTCTCATCATTTTACAATAGAAATGGCTATATATAACTGTCGGTTTTATGCTAACCGTTTCTTTTCTCTCACTTCTCACTTGTGAGCTCTCATCCGGCTTTTTACTTTCCTTGCTATGTCAGTCGGTATCTTCCGTCTTCTTGATCATTTATTTTTCTATACCCTTAGTAATGTTACACGTTTCTCATATATTTTCACACGAAGTAACGTATTGCGGCATAGTGGCTTTATTGCCTTACTCGGGTGAAATAATTTTAAAAAAAAAATCGATGAAAATTCTTGGACACGTAATGGGGGAAGAGTATCTCTATTGATTAAACTTCACAGTATACACTGATTGATTGAATCGTTGTCTAAGACTTGCTAATATGTCGTAGGTTAATTAAAGCCAAAAAAATATTTTTAGATTAGAAGAAGAAGGAAGAAGAAGAAGAGGTGATGAAAAAGAAGAAGAAGAAGAAGGAGAAGAAGAGAAAAAGAAGAAATTTTAATCTTTAGAATATAAAAACGAAGCGAACATTTTTGCATATGGGAGACATGAGATAGTCAATGATACGTTCCAAAAGCTAATCACTACAATGAGAAACAGGCACATATTGTTAAAAACAAAGAAAATAGTACTAAACTGTTACGTAACATCAAACAATTTGTATAGCCGTGAAAGATGGAAAATCTCCCCACAAACAAAGAGGAAACATGAAGCAACAGATCTACCGAAGTGTGCTGGAAATACCAAAGACAAAACTTCGGTGCAACGAGGAAGTTAAAAGAAAAATGGAAGACACAATGACACGTGTAGTTACAATCCGAAGGAAAAAGTTGAAATTTCTGGATAATCTCCTCACAGATGAAGAAGAGCCTGGAGGCAGAAAGATAAGGCATTGAGAAAAAGCTAGGAGAAAGAACTCATCATCAATTGCAAGAAGACGGAATGTCTGGTTTTTCTCAAAAGGAACAACCCAACATGTAAACTACAAACTGAAAATACGAAAATCAAGAATAATGAAAGAATTTAAATATCTGGGAAATGTCTTAGCAGAGGATGGAAAGTGCCACACTGAAATCCAAATACGCATTGAGATGCATTCCAAAAGCTAAGCGGAGCAATAAGAAACCGAAAAATTCGTTACGGTTAAGGTGTCCACCCTTTTTTTATACAAGTGGACTCACCCAGTGTGTCCTAGTACTGCTGCCGGTGAATACCCGGGAGTGAGAGAGTGAGAGTAACCGCTTTGTAGGAGTCACAGTTGCGAGCACGTAGACTCAGAAGGAAGACCTACTTCGATACTGAATTTCCCAGATTGTATATATATTATTATAATTTCCCAGATTGTATATATATATTATTATAATTTCCCAGATTGTATAAATATATTATTGTTGCTACTAACCGCATTTCTGGATCTACTCAACGTATTACCATTTGTATAATTACGTCAATACATTTATTTTCTATATTTAATTCCTGCGTTTGTCATTCATTTGAGACCGGATTTCATCCCGGAATCCACAACAGTTACAATCAAAGAAAAGACTACTGAATTGTTGCTTAATATCAAATCTCCTATATAGAAATGAATGCTGGACAAAGTCCTCACAGCTGAAGAAGAGACTTGAGGCAACACGATAAAGTAGTGAAGGAAATCTAGAAGAAAGGATTAAACATCAATTGCAAGATAATAGAATGCATGGTTTTTATCAAAAGGAACTGCCCATCATGCAAAGTACCAATTGGAAATGCGAAAATCAAGAAAATGAAAAATTTAAATATCTGGGCAATATCTTAGCAGAGGAGAGAAAGTGCTACACTGAAATCCAAAGAGGCATTGAGATGAATTCCTATGCAGAGCAATAAGAAACAGAAAAAAATCGTTACAAAAAAGATTACTGATCTGTTGTCTAATATCAAATTTCCTCTAGAGAAGTGACAGTTGGACAAAGTCCTCACAGATGAAGAAGAGAATTCAAGCAACAGAAATGTGGTTCTACTGAAGCATGCTGAGGATACCATGGACCGAACATGTGGGCAACGGCGTAATTTTAGAGAAAAAAGGAAGCTGAAAGGAAACTTATTTTTAACATGTGGAAAAAACAGTTGACATTCCCAGGGCACATAATGAGGATAGAGGGCTTGGAAAATCTGATACTTACGGGAAAGATTGAAAAGACAGAAGAAAACAAGGAATAACTTAATTAATAAGTTTGAGTAAATGGATGGCGGAAAACGTTTTAGGAGAAATAACAAAAATACAAAATTCATTAAGAGCTACAAAGGACAGGAAATTTTGAAGAGCCAGCCTACATCCTGAATTGACACGGCACATAGAACTAGAAACCTCTGAAAAAGTCCGTTATCTAATTTATAAGGCATATTTTGATTTGTATGTATAGTGCCCTGATGTAATGATTAAAAATAATGAAGAAGGTTATGAACAATAGAAAATAAATATTTATGTATCATAATATAATAAAACAGAACGGTTACATATTTAATGTATTAGACATCCGACAACATTCATATTTCTCTCACTTAAACCGTCTTCAACTCACCTCTCTAAAACTCCTCTCTGTTAAGTTTTAATCTCCCACCTTCTCTCGTCTGTTACCCATCTCTTTAGCTCTAACATTCGTCCCACACTCTCATACTTACACTTTTTCTAAATTCTATTTTTATTTCCGGAGTTGTTTTTTTCTGTTTTCATTTTGAATTTGTAGGTCTGATGAATTGGATCGTATTTACGATTCCAATGCAATAAATTATGACCATGGAATATTAGCGTTTAAGCCTTTTTATTATATCCTTACTCTGTCTTGGACGTTGAGTTCTACCTGGATTCTATCCTCTTGGAATTTTTTATTCAAAAATATATATATGTATGTGTATCCATCTATGTATATATATTTATATATTTTGCATATGTATGTGTATATTTACCACTAATATTATCTATCTATCTATCTATCTATCTATATATATATATATATATATATATATATATATATATAAGTACATATCTATGGGAATGTAGTAAGAGCCGCAAGATTGTAATGTCGGTGAAGGAAGGTAAGTTTGTTTTCATGTGTAGCAGAAGTACTGCTTACAATGAGGATTTGCTTATATATAGCATGAGGGTGTAGACCTTTCAAGTCGCTAATACACTGAAGCTATAAAGTCAATATATAATTAACTACATACTTTGAAATAAATAGATAATCGGTAATTTTGAATATTACGAGGGTTTAAATGTTTCTATTTTTCGTATTATGAGATCGTTCGTGATTTTGTTGAATTTATCTTGAAACCTGTTTTTACAATTATTACATTTTAAATCTTGATGAATTGAATATATATCATTAACTAAATAGTAATAGTAGCTGCCGCTTGCTTATACGTTGGTGAAGGAAGGTAGGTTTGTTTTCAATTGTAGTTGCAAATACTGCTTGGTGGTGAAAAATTCTTTTTCCTTTTACATGTGACAGGACAGTGCAGACTTCTCCAATCACGAGCTGATAAATTGAATATATAAACTGAATATATAAATTGAATATACAATTAACTAAATAGTTTAAAGCAAATAAATAATCGGTAATTTTTGAATATTACGATAGTTTAAATGTTTCAATTTTTCGAATTATTGGATCGTTCGTGATATTGTTGTACTTATTTTCCAAGAATTTTGAACAAAATTAAATTCTAAATCTATATAAATTGAATATATAATTAACTATAATATAAATATTGGTTGTAATGACAGAATTACGCAGGTGTAGCCTTTAAGAAAGCTTTATTCACCTGAGAATAAAAGGTTCGCATAAAGTGTCTTTTTATAGTTCCAGCAAACAGAAATAGCTTTTTTAAAGAGGTGAGTAACGAAACAAGGGAAGACCACTCTTTATTATTGGTGAAGGAAGGTAGATTTGTTTTAAAATGTATCAGCGTGTTGCTTAAAATTATGGTGAATAAAAGATTGTATGCTCTTTACTGTATAAGCCCCGGGGCCACTCGAGGTAGATTTTTACACTGAGAGGCTGTTCATACACATAGGAGAGAGAGAGAGAGAAATTGGTTTACTCTAGACTTGAGCAGGTTAAAACTGTAGTGATCGGGGAAACAACCTCTTGGGAATCGTTTCCACAGAGCAGTGGTTCGTTCATACATGTAACAAGCAGTGTAGATTTCTCAAGTCGCTAGCTGGTGGCATAAATGTCGCTTTGCGTGTTTTACGCTGACCGCAGCATAGGAGAATGAACAACAATTATTTATCGATTCTGATTTTGGTTGACTTTTCATCTGTGTATATAGCACATGTCTAGATCCGCTTTGAAAAAAAAAAACACTCTGCTTTTCATTGGCTTGGGACCTTATATCCTGGTTGTGAAAGCTTCCTGATTGGTTGGTCGAAATATCTATTTTTTGAGATGTTGAAATTTTGATATTGTTGTTATAATTTATTTATTTCTCAATCATCACAAGCATATATGTATAAGATATATAAGATATATAACAAATACTGGAAAGAGAAGTGTTCTATAACCGAAAAAAAAATATCTGTATCCAACAGTGTAACGCTTCACGGTATAGCTTTGGTTCGATACGACAACGTTCAATTGGTTTCAAGTCTTCATAATATTATAATGAATGGATTAATACAATACAAAAGAAAGGAACTTAAATGCTAGTCCTAAAGTTACGAGTGATCACTTAATGAGCTAGCTAATTAATAACACACATTGCTACACAATAGTCTTCAGGAAAACACAATAAAAAGGAAATAACCATATTCCCGCTTATAATTAGTCCTATTCAGCAGCCGTTAGAATAACACAATAAATCAGAACAAACTCGCCTTCCATAAATTAGCGAGCATATCTTTAAACCACCGGGCAAGGAATAATCCAGGTTTAATACAGAAGTCCACACTCTTTAAACCTCATGTGTAACGGATATTGGTAACAAGGCTGCACAAAAAATAAAAGTCATCATAGAAGTTAACTCTTAGAGGCAACAGTCTGTTTCACTCCTGACGATTGAATCTAGCATGAAACAGACTGTCGCCTCTAAGTGTTGACTTCTATGTTCACTTTTAGATTTACACACGCTCTATCTCTGATATTGAGCACTTTATCCCATAAATATAGCACATCTTAAGACTATATTTCTTCATATATATATATATATATATATATATTGTGTATTTGGGCAGCAATCTCTCTTTTATACAGGTTTCATTAAAGACAACAGAAAATGTGAAGCGATTATGTTTTTTATTTAATTTTTCATATGTTCGTATTTTTTCCGGACATAAATTATGTCAAAATAGTCAGAATGCTGTATATGTCCGTAAAAATTCTTCACTTGCGTAGGTTTTGCAGAAAACCATTGTATTCCTGAATCTTTTGTTGATATTTATGTAGTCAATTTAGTTTTTATTTTCTCCTCCTGGGCTTCTGTATGTCCATAATCGTCTCGGATGTTCTTGGAACCAAGTACTGGCTATTACCTGGTCATTGGCCGTCCACCATTGGATTAATTTTTTTTCCACGTTCGTTGCTGGTTCCTAGTCCGAATTTTCCAGCTATAAACCATGCCCACCAACTGCCTACTTTGGGATTCAGTTCTTCTATGATAATTCTAACATTTGGTTTGCAATAAGCCTTGGCGTTGTCTATCATGGAGTAGAAAGATTCGATTTCTTCTTCCTTACTTGTGCTGTCAAGGCATACTCTATTATGATAGCTACGTGGAACGGCTTTCCTTTCAGCTTGACTAACAGAATTCTTTCGGATGATTGGTAGTATCCCGATACGCATTTCTTGAATTCTAGATCTAGTATCAATCTTATTCATTATATTTTTCTCACCGCCTGCATAAATAATCCTCTGGTTTTCACTAAGAAAATTGCTTTGTTTGGCCACCTAGTTTCATATACACCTAAGATGTTGATTTTTAGCCTACTCATATCCTGTTTTACATTATCTAACTAGCCACAGTTGCTCACCATCTGAACGTTCCATGTCCCGAGAGATATTTTTGTTTGATGTGTCGCTGGATAACGGTCCGGTGACACCTGTCGCTCATTTCCAGCCGAGGGATAGATTCCGAGAAATGTTATCCTCTTTACGCTGTTTGTACTAGCAGTCTCTAGATCAAGGTAAGGCGACACCTATTGCACATGTTGGTCCTTACCAGGCGAGAAGTTAATTCCCATAGACTTAACCCCTTTTACACCGCTAAGTTTCATAATGTGTGTGTGTTATTTGCTATGATATTTCTTGGGATTAATAATGGAGCTGTTTCCAGTTGGCTTCCCCATGGTGGTTTATAGATACACCCCCCTCTAGTTAGCTGACTGTTGACTCATCGAGAGATCTTCCGACATTTGACACGTCTTATTTTTCGTTCTACTCGCTTGCTAACAAGCCGCCTCAATCGCAAGAACTTAGAGAGGGTAGCTGGTTTAGTCGTCGATATTCCGACAGTGGAATACTTAAACTGCATCTAGAGATTATATGTAAGTTATGAATTGGTATAAAGAGTTCCGTCTTTAATGTTAAAAGTCCTATTATGATGTTGTTTAGATTCTACTCAATATTATTAACTTTGATATATAGTGATCGAGAAAACTATTGTTTTTGGTTGGAAATTTTTTTACTAAGTTAACAAAACAGACTAATTTGACTGTCAGTAGTTTATTTGCAACTATTTTCATAATTTTACATTATTATACCTTGTAAAACCAATGTAAAAAATGATATGAAAAATTTTTAGAACAAATTCGCCAATTTCTTAAAGGAAAAACATAAAAAAAAATTATTATAAAAATAAAAGATATATTAACAATAGATAATAAGAACCTCCTAAAATTTATTGCACAAATGCTCCTTTCTTTTCAATAACTCTTAGCAGCCTATTGTCATCATCTGTTATATTTGCAATTTTAGCGGCTGGTAAGTTGTTTGCAGGAACTTTAACTGTCTCCCAGAGGTCACACTTGCTTTTGAATTGCCTTCCATTCGAATAAATATCTCTCATGTGGATCCTCCACAGGTTCTCAATGGGATTCAAGTCACAGCTATTTGAAGGCCAGTCCATAAGAGAATCTTCAATAAATCCCTTTTCTTTCAACCAGGATTTAGTAATCTTTGATGCATGACTTGGTGCGTTGTCTCGCATAAAGATCATAGATCTACAGTTGGCTAAAGACTGGTTATCAAGCTTTTCAAAGAAATATTACTCTAGAAAATCACAGTAACTTTTGGAATTCATTTTAACCCCGTCTTTCAGTTTATATGGACCCACGAGCTCATTACCAATAATCCCCGCCCATATCATCATCCCACCGCCGCCTTGTTGGCGTTTAAAAACATTTATTGAGTCATGTTGCTTGCAAACCCAACCTCGAGCCCATCCATCGGGCCCATCGAGGGTGATCCTTGATTCATCTGTAAAAAGCACTGATTTCAGGAAACTGAAATCAGTTTTCATGTAATTTTTTGCCCACTGCAACCTTTACTTGTGTTTTATTGTTAGAATGGGTTTCTTTATTTGATTTATTACATCAGCAAACTTCCTTAATGCTTTACACCTTGTTTCCCTTGACACCATAAGAGCTGCAGCGGCAACAAATATGAAAGCACTTGACGCATTTGGGTTTCTTATTAATTTTCTTCGAATATGTGATAGATCTCGCTTTGTTAAATTCCTGAATTCAGCCTGGGACTTTTTTTTCTTGATTGTTCGATGATCCCTTGTCAAATCCTTAGAAATTTGAATCGAAGACTTTCCTTTGCTAATTTCTTTGATTATATAGTTCTTTTCATTCATTGTTAGATCTTTTTTACTAGCCATAATACTAAATTCTACTTCTTACAAATAATCTCTTGACACTGCAAATTGCTATAATTACTGAAAAAAATACTAAATATCAATCTGAAATTGAACATTGGGACTTAATTTCTTTCATGCTTACTCGCTATACATAATAGTACAAAGTATTTTATTGGATAACACATATCTATGAATTTTACATAAATATTTGACAATAGCTCTTTTGCATATAATCTCTAGACGCAGTTTATATCTATATATTTATTATATATATATATATATATATATATATATATTATACTATATAATATCCATATATATTACACATACAATATATATATATATATATATATATATATATATATACCTATATATTACATCATGTAATACACATACACATATTAGACCATGCAATATATATATATATATATATATATATATATATATATATATTACATCATGTAATACACATACCCATATTAGACCATGCAATACATATATATATATATATATATATATATATACATTATAAAATACTTTTCAATATTCATATATATATATATATATATATATATATATATATATATATATATATATATATATTATAAAAATGCTGCTTCAATTAATCAATTAAAAGCTTAAACTTTTCACTTGTTTTTGATAAACTACATTTTCTAAATAAATGTAAATATTTCACAAATATATGCCGAATAAATTTACAGTATTTTATATTTTTTAACCCTTTTGTATCTGTTATTAAGATTTTGACCATGAGTGTATATGCAAAATGCATAAAACTAGATATTCACTAAGATGCATCATTTCACAGACCCCCACATCTATTTATAAGTTATCAAAATTCCTCATTGATATTAGTATCCCATATCTGCTTACCAATAATAGTTTCAAATCTAATGCTTAAAATAACACAAGAAAAGCAAGATATTTTAGAGTCACTTCATGTAGAAAATATATTTACAAAGGTATCGATAAAACCACTGATATAATCTGTAACACTGTGCGTAAACATAACTCAATTCCACCTTCACCCATCAAACCTAATATTCATGGAAACTTACTGCACGCCTTCACAACTAAAGTCCACTTCTACGACCATAATGGCAATATTTATATTCAAAGTAACCGAGTTAATATTGAAAATGAATTAAGGCCGTGCTTCTCAAACTATTAAATGTCTCATTTTGAAAATAAGGTATTTAAAAAAAAATTACTAATCCTAAAATATATGTCCGCTATGTAAATGATATTTTTATTTTAGCTGAAGACAAAAAAGAAATTGGTAATCTCAAAGCTACATTCGAAAATATATATTACCTTAACTTTACCTATGAACTTAGTCAATAAAATAAGCTTCCATTTTTAGACATACTTGTAGAATCTAGTAATAAAACAGTTACTACTTTATTATTCAAAAACCAACAAATAGAAAACTTGCCACCTAAATTCACAGTAGCAGAATTTCCATTATCGTCTTAAAAATGTAAGGAGCAATGACGCTATCTTTTCCAACAGGTCGCCAACCCTTCATATTTGGGATATGCAGTGGTATTTTGTGACAACAATACTGTTGGTTCGCCATGCCATTGAGATGAAAATCAGATTCATCACTCATTAACAAAATGAGATTGTCATTTGCCTAAAATATTGCTGTGCGAAGTTAAGCCGGTGTTCATAGTCCCCTGGCCTGAGCTGTTACCCATTGATCAATTTGAAGGGGTGGAAATGCATTTCTTCATTCCAAATACGCCTTACCGATGCCAAGTTCAGTAGCACGCCTCCGAGCAGAGCGATTCGGACAACGCAGCAAAGCTTGTCTGACACATTCCACATTTCCTGGGCTACGTACCAGCGATAAGTTATTCATTAGTATATGTCGTGTATGAAGTGCCTGATTTCGTTAAATGTTTAATCGAAGACGAATCTTACGCTGAACTGTTGCGACAGACTCTTTATTCGTCACGAAACTGTCGTGGGCAAACACGCCGTGCTCTATCGTCCACAGAGCCATGGCCTCAACGGAAAAAAAGAAACAATGCTAAGACACCACACATCGTCAGTTATATATATATATATATATATATATATATATATATATATATATATATATATATATATATATATATATATATTCCTCGTGGGACTGAGTAATAGCCATTTCAAAAACGTCCATCCTTTCTGCCACGCCCTGAATATATAACAACAACAAACTGCGAGGGGTACAGGGATGTCAATATCAAACCGTAACTTTGTGTCTGACGCATTTTAAAGTCTGAATAGATGAGGGCTGCGTACCTCAAAGTTAGGATTTTAGATCGGTGTCTCTAGATGCATGCTTGGTTTTTGCTATTGTTACAGCTGTGTCCTGGTTTAGTTTCACATTTCGACTTTGCTGTTTCTATTGGCATAGAACATTACAGATTTTTGTTTTGGTATGCGTCTGTTATTTTTTAAAATTTCTATCTTTAATCTTTATAATTACTTAGTATTGTTAGTGTTGACTTTAACACATTCTCTTCAATTACTGCTTAATTCATATAGCCACCTACCTACCTATATAGAGGGCGGCCCCAACTTTTTAACAATCCAATAAAACCAAGAGTGATGGAAGAAAAATATTTTATTCATAGTAATTAAAACCTTAAAACATGCCATTTAAAAAAAACAATGATGGAGTTTTCATGTTTTAATAATTGCGTCCTGTAGATGGCGTCCTCCCGTACGAATGCATTCTTGAAATCTGCTGTTGAGATTCCTCATTGACTGCTACAACATCTCAGCTGGGATACTGTGAATTTCATCTTGAATTCTAAATGGCGAAATGTTTACTTGCTCAAGGTCACTGTCTCGCAGTGTTGCCACTTGCTCACGTCTGGCAATAAGAACTTCAAAAATTCCTAATTTTTGGGGTCAACCTGTATATATATATATATATATATATATATATATATTGAACAATAAAAAATATTAAAAAAAAGTAAAATCTTCAGACACACTGGGTTGTAGATTAACATTCATTCGTTTTTATTATTATTATTTCATTTAGATTCCTCGACTAGTTTCGGCCAACATAGCCATCATCAAAAGCAGAAATATTTCTGCTTTCTGGTAGCAGTGAACTACAGAAATGAATGTCTTGATGGAGAAATTGAAATTTTGTCGGAAGTTTTCATTTGTTTTTTTTTATTTTTTTATCTTTTTAACATGAATATTTTAACATTACTTGTGTTGGTCAAACAGTCTCTTTTAAGTTGTTATTTGAGATAAGAGCTGGATAGATCCATGCTGCTCTGAATTCCCTTGGTCAGTTTGACAGTTTTATTGGTTCCTTGAGAGGGGATATGTCTCTGTTAATTGTGTGTGTGTTTGTGTGTGTGTGTATATGTTATTTGGTTCTAAAATGTGAGTGAGTATGATATGTGTAAGCGTGTGTATATTGCTGTGGGTGTGTGTTATCATTTGGCTCATTAGGGAGAGAATATGATCTGTGTAAATGTGTATATTCGTGTGGGTGTGTGTATAAGTGTGAGGCCTCAACATTTCCGTAAGCATGTCTGTCTTGTGTGGATAAGAAATATGGGTAGGTTTTGATTTGTAGGGTTATATATTAATACTATCTATATTGTTAAATTTATGGTTTAGCCCAGCTGGATAGTGTGTTTTTAAACATATATATATATATATATATATATATATATATATATATATATATATATATATATATATATATATATATATATATATATGTATGTATGTATGTATATATATATATATTTGGTTGAATAGATGTGAGTTTGTGACCCTGGGTTTCACGCTTTAGCGATCGTCAGACAAACTGATTAATGTTTTAAAAAAAATTGGGTTTATGTAGATTGTGTGTATTGGTGTTATTGTGGAAGTGGTGGGGAAATTTCGTCGTTTTGTCATTCATCGTACTAACGCAAACATCGATATATGCAGACACATATACATACTTGGTCGTCCGTCGGGACTCATACATATATAAACATACATATATATATATATATATATATATATATATATATATATATATATATATATATATATATAAATATATATATATATATATATATATATATATATATATATATATGAATCCGTTCATCCATTGCTCGTTTATCCGAAGCCCTTTTTTAAACTAAAAACGATAATACTCACAATGAATAAATAAATATAGAGAAATAATAAAAAAAGAATTTTGATAAACTCTAGGTTTTACAAATATATAATGTCTTTGATATTTCTCTTTATCGTTAATTCAGTTTGATACAATTTATCTTTTTAATAAATATTTTCAAAAAAATAAAAATCCAACAAAATATCCGATATCACGTTGAAACCTTATAATCATTTTTTCGAACAATGCGAACGCCCCCACTACAAAATAACAAACACCGAATTTAATCAGTATTTACGTTTGTTTTGTGCTGGCGTCGATAATGATTACTGTCGTAGATCAGGATACTTGGAAAATTAACAGCAAAGAGGCAAGACTTAATGCGTTAATTTGTGTGAAAAAAAAGTATTTTTATTTAAAAAAAATAAACAGTCGCATTATCCACATCAACAAATAAGATAGATATATTGACACATTAAAAGAGATGAAATATATACTTACAGATGCATAGATTCTCGCGTCGTGAGTCAAAGCATTAGTATTCTTTATATAGATGCCTACCTATCTAAGTACCTATATATACATACCTATATATATATATATATATATATATATATATATATATATATATATATATATATATATATATATATATTGGTTGGATAGATGTAAGTTTGTGACCCTGGGTTTCAAGCTTTAGCGATCGTCAGACAAATATGTTAGCTCTATCTCTGATATTGAGAGCTTTCTAATAAGTACTGCACATATAATATATAAATAATTATACATATATATATTTATTTATATTTATATACACTTTTCACACACACACACATATACATACATACATATATATATATATATATATATATAGTGACAAATTAAAAGTGATGAAATATATAGTAGCAGATGCATGGATTCTCGGGCTGTGAACGCATTAGTATTCTTTATATAGCTGCCTACCTACTTGCCTATATACATACACACACACACATACACACACACACACACACACACACATATATATATATATATATATATATATATATATATATATATATATATATAAGGCTCAAACACACTAAAAATCTCCTGAAAAATTTTATTTGGTTGAGCTCTCTTGGGAGGAAGTGTGGGTTTGTAAACAGTGACTCTTACGGCTAATAATGCAAGACTCTTCGTTAAAACGTGTAAAAATTGTAACTTATTGAAATTGTTTGCGAAGATGTATTCTCGCCATTTAAATCATTAACCTCTATATTTGGTTTTGTATGAATGATTGATTCATGCAATTATATACATATATATGCGTATATTAAGAAATGGACAAAGTCCGACAATTTATTTATTAAAGACATTTTTATGTTTAACGTTCTTTTTTATAGATACAAGTATTTAAGTAAATGCTCTGTTTATAATAAACAGTATTAAATAACATTTACCGGCCTGAATGTCCGAGAAATTTTCATAGAAGATTGAAGTTTATAAGCAGTAAATTCGACCTTGCCTACCGAACGTTCCTTTGTGTCCGAGAGGTTAGGCACGTCAGCATAAATGACGGTTCCGTATAGGATGCAGGTTCGAATCCTGTCAAAGGACAAATATTTTCTATGAAAATTTCTCGGACATTCAGGCCAGTAAATGTTATTTAATACTGTTTATTATAAACAGAGCATTTACTTAAATACTTGTATCTATAAAAAAGAACGTTAATCATAAAAATGTCTTTAATAAATATATATGCGTGTGTGTTTGTTTGTGTACAGTCATTCCTCTCCAACCATGTAATGAATTTTTTTTTTAAGGGATTCTCCTCCAGTCCCTTTCTCACGAACGCAGGTGCTCCCCAGGGCTCTATCCCGGGTCTTACACTGTTCCTTATCTTCATTAACGACCTTCCCGGTGACATCAGTTCCCAACTAGGCACCTATGCAGACGACACCACTATTTACTCCTGCCTAAATAGCAAAGCAGGTATCGTTGACGAAACTAAACTGGCCGTTAGTCTCGAAAGGACCTCCAATCGGCTGTTGTCTGAGGCAGGAAATGACTGGTTAATTTTAATGCTACAATAACAAAACGGCTCTCCATTAACCACCACAGAGAAAATGACAATGTCTGATGCACACCTCCACGGGAGCACCTCTTTGCGAATCCTTGGTCTAACACTGTCCACTGACCTGAGATGGAACAATTACATTGAATCTATAGCTTGATCTACCGCAAGGAAAGTTGAATCTCAGTGTCGCGCCAGAAAGTTTTTCTTGCCAGAGTCCATCCTTCAAATCTATAAATCAACCATTCGCCCTTGCATGGACTCTTACTGTCATATATTGTCTGGAGCCACCGTTGTTAGTCTTAGGGTCCGACCCACAATCCAGAGAGGGATATGCAATGTGCTTGACCCTGATCTGGCATCTCGCTTGCAGTCGCTCTCTCATAGACGTGCCGTCCATTCCCTCTGTCTTTTCTTCAAATACTTTCACGGTAACTCAGTCCCACCCGATCACTGTCGAAACGGTTAAATGTAGCAGTCATTTCTTATCCAATAGCTTCATGTCTCGCACTTCACGTCAGTGGAAATCCCTTCGTCTTACTTGCTTCTCTGATAGCTATAATCCCCATCTATTCAAATGTAATGTCAATTAACATCTGATGCATTGATCTATTCCCCGTCCTTCTCTTTATCCTTTTCTCTGTCATGCCTCTTTACTCTTACTCCCACTTTCTGCATTCCTTCGCGTGCTACTGGCACAACCCCCTTGTTTGGGGTGAAAATTAAAACCAAAAAGTGAATTACAAATAGGGCCGTCCGAATGGGGAAATTTGTGTTTCATTTTTGCAATTAACTTATATTCTCTATAATAAATATATTGAGCTCTTTTTTTGTTTTAATATTTTATAATAATAGGATTTACTTAGATTACTTACCCACGAATTTTTTATATATATATATATATATATATATATATATATATATATAAATAGTGGATATATATATATATATATATATATATATATATATGTGTGTGTGTGTGTGTGTGTGTGTGTGCGTGTTTATGGTTGGGAGCGCTTATATGTATCAGTGCGTGTGTGTGTCTATACGTACGTAAGGCTCAAATATGTCTAATTTATACACTCACACACAAAAAATATCACATACGCAAACACACAGATATATATATATATATATATATATATATATATATATATATATATATATATCTGTGTGTGTGTGTGAAAAAGTGTATATAAATATAAATAAATATATATATGTATAATTATTTATATATTATATGCGCGGTAGTTATTATTTGTCTGACGATCGCTAAAGCGTGAAACCCAGGGTCACAAACTCACATCTATCCAACCAAAATATATATATATATATATATATATATATATATATATATATATATATGCTTGTTTTCTACATGTTTTAAATATGTGAGTACATATATATGTGGGATATATATATATATATATATATATAAATGTTTTTATACATCTGAATATATAGATATGCATATATATATATATATATATATGCCTATATATGTATATGCATATATACATATATTTATACATATGCGTATATATATATATGTATATATACATTCGATAAATGAGTGTCAGCATTGGATGTTTCCTTTAGTTTTGCACTCATGCATGCTAGGAAAGTTTATTTTGGAGAAAATCAGGTAAAGGAAAGACATATATTATTTGTGCTTTCTTAAGTGTGATATTAACCCAGCCTTGTTGCAGTCGACAAATTCAGACTAACAGAAGAAATTTGTTAAAGAAGGATTTTGATGGCGTCTCTGCTTCAAAGCTTGACGAAGCTGATCACGGTGCTTCTCTCTAATGTCTTCAAATTCCTTTAACTTGATGAAACATGTCTTACAACACTACTTTCGGCTTGATGCTTGGCCTTCCTAGGTTTTCAGATCAAAATTGACATATTTCAAGTTGTCTTTCAATTTATATTTGCAGCGTAAGAGTGGACCTTCAACTGAACGCTTGGAGTTTGGTAGTTGTCCATACAGCGCCTATTTTGGACGCCTATGCTCATCCATTCTCACAGCATGACTGCCCCACCTAAGTTGTATCTTTGATAGAAGGGTTTCAATGCCTGTGATCGTGTTACATTTCTTCAGGATTCTACTCTTCTTGACCATGTCATCCCATTTCATATCACATCAAGCACGAAGACAGCGCATGTGAAAGGCGTCAAGTTGATTTATGTGCTTGCGGTACAGGGTCCAAGTTTCAGCGCCATAGAGAATGGTTGAGAGAACGACTTGTCTGTATATATCGACATTTACTCTGAGAGACATGTTTTTGGTGTTCCATAACCTATGTTTAAGTTTACCGAATGCTGTGCTGGCTTTGGCTATTCTAGATTGGATTTCTCTGTCCATTTTGTCACCAGAAGAGACTGTTAATCCTAGATATATGAAGGTCTCAACAGTTTTTAATGCCGTACCATCAATAAAGACGGAAGGATTTGTGAGAGATGGATTGCCTGGTACTGGCTGGTACATTAGCCCAGTCTTCTTTATGTTGACAGTGAGTCTAAATGCTTTCGTTGTTTCAGAGAATTTATCAAGGATAATTTGAATGTCTTTCAGACTGTGTGCTAATAGCGCAGCATTATCTGCAAAGAGAAGATCGCATACAAGCTGCAGATCAATTGTGCTTTAAAACGTTGCTGATTGTATAGGACTCCATTTTTTTCTGAATTCAACATTGACTCCTTCAATTCAGTCAGAGAATGATTTTCAAGCATAGCAGAAAAGAAAAGTGCGGAGAAGAGGAGAAAGAACTCAAACTTGATTTGTACCGATGGAGACGAAAAAGGCGTCCGATTGCTCAATTCACGTCCTTGCAAAATCTTTCATTAATTCCTGAAAGGAGACAATAATATGGAGCATTTTTTCTGGAACACCTAATTTTGACAAATCTTTCCAAAGAGATGCAGTATCGAAAGCCTTTATGAAGTCTACATAAACAACAAATTGTTTTGTTCTCGTGTCTTCTCCTGAGCCTGCCGGAGACAAAAGATCATATCCTCGGTTCCTTTACCGGGTTAAAAACCGCACTGGGTCCCTGGTAATGCCGATTCTGAGACAAATTAATTAAGCCTATTCAGGATGATACGAGCAAGGATTTTGCCAGCATCCCAAAGAGGGATCTTACTCTATGGTTGTTACATTCAAATCTGTCTCCTTTGCGCTTATACAAATGAACAATTGAAGCATCCTTATATAGCTGTGACACATTCCCTTTTCCCACAAAAGTTTGAAGAATTTACAAATTTTGCGTATCATAAGATTGGTACCACATGTATATATTTCAGCTGGTATTTCATCTTCTCCGGGGGCTTTGCCATTCGAAAGCTGTTTGATGGCTTTTTTGAGCTCGAAGAAGGGTTAGCAGAGAGGCTTTGTATAACAGCTCTCCGAGGAAGATTGTTCATTACTTCAGCACAAACAGACGAATCCTGATTTAGGACAGTGTAGAAGTTTTCTGCCCAGCGTTTGATAATGTGGCTTTGGTCTGTCAAAAGAATGTTATCTGAAGAAATGTTTGGTGATAGAACGCTGGAAATGAGACCAAAAACATCCTTCAAGTTTTGGTAGAATAATTTCAAGCTACATCTATCGGTAGCCTCCTGCAAAGCTTTAGCTATTGCTGTCCTCCATCCACCTGTTATCTTCAATTTTGCTTGAGAATCTCCCTTGGCTGATTTAAAGGCTGTTTCTTTGATAGACATGCTTTGTCTGTCATCTAGACCTGATGACATTTATGTATGTTTTCCAGGAGAGATTTAATTTCATGAATCAAACCACTTCATGTTTTCACTGAACATTCCTGAGTGTTACTTTTTGCTGAGTCAGAAGGTATGTCTTGTAAGGCAGACCTTGCTGATTCAACTTCATTACCTCCATCAAGAGATGAAAGTTTTGAGTTACAAAATGTTTGGAAAGAGTCTAATGTTTCCTTGACTTTCAGTTTTGTTATGTCTACCTTCTTTGGCGGCTTTTGCTCGATTGTTTCTAACAGGTTTCTTCAAATGCATTGCCGTATGGGAGCAAACAATTTGGTGATATGAACAACATTTACCAGTTGCTAGTGATCGCGTAAAGTTTATGTCGTGACGATCTCTTCCACGAATGATGATGTAGTCAATGAGATGATCGTGCCCTGATCTAGGATGTCACCTTGTAGTTTTGAGACTAACTGGTAGTTGGAAAATTGTGTTGGTGTTTACAATGTCGAATTCACTGCAAAGAGACAGCAGCAATAACCCATTAGAATTTGATTTACCGACGCCATGTTTTCCATTGACTTTACCCCAAGATAGTGTCCCATCCAACACGAACACTGAAGTCCCCCATCACTTAAAATTTGTCACAAAATGGTGTCCGCCTTAGAATTTCTCGAAAGTTGCAATAAAAGGAATCTTTTACGTCCTCAGTAGAATCCATGTGAGGCACATATCAACTAATTAAAGCGACATGCTTATTCTTACCGATAGGTAAGCGAAGATTGACCCTGTCAGAAATACCAACTGGAAGTAATTCCAATCGTGATGCAAGATCGATTCTGACAGCAAATCCTACGCCAGACACTCTTTTCGCAGATTCAGGTCGTTCTTCCCAGAAGACGCTGTAGCCACCTTCCGCTTCTTTGAGTTGTCCTCTGTCTGGAAGTCTGGTTTCTGATAAAGCAGAAATACTGATGTCGTTCTGTTTAAGTACTCGTGCAATAATTGCTGTTCTGCCTTCAGGGTTTTTCTTACTGTCCTGAAGTTTCCTTACATTCCAAGAGGCTATGAACATTTTTGTTTCATTCAGTTTTGATTTTCTAAAATTTCTGGTGCGCAGTTGAGATGGCCAGACATAAGCAACATATGACAGGGTCATGTTCGGACATGACATATTTAGATCACTTTTTATTGACCATTCCTCATAAAACTCGTCGCTTTCTTTATTATTACTTATATTCAAAGATCATTTGATTAACATTTGGTGTAATTTTAATTGTTTTACATTTTCGTATTTATTAATTGTAAAGCAATGCATTTCAATTATAACGTAATTTTGTTTCGCTTACCACGAGTCAATTTGCTTTTATTATTTATATTTCAATTATTAAAACAAACAACAACAATAATAATGATAATAAAATATTCCAATATATTTGATAAAAAAATTATATTTTTTATTTTATTTTATTATTATTGTTGAAAAAATATATACAGCAATATATTGGCACATTTAATGACGAACTGCTTACTCCGAAATCCAATGTGTAAAAAATATATTTATATATATCTAGCTACACACACACACATATATATATATATATCATGATAACAACTACTGAAATTGCCTCATCTATATAAAACTTACCAAGTAAAATAAAAGTATAACATTTTGCACTACTGTTTATATATATATATATATATATATATATATATATATATATATATATATATGTGTGTGTGTGTGTGTGTGTGTGTGTGTGTGTGTGTGAATTTATATATATATAATGGAAACTATTTTTTGTCATATATATATATATATATATATATATATATATAGTGTGTGTTTGCGTATGTGTGTGTGTTTGTGTGGGTACTAATGCTACTATAACTAAACGGGAAAAACAATTCACTAAAAGAAATATATTTAGAAAATTCACATGACTTCTATTATCGCAGTGTGGAATATTTGATAACAAAAGTGACGGAACTAAAACGAAGACAAAAATATATATAAAAACAAAAGCTTATATACTGAAAACACAAATACCCGCCATTTTTTTTTTTTAAAAAGTAATCATTCTTAAATATAAATTTCCAAGTCCTCTCTTTCGTGCGCATGTGTAGTTGCATCAACGTAAACAAATTAGACTGGTGAAATCCTAATGCATTTATATTTAAAAAGGAACCAAATTTATCAAAAAAATCAACCGCAACCATTGATTTTTTTTTCCATATTTTTGCTGTCTATTCAAATTGACTTCACTGAGACTATTTTATTTCAACGCTCAATGCCTTGGCGCTGCATCTCGGAAACCAATGTAATTTTAACGTCACGGCTTCCGCGTTTATATAGCAACGCAGAGCAATTCATTGGCTGTATGCCAAAACTTTCTGATAGACAAGATTTTGAGGCAGTCGTTGAAAACCAAACTTTAATTAACCTTCACTTGTACGACTTCTAAGATCAGCAAAGTCCCCAGAGCAATTTTACAACGAAATGATCGTCTTTAAATTGATTAGGGATATTTGAGTTTTGTCAATCCTGGCGCCGGCCGTGGTAGATTATTTTGTCTTTTCTATTTTTTTTCTTCTTTCTGTGTCGTATTCCATATATGTTTTTTTCCCTTTTCTCTTTATGCTCAGCTTCAGAAATCTTTTTTTTTTTCCGTGACTTGCAAGAAGCTAATATTTTGTGAAGCTTGAGAAGTGAACTAAATGGTTTTCCCTATGGCCTTGTTCACCTGAATATTTCTTGCCAACATCTTCCTAGATTTTATTATAAATATGAAAGAATATACGCTAGTTTTGACAAGACTTGTACAAGTAGGCGAGGCATCCGATGTGAATCGATAACAATATTAGCAGCTTAATACTATTGATCTTCAGTAAGTGACTTACTGAGTATACGCAGTTATGATGAACGATTTACATCATATCAACACATTTTTGGTAAAATAATTCCGAACTTTTGTAGGTTTTATTAATTTCTATTTCATACGTAAAGAAATGACTTGTTTGCGTCTATAGGGGACTATTGGCTGTGTTTATACTAGAGTCCTGCAATAATCATCGATTGTGTTTATACTTGAGGCTATAAGTAACCATTTGCCCGTTTAAAAAATAATCACATAAGCGATTATTCGTTGATTGAAATAATAAATCATACATTATAAATATATAAAAAAAAAATTATAAGTAACATAAGAGATTAATGTCACGTCCAATGAAACACTGTTTTTGCCGCAATGCTGCGAGAATGTTGAGACTTTTAAATTCTAATTTCCATAGATTTTTAAAAATATGAGTACAAATAATTTGCATATGTATATGTGTGTGTGTTTCTGTGTATCTGAGAATATATATATATATATATATATATATATATATATATATATATATATATATATATATATATATGTATCGAATTTCACCTCGATCGATTTGTCAGGCAGGAGTCTTCCTGGTGTTATCGTTTTGTAGGGGGAAGATCCCAGCGTGCGGCACCTTTTGGAAAGTGCCTGAAAACCATACCACTGGTTGACCCAAGGCCTGTGAGTGAAATTGTGTTGGCGGGACACTCGGGGGCCGTCGATATCCGTGCTAGCATGAAGGCACAAGTCATCTAAACCGAGGATTTGAGTGTGCAGGCATTATTCAAATTGTTGATCACGCTAGATACCACGCTCTCTCCCAGTAACTGTAAATAAGGTTTGCAGTATAAACCAAAGGTTGGCTCTGTGGGCGTCGAACAAACACAGAATGTGCCTGGGCGAGTATAAGCAAGAGGGATTGGCTCGTTGCACTAATATACGCGTAGTGTCTCGCTATTATTATATATATATATATATATATATATATATATATATATATATATATATAGAGAGAGAGAGAGAGAGAGAGAGATAGAGAGATAGATAGATAGATAGATAGATAGATTATGGAATGGACGATTACGTCTAGCATGAAACAGCCTGTCGCCACCGAGTGTTGAATTCTATGTTCATTTTTATATCTATATTTACATACGTTCTGTCTATGATATTGAGCACTTTTCCCATAAATATAGCACACCTTATAACTATATTTCTTCATATATATATATATATATATATATATATATATATATATATATATATATATCACTGAATACGACAGACCAGGTGCTTTTATTTAATTTTTTATACAATTTCTCATGCGATCTAATACTTTTTTTAGATGATAAATTACATAAATACTGTCCGAATATTCTTTTTATCCGAGCACTTTCGGCTATACATTTAGCCATTTCCAATGATTAAATATTTTAACTCTTAAATAAGAAATAGTTTGTTGCATGTATGTTTTATTAAATATTTTCATTTTTTCAAAACACGGTCAATATATTGACATCCAGACACACTCTACACCTTTCTGAACATAGCTCAATTAGATCTCATTTAGATATTCATGAAGACCATTCTCTATTTTTTAATTTATTTTTTTAATCTTTAAATTTTATTTTATTTTTTTCTCCTCCCTGTTTTTGTCTTTCTTGTATGTATTATATGTAATAGGAGTAGGTAGGCTTTCCTACCGCCCGGTCCACACTCCTCCTCCTTCTCTTGGACATGAGTAGAGGCTTACGCTTTGTTTCTTGTTTAGGAAGGGGTTTCCGGTTCTCTCTTTCTCTCTCTCTCTCTCTCTCTCTCTCTCTCTGGCCGCTGTATTAGTGCGGCTCTGTTTCTCCCGTGATGTGTGCAGTCTGGGGCATCATTTCATTCTGAGGGTAAACGGTTGACAGTTCTCTGGTTGCTATTTCCGACTAGTAGTTAGGAGCCCTAACTCTTGCGTAGCGTCTTGAGCGGCCGCTCTGATCAACAGTTGTATAATACCGGGGTGTTTGTAGTGCCATGTCACGCATGGAAAGGTGTCCCTGAAGTCACCTCCGGTGGGCAACCCTGAGGCAACATTATGATGCAGGTTGTGCCAACTCCTCTCTGCCCACGTCACTGTCGATACTGTCTGCCTCTTTTGCTTCGGGCCTTCTCATCTTCCAACCAAAATTCCACATGACTTACAAAGACCGAAAAAGTAACCCTAAACCAGCCACTCAAAAATCACCTAAACCCCTCAACATTTCGTTCTCCAACATCCGTGGCATTAGAACAAACTTCTACAATATGGAATCTTCCCTCACTCCAAACTGCCCGGATATACTAGCTCTCTGTGAGACCAACCCTTTCTCGTCTATCCCCTCCTCTGATCTCTCGATCCCAGGCTACCTTTCTCTCCTCAGAAAAGACTCTCTAACCCACATGCACGGCCTTGGTGTCTACGTCAGGGATAATCACCCTCTGGCCAGAGAATTGTCTCTCGAATCGCCAGACCAGTCTCCGTCTATCTCTTCTCATTACGGTAAGCTATCTCTTCTTCCTTTACCACTCTCCATCCTCTCATGACTGTGGGATACTCGATAGCATTTCCGACAGCATAGACAAGGCTCTCTCCCTCCACCCGTTTGCTTACATATTTGTGTTTGGCGACTTTAACGCCCATCATACCATGTGGCTTAAAAATGCTACTACAGACCACGCAGGCATTCAAACTCTCAATTTGTCAGTCTCTTAATCCCTCACGCAGATAGTTAACTTCTCCCACTCGTTTTGCCTTCAACCGGGAAGGTAAAGCCTGTCTTCTCGATCTGTGTTTTACTTCCATCTCCGAGTCCTGTAGCGCCACGTAACTCTGCCCTCTTGGTAACTCTGATCATGCGGTAGTATCTGTTAACATCTCCTTCAACACCCCCTTGCAAGGAACCTCTTACCACTAGAACTTCGTTCTACTATCAACGAACTGACTGGGACGCGTTCCGTGATTTCCTTCGCGATGTCCCCTGGGATGTTGTCTTTACGCTCCCCGTTCAAGAATCCTGGGTTAATGCTGGAATCGACGCTTTCATCTCCTCAAGAACATATAGGATCATGTCGCGCTCCTCCCCCTGGTTCTCCGCTGCTTTCTCAACCGCCATCGCCCATATGAATCACTTCTTTCACCTATTCCGTAGCGACATGTCTGACTGCAATAGACGTCTCTTTGCCTCCGCCCGTAACGAGTGTAAGCGTGTCCTCAAAGATGCTAAGTCACTATTTGCTGCTCGGATAAAGGAGCTTATTGAATCTCGCAAATTTGGCTCCAAAGATTATTGGCGTCTCTGCAAGAGCGTATTGAACAATTGCAAACCCTCTATACCTCCTTTGTTCAACCAGTTCGAAGTCCTGACCTCCACTGCCGACAAGGCTGAATGCTTTGCTCGGAAATTTTCATTCAACTCAACGCTCGAATCTTCCGGTGTACCCATACCCGACTTCCCTCTTAGAACTGAAGCCCTATTGAGTGGGTTACACATAAACCCGTCTTTGGTATTGGGCATTATCTCCAATTTAGACCCTAACAAGACTAGTGGCGGAGATTGGATACCAGCCATTGTCTTGAAGAAATGTGCGTCTGAACTGCCGCCCGCCCTCTCTAAACTATATAACTACTGCCTCAAGGAATCTTGTTTTCCTGACTGCTGGAAGTCCTCTTCGATTGTTCTTGTTTTCAAGAACTCTGGTGACCCCTCTGACCCTTCTAACTACCGTCCTATTAGTCATGGAAGCCCTAATCAATACCGAAGTGGTTAACCACCTTACATCCTATGATCTGCTCTCAGACAAGCAATATGGCTTCCGCTTTGCCCGATCTTCAGCTGATGTGCTTACGGCCATCCCTGAAACTGTCTACCAAGTTCTTCAAAATAACGGGGAAGCTCATGCTGTGGCCCTAGACATCTCCAAAGCGTTTGATAGGGTTTGGCATGCCGGCCTTCTTCGCAAGTTCCAGGGTTATGGCATTACGGGTCGAGCGTTTGACCTAATACAATCATTCCTGTCAAACCGTGAATTGAAGCTCGTTATCAAAGGATTCTCTTCCAGTTCCTATTCCACGAACGCAGGTGTTGTTCAAGGCTCCATCCTAGGCCCCACTCTATTCCTTATTTACATAAATGGCCTTCCTGACGCCATAAATTCCCAAGTTGGCATCTACGCGGATGACACCACAATTTATTCCTGCCTCAAAAACAAATCTAGTGTCACTGACAAAACTAACCTGGCCGTGCGTCTCGGAAAGGACCACCAATCGGTTGTGAACTGGGGCAGGTATTGGCTTGTCAACTTTAATGCTTCAAAAACAAAAATGCTCTCGATTAATCACCACAGAGATCCTTACCTGCCCTCCATTAGAATGTTTGACGCTCAAGTTACCGAGAGCACCTCTCTGCGGCTGCTCGGTCTCACGTTGACTGCTGACTTGAGATGGAACAAATACATTGAGTCAATTGCTTCGTCCACCGCAAGGAAAGTTGGCTCCCTGTGTCGCGCCAGGAAATTTTTCTCCCCGGAATCGATCATACAGATCTACAAATCAACCATTCGCCCTTGCATGGAGTATTGCTGCCATTTATGGTCTGGTGCCCCTTCTGTTTGCCTCGGGGTTCTTGATAGGATCCAGAGGCGGATATGCAATATAATTGGCCCTGCTCTGACATCTCGTCTTCAGTCACTTTCTCACAGACGCGCCTCTCTGTCTGTTTTACAAATACTTTCATGGCAATTGCTCCAAGGAGCTGCATTCGCTGGTTCTCAGACTTCATGAGTTCAAACGCCCTACGAGGCTGGATTCCCACTCTCACCCTTTCACTGTCGAAACTCCTAAATGTAGCCGTCCCTTCTACTCCAATAGCTTCATGTCTCGCACCTCTCGCATGTGGAACTCCCTTCCTTATTCCAGTTTCCCTGATAGCTATAATCTCCAGCTATTCAAATGTTAATCGACATCTCCAGTTGCCTTGATCTATCCACTGCGCTTCTCCTCATCCTTTCTTCTATCCCTCCTATCTGATTTTCTGTAACCTCTTGCATCCTAGTGGCTTCTCGCCTTGCTTGGGGTGAAACGCTTAAAAAGAAAAGAAAAAAAAGACCTACCGGACATTATTCGTAACATACTTGTTGACAACACTAATATTATCTACATGCCAAAAAAATGGCTAAAAATAATGGAAGCCTTATTAATAAAAAAAAAAAATAATAATAGTAACTAAGAACATGGATACAATATCGTGACGGTGTTTTGAAAAATGAAAACATTTTATAAGACATTCTTGCAACAAACTATTTCTTAACAGTTAAAATATTTAATCCTTGAAAATCGTATTTAATGAAATGTGCATGAAAGAAGGATTGCTGCCTAAATACTCTCTCTCTCTCTCTCTCTCTCTCTCTCACACACACACACACACACACACATATATATATATATATATATATATATTACCAATATCCGGACTATCGTTTTCTGTTAAACCATATGGGAATTACTAATGCCCACTTCGAGACTAAAGTAATACACTATTGCCTACTAGACATCATGTAGGAATCCAGATAAAAAGCTTTTAATTTCATTGCGGACTTCCATCAGATGCAGTTGGTTATTGCACAGATGTATCGCGCAGTACACCATCCTGTCGTCAATTTTCTATTTCAGACTAACACATTGTACCTTAAATATTATAACTGATCCATAGAGAGCTCAATGTCTTTTCAGAGCATATATATTTTTTCGGCAAAAATTAAAATTACCTCAGCATGAGTATAGTCTATTTCGGGCTGGTCTTAACCCAGCCGTCTTCAGCTCTTAAGTGTTTGTCTGGAAAAAGGGATTAGAATGTATCTTCAATATCAGTTCCCCTCCGTATATCAATGTATGGACGCGTGTGTATGCGTATAGCTGTTCATATACATATATCTGTACACATAAAAGTGTGTGTGTGTGTAATCGCACTGACACGTGTGTATGTGGATACATGTGGATGTACGCATATTGGATATTACCATCCCAGTATTACCAACAATTTATAAATCTATCAGTCAACTGATTTACCTAAATTTAATTGCTCTTAAGTTTAAATCCCCCATAACTTACTAATAACATTAAACCCTTATGGTCTAAGGAAGAGACAATTGTTGTTAGCATACGGAGCACCCCATAATAGTAACCGAATTTTAGTTACAGACAACGAAATGCTGTAGCCATAAATAAACTCCACTCCCAAATAAAATCCTGCACGGCCTCCCACAGTCACCAACACAAGCCCCTTAACATAAACAAGTCGTCTCTCCGAGGGGAACTGATATTGAATATAAATTCAATCTCTTAATAGCTAAAGACAGCTGGGTTCCGACCAGCCCGAAATAGACTATACTCATGCTGGGGTAATTCTTATTTTGCGTTTTGCGTGTATTATGGGAGCATGTTTTCACGAAAAAATGTCTAACTAAATAATTCAGACAAGTTTTGTCTACTTATTTTGTAATAGGATCCTCTCGTAATTACGGACAATGCTGATGCATATTCATTTTAATCCGAGTACTTTCGACATTAGCACAGTGTCATCATTTGTATCCTTTTTTCTAAGACAAAAGTTTGTTGTGTTTATCATTTTTCTTTAGACAAATAGTTCTTATATATATATATATATATATATATATATATAAATAAATTCCAAAGAGGATAGAATCCAGAGAGAACTCAATGTCCAGGATAGAGTATGCCTCAGATCACAAGAGATTGTTAATCATTTTGGAAGGCATCTGCCAATTAAGAAATATAACCAATCTTTTTTTACTGATCAGAAATTTGACGAGCCGAAGTTTGCTTGGACCCTGAGAACGTAGAACCTCGGCGCAGGATTACTTTTTGTCATGGCTCCTTACCTATAACTACAGAATGAACTCGTCCTAACACTATGTATACTACGCCTCTCAAGAGAGAGGGACGAACCAAGCCGAGCTTCTCGACTTGACGGTCGAACTTTTTGCCTCTGTGCAGAAAGGAACCCGGACGAGGTTCCGCCGAAGGGCGGAATCTCGTTCGGGGTGAATGACCTACCCTGATCTCGTTTTTACGAGTCATACGGGCATATTTTTGGCTGAGCCTACGGGCTCAGGAAACCCACGATAAAAACGACCTTGTGTCACATGCAACCCTCGTGGGGGGGGGGCTAGATACCGAATCAAGCCGAGCTTCTCGACTTGACGGTCGAACTTTCTGCCTCTGAGCAGAAAGGAACCCGGACGAGGTTCCGCCGAAGGGCAGAATCTCGTTCGGGGTGAATGACCTACCCGATCTCGTTTTACGAGTCATACGGGCATATTTTTTGGCTGAGCCTACGGGCTCAGGAAACCCACGATAAAAAATGACCTTGTGTCGCATGCAACCCTCGTGGGGTGGCTAGATACTGAATCAAGCCGAGCTTCTCGACATGACGGTCGAACTTTCTGCCTCTGAGCAGAAAGGAACCCGGACGAGGTTCCGCCGAAGGGCAGAATCTCGTTCGGGGAGAAATGACCAACCCGATCTCGTTTATACGGGTTTTACGGGCATTTTTTGGCTGAGCCTACGGGCTCGGGAAACCCACGATAAACTCGGCCTTGTGCCACATGCAACCCTCGTGGGAGGGTGGCTAGATACCGAATCAAGCCGAGCTTGACGATCAAACTCTCTGCCTCTGAGCAGAGAGGAACCCGGACGAAGCTCCGCCGTTTATACGAGTTCTACGGGCATTTTTTGGCCATGCCTACGGGCTCTGGAAACCCACAATAAACTCGGCTTTATGCCATATGCAAACCTTAGGGCGGGTGGCTAGATACCAAATCAAGCCGAGTTTCTCGGCTTGATGGTCGAACTCTCGGCCTCTGAGCAGAGAGGAACCCGGACAAGGCTCCACCTAAGGGCAGAGTCTCGTTCGGGGAGGCTGACCGACCCGATCCCGTTTATACGGCTTCTACGGGCATTTTTTGGCCGAGTTTACGGGCTCGGGAAACCCACGTTAAACTTGGCCTTGTGCCACATGCAACCCTCCTGAGGGTGGTGGCTAGATAAAGAATCGAGTCGAGCCGAGAGTAGTTCACTCCAAACCAGGCTGACAGTCACACTAACACCTTCCACATCTTGAATTATTATTTCATGTAATATACCTTCGTTATTTCTACTCTTGTGTTCGTGTTGTTCTTCCTTGGTCCTAACCTGGACCATAACACTTTTCTTTTACACCCAAGAGCGTCCGTAAACTTGCACTACTTTGACGAGAGTTCACGGCAGTAGAAGTCGTTACGAGCTTTGGTGACCCTCCGGGCCCTCTCCTCTCTGATGATCTTGCATTCGCTTCTTTTATTAAAGGTACACGTCTCCGCATTAAAACGTTAGGTGAGGTGTTGAATTCCGTTCTCCCTATTCCCCATCCCTGTCGCTTCCTCTAAGAAATGATGCCTACTTTGTTTTCCACTGTAAAAAAAAAAACAAAAAAAAAAAACGAGGAAAATTTTCTTTTGTTGATTCAGTTTCTGATGCAGCTTTATTGTCCATACTGAGGAATTTCCGATAGCACAAGAGAATACAGAGATGAGTGTTTTACTAGAATGTGTATGTTCGTTTCAATTAGTTAATGCTGAGTTATTTATTGTAACATTTATATGAAAATGATGGAAAATATTTTCGAAATATCCATAGCAAAATTTCATGCATGGATCAATTATTTTTTTTTCAATTATCGATTTCCCCTTATTGTTCATTCTTCCTTCGCCGCCTATTCAACGTCATGTCTCGTGTGCATTTGGATAGAAGCATGTACTGTCTTTTATCTGAAAGATCTATCATATAAATAAATAAATAAATCTTATCTATTGATAAAACATTATTGTTAGAGAGGATAACTCTTATGCACGAAAGAATTGTTTTGCATGTTTGCAAATTTAACTGTGTTGTGTTGCGAGGAAGACAATATTTGAATCGAAATTCAACGCAAACCAGATCGGTGAGCATCTAACAAAGCCAGGGTTATGTATTCGCAGGCATCCTGAGAATTATAGTGAAGTTCTCATGTACACTCATGATGACGTGCAAAAGTTCTTTCTTATTATTCTACACGATCGATATATTCAAAAAAAAATTAGCCAAGCAATAGTGCAATATTTTAGTCTTGATCACGCAAATTCTTATTTTCCTCAACTGACGTTCTCCTTCTAATTCTAACCTATCTATCTATCTATCTATCTATCTATCTATTTCACTATATATTGGTTTGGTTTGCTTTGTTTTGCAGCATATGACGCGCAATGCGCTTTTTAATGCCGACAAGATTTTTTTTTTATTGCTGATTATATTATCTATCTATCTATCTATCTATCTATCTATCTCGGTTTAATCTATCTATCTATCTATCTATCTATCTATCTATCTATTGGCTTGGTTTGCTTTTTTTTGCAGCATATTACCATCAATGGGCTATTTAATGCCGACAGGATTTTTTTTATTGCTGGTTCTATCTATCTATCTATCTATCTATCTATCTATCTATCGCATTTATCTCATTATGTTAATCTATGTACGTATGTATATATTTATAACTATATCCGAACGCGCACACAGAGAAGCAAGCAGATCTTTTTCTCGACTGATATTCTAATTCTATACCCATGTTCATCTGTCAACCGCATTATGTTTATCTATCTATCTATCTATCTATCTATCTATCTATCTATCTATCTATTTCACTATATATTGGTTTGCTTTGTTTTACAGCATATCACCCTCTATTTAATGCTGACAAGATTTTTTTTATTGCTTGTTATATTATCTATCTATCTATCTATCTATCTATCTATTTATCTATCTATCTATCTATCTATCTATCTATCTATCTATCTCATTACTTTTATCTATCTCATTCTCTCCATATCTATTTGTTTATCTCACTATATTCATATATCAGTCTTTTTGTTATCGATCCGTCAATATTTAAATACACTCGCACGCATATACCGACACACAGACAGACGCACGCACACAGATGCAAGTGAACACCTAATACATAAATATAAACTTTGGGTATTTGATAGTTTTAATTCCGAGATATTAATTAATAACATCAAGGTTGTTTTTGTTTCAAATATTACATAACATTTCTACCACATTTCTGACCAATATATATCTTATTTTTGTTTGAATTTTTAGAATCAGAACTTATCATTACTTACAACTTTTACAGCTGGAATAATGTCTTCATCCTCTTGCTATTAATACAAAGTTCTGTTGCATATTAATTGTTTTTTTTCTAGGTAGCGCAGAATGAAACTTGGTCGAATAAGGAATAAAAATACAAAGAAAGGAAAAAAGAACATATTGATATATCACCAGATGTGAACAAAGGAAGAATAGTCTATCACTGTAGTTTAAATAAACGCTTCAATTAAAAATACCCGCAAGTTGACCCAGACGCAACAGACACCTGCATAAAGCCGTATAAAATCGGCAAAACGTTCAGATTATAGCAGCAAAGATGAGAACATTAGATCGAATGCAAGATAAATATATCCCCTGCTTAAGGGCAATTAGATATTTGCATATTCAAATTTAAAGTACGTTTAAAAAAAATAATTATTTCCTTGTTCTTTTACAATCTGGTCTTTTTATCTGCTAAATAAATAAACGGTAAATTCTGCCTGTGCGTCCGTGTATCTGAAACCCCTCTAAGTCGGGCCACATTTGCTCTACACAGACATATACCTATTTGGGATCAGGATGAACTTCATCTGATGTTTGAACTTTCAGCATTGGGATTTGTGTCAAAATGAGGAATGAATTTTTAAAGATTCAAATTTTAAAATAACTGAAAGAAAATTAGTGATTGGAAAGTTTTAATTTATCTCTAATTTAAAGTAACGTTTGTGATATTTGTGAATTAAAAAAATGTTTTAAATTCAGGTTAAAATATCTGTAAAACTTTGCGAATTGAGGCAGTCATTTTTTTTTCTTCAATATGCCAAGGAATCAGAATTAAAGCTTGTGCTTTTGTGATGTAAGATTTTGAAGTTCCGTAGAGTTTCTGATTTGAAGAACTCAACCATATTGAAGTTCCGCGGAAGTTGTGATTTGAAAAAGTCAATTTTTGGACTGAGTCGAACATTCGACCGAAATCGTTATTGTGGACGGAATTGGACTTACAGCACCAATCAGAGTCAAAGTGAGGTTTTAAAGTTCCATGATGGAATTAAAAATAGAACTAAAATTGTGGAATTAAAAGTGACTTTGTTATGTAGTGGTTTCACAGTGGAGGCTTGTATTTGTACTAAGTCGGTCCTAAAATAGGTTCGACGTACAAAACGTTAGGAACTTGATATAATAGGTATAACGCAGAGTAATCTAGTTGTGGTCGCTAATACTTTAGCATCCGACTAACGGTCGTCCGACATCGACTGACTGACCGACTCACCTGTTACTCTTACTACTCCTACTTATTATATGTCGGAGAATCTATTAACTATAGAATAAGTGTGTTCCACTATAACCCCCCCCACTAAAACTTTACTCTAGCGTGGTTTTCGAAGCATTCAAAATTATCATTGTTGCTTTCGTAGCTGGACCAGATGGCCCTTTAGTTTTGGAGTGATTATTTATATATCTTCCTTCCATATTATTTTCACAAAGCTGGAAATAGGAGCTGAGCATTCCAAGCCTACGTCATTTTGAGGTTGAATCCGACCCAAGAGTCGCGTAATTCTGGCAATAATGCATACAAACCATCATTTTCCGGCATCTTTACCAGTGGATCACCTTACAACCATATCACGTTGAAACAATGATTGTCGTACAATCACCGAAGTTAAGTAAGCTCGAGTCTTGTCAGTATCTAGATTGATGACAGCTTAGGAATATCTAAGCTTGTATGTGCTGATGATATAATGGGCTTACAATTCTATCACATTAAAACGCCGCTTCCCGTAAGATCACCGATGTTAAACAATATGGTCAGTACTTAGATGCATGACCTCTTGGAAATAGCAGGTACTGTAAGCTTGAATGTGCGGGTGGTGTAATGTAAAGGCTCGGAATTGGAAGTCGAAGCACTGAGTTTCACTTCCAGTAGGATTCGTTTGATTCACTTACGCACATATGGGAAGTTATGATCCAACTTCTTATCCCCCAGGAATGGGTTAATTAGTAGTACTTGTATCAAGAAAAATCATTAGTATCTTAAAAAATTCTTACCATCTGAAAATATTTTCTTGCTTTATATAACATGTAAAAAAAAGTTGATAAACTTTAAAAAATAATTCAATCTACCAATCAGAAAACAGTGGACCTTATATATATATATATATATATATATATATATATATATATATATATATATATATATGCATTTGAGGTCTGGAGAGACCATCGAACCTCAGCAGACATTGAAAGTGTCGAGCCATATTGAGGATTTGGTCGGTGATGATGAAACTTTGCTAGCGTGGTTTTCGAAGCATTCAACTTTCAAACCGATTTTTCTCCACTTAGCTGTGAATGGTAGGCCAGTCCTGTATTGTGTGTTGGTTTTTCGAAATGCGCCCTTAAACTGACATAATCTGGATTGATGTTTTCTAATATTCTGATAATGTTCCTATGCGGCTCGTTAAATAAAGGCTAAAGAATCTAGGACCGAGTAGTTAGCCTTGATAAATGCCTGGATTTATCTAATGAGTTTCAGAAAACAGGCCATTCACGATAACCTTCACGGACCGACTGGAAAGAAACGTTTTTACGATTGTGTATATTTCTCCAGAGATGCTCTAGCGTGCTAGTTCTTTTCGTCAGCATATCTAAAACACTTGCTCTGATAACAATGTCACCTTCCAACGCTTTTCTGATGACATCAGCAGTGGTCCTAGAGGAACGAATCCTATACTGTTTGTCAATCAGGAGGATGTTTCTTGTAGATTATAAATTAACTCATTGATAATAAATTCAAAGCATTTATTTAAAAACTCTAAGGAAGCGAGATTAAGTAAAAAAAAAAACTGTCAGGATAAGCAAATTGCAGACATGTATTTGGTCGGTGCATAATTATCGGGCGTTTTTAAATAATATTTATTATGAAAAAAAAATATACCAAATCAACAATGACATTTTCAAATGATTATTCCGGAGCGTATGATTATCGACACGCATTTTTATAACCTGAAAATAAAATATTTTATTAAAAAAAGGAAACAAAACAGTAATTTTTATTAAGAAATAACGCCTACAATAACGCCTGATAATTATGCACCAACCCAATATAAAGAATTGTTTAGTAATCATCTTGATGATATTAATACGTAGATCTCTGCTTTCGTAGTCTTTGGCCAAACATAGTTAAGTCTACCATATCGATGCATATTGAAGACATAGGAAACGTTCTACACAGCTATATAAACATAGGTAAATGCGCACAGAAGCAATCTCAGTCATCAATTCCTGCCCACCAGGATTCGTACGTAGACATTCAGACGAAGTCATACGAATATTACGGAGGCGCACATTAGCTACGCATATACCCAGTCGGGCAGTCAGATAAACAAATTCAACCGGGCGGGATTATTTATTAGTAATCTTGATCGACAGTACAGCGGAAAATGTATAACTCGGATTAAACCCTGTTTATGCCGCCATATTAACCGACATGTTTTGTCGGGAGATTATTTCCTTTCGATTGGAAAGCAGTCAGGCTTCAATGAAACTATTGGTTTTCTTTCTTTCTTCTTATTTTCTTTTCTTCTTTCTTTTTTTCTTTCTTTTTTTCATCTTATTTCTCAACTTTATCTGCTATATTTTGTTTGTTTACTTAATCATCTTGTATTCTTTTACTTTCTCCTAGACAGTCCATTGCTTCTTCAGCTTATATCTAACATTCACACATTTCTTTCTTTCTTTCTTTTTTCTTTCTTATCCATATTGTCGACTATGACTTTTATTTGTCTAACATTTATCTTCCTTCATTTTTTTATTTCATTCAATTATTTCAGCATTCATCATTTCTCAGTTTCTTTCTTTCTTTCTTTCTTTCTTTCTTTCTTTCTTTCTTTCTTTCTTTCTTCACCTTAGATTTTTTTTATTTAATATTTCTTTTTTCTCCTGTCTTAATCTTTATTTCTTCTTTCTTTCTTTCTTTCTTTCTTTCTTTCTTTCTTTCTTTCTTTCTTCGCCTTACTTTTTATTTTTTTTTTTTTAATATTTCATTCTTTCTTTTGTCTTAATCTTTATTTCTTCTTTCTTTCTTTCTTTCTTTCTTTCTTTCTTTCTTTCTTTCTTTCTTTCTTATCCCTATTATCAACTATGTCTGTTTTTCTCTAATATTTATCTTCCTTCGTTTCCATCCTTTCTTTCTCTTTTTTCAACATTCTTCATTTCTCAGTTTCTTTATTCCTTCTTTCTTTCTTTCATTTTTCTTTCTTTCTCTCTTTCTTTCTTTTTCCTTTCTTTCGTTCTTTCTTTCTTTCTTTCTTTCTTTCTTCAGAGTTGAAATATACTTTCATTCATTACAGCAAAGTTTGTATTTTACAATTTAGCACCGAATTCTTTCTTTCGAATTATTCAACATTCATCATTTCTCAGTTTCTTTCTTTCTTTCTTTCTTTCTTTCTTTCTTTCTTTCTTTCTTTCTTTCTTTCTTTCCATTGCTGCTGTCTTTCTTTCATTCATTTCTCTCATTTTTTGTACTTTATTTATTTTTTCATTTTCATTTATTTTTTTCTATCTCGCCCTAAATTTTATTTTCTTTTGCATTTCATTTTCAATAATCTTTTTTTTTTTTATCTTTTTGAAAAATATTATTTTTTTATTCTTTTCTTCTCGGTCCATTTCATTTCCTTCACTAAAATCAGAATTGAGATATTCTTTGCACGACATTTCATTCACTTCTGCAAAGGTTGTATTTGAAAACAATTTAGCAGCTAAAAAGTCCTTGAAACAAACGCAACGGTTTAGTCACGCCAGTAGAAAATGAACGCAGTTAGAAGACAATGGCTCCGACCGACAGACGCGCACAATAACATCTGAACATTGCTCTAAAATGTTTACGCTGAAAAAATGTTGCTTTTTCTCCATCGTTCTTTCCTTATAGTGTCTTCCGTGTTAAAAAAAAAAAAACACAAGTGGAGTAAAACACAGTATGAGTGAAATTGAACCATTTTCATTTCACAGTCAACTAAACAAGGCGTTCTTATTTCATTATTATTATTATTTTTATTTTCTTTGATTTCTGGTGTTTACACATTTCTTTCCGGGTCCCGCCCAGGGACCTAAGGTTAGAAATGGCATCATGACACTTTTCACTGACAAATATATATATATATATTTTGAATAAAAACAGACCACTTTATATATTACATGGATAAAGCCCTTCGTAAAGTGTGGGCTGTACGTGTCAGAACAATTTTTGTATCTCTGAGGCATGGACTTCCAGACTTGCAGGAATCCCTTTAATTAGTCTACCGGAATCTTTTCCAACTTGTCCTAAGGCTCCAACTACAACAGGGATTGTTGATGTTCCCATATGCCACATTTAATATTATTATTATTATTATTATTATTATTATTATTATTAATATTATTATTATTATTATTGCATCAATTTGTTGTGAGGGAGAATATTTCTCTATAAGTTTGGACTCGGCCGTCGGATGAAAGGCATAAAAATGTTCCTACATCCAGAGGAGTAGCAGGAGGAGCAGTAGCTTTTGTTGAAAACAGTTATTCATGGCTAAACATTCTCTTCCCTAATTTCTGCTCTACATTATGATTCCCTCTATCAAAAGATAATAATGTTGTTGATAAACCAATTCCTGGTTTCTACTGTTGTTTTTGATAACTCAGTTATATCACAAATGTAAGCGGATTTATTTTTATGTGCAAACATTTGAGGGCAGAGATGATCATTGTTTGCCATAATTTCTTCTCTTATCTACTTTTAAGTACTTTTTTTTTTGACTTTTTAACACATCTTTTTGTCCTAACCTTTTCACCATTCATACCGACAATTTAAATAAGTCCCTCTACTTCCCTTTGTTTCTCGTGTCATCAATATGTCCTCAGAGTGTTAAAATTTTCAAGGCCTTTCTTCATAATGCGCTCCGGAATGATTCAGCTGGTTCATTGAACGTATAATTATGATTATCAGATAATTATGATGAACAGATAATTATGATTATCAGATAACGGAAACGAACTGGTTGACCCAAAACGAAAGAAACAGAAAATTCAGTACCACCGAGGGTGAAACAAGATCAGTTTAAAAAGTCGGTTTAAGTGGCAATATATAAAAAAAGGATCTTGTCGCAATGCCTATTGATATTGTACAACACCACCTAAATTTAGTTTTAGGCAGTAAAAGTACAAGAGAGCTATAGAACTATTCTCTTTTTGTCCAATTTAAATTAGCTTTTTTAAAAAAAAAAAAAAAAAAAAAACCTCAAAATTGTCGTCCACCGACCATAGGTCAATGTCTTATGCAGACAAGAGACTAATTATTGACTACATCAAATGAGAACATTATTCTACCAACAAAGAAATTAATTCTTTTCAAAATATCCTTGAGTTATTTTTAGTCGTGTAGTAACTGTTTTAAGTCATGAAAGAAAGCCCCATCACAGTTATCAGTCATAAGTACTTGTGAATGTAGCTGTCACCAGATATATGAGTGGGTGAATACTAAGAAGTAAAATAAAATATTTAGTAATAAAAAAAATTCTCAAAAGGGATAATATTGTAGAGTAAATAAGACGCCTTCGGTAACAAAAATGAAGTAGGCAAGACGCCATAAATAAAGAACTAAAAGTGAGTCAGGAGAACTTCGTCTCAGTCTGTCCCAGTCTCTCTGCAAGACAAGACATCTGCCTTCGGACAGAGGGCGACAAGACCTCCGTGCTTGGGCGGAGGATGACTCAGTCGGGCTCTGTCCTCGGACAGAGAATCAGCTGAGAAAAACCGTCAAGTCAGACAGTTCGCTATCTGACTTGCGACTGAAAAAAAATATCTGTCTTTGGGGGGATTCAGTCGGTATTATGTGCTCGGATAGAAACTCGGTTGATAAAAAATAGACATAGTATTGTACCCGAGCTCGCTCTGGCGGGGGCTGGGTAAATTCTGACAAGTGGCACGGGGGAAACGCTCGGATTGCCAACCGTAAACTTGTCCATTGCCATATCTAGTCCGCAGTGGGTCGACCGGTAAATACCACTCAGTCGCAGCCTGTTCCACGCTCACGACAAGACCAGACCTCTGTCTTCGCGCAGAGGATGACAAGACCTCCGTTTTCGGGCGAAGGATGACTCAGTCACGACTGTGTCATGAGATAGAGTCTCGGCTGAGAAAAACAGACAAGTACTGTAGCCGAGATCCCTTTTGCGGGGGCTAGGTAAATTTTAACCACTGTCCCGAGTGGAAACGCTCGGGTTCCCGACATAAAACTTGACTTTTGTCACAACTAGTTAGCGGTGGGGCGACCGATAAATACTAGTCACATCGGAGTGAAGCAGTCTGTCATCTGGCTCGCTAAGATCATGTTCTCCGTCTTCGATCAGAAGGAAACTCAGTCGGAGCTCTCGCTAGAGACGAAAACTCGGCTGAGAAGAATCGACTATAAATGTGCCCGTCTCGCAGTTACAGGGACTGGGTCAATTTTGACCATTGGCCCGAGTATACACGCTAGCTTTCCCCACAGTCAATTCGAACTTCTGTCACATCTCGTCTTAGTGGATCGACTGGGTAAATAGCAGTTTATCAGTCAGTCAGTCCATTATCTGGCACACGATTGTCAAGCTCTCTGTCTTCTGGCAGAGTGCAACACTGTTGGGGCTCTCTTAAACACACAGAAAACGCGGAATGAGACGAATAGACAATAAATTGTCTAATATCGCGGTTGCGGGGTTGTGTAAATTCTGTCCATTCACCCGACTCTTGACCCCCACAGAAAACTCGAACTTGTGTCTCATCTTGTGTTAGAGGTGAAGACTGGGTAAATATTATTTCGTTGCAGTCAAGCAGTCCGTTGTCTGTCTCGCGATTGTCATGCTTTCTGTCTTCAGCTTGTGTACGACTCAGTCTGGGCTCTGTCTATGGAGGGGGACTCGGCTGAGAAAAATAAACAATACAAAGTTTCCGATCACACGGGTTGCGGTAGCCGAGGGAGGGGTTAAATTTTGATCATTGGCCTGAGTGTACGGGCTTGCGTTCCCCACACTAAACTCGACCATGTGTCAATTCTCGACTAATTTGCGGGGACTGGGTAAATGCTAGATCGCCACTGTCAGGCTGCCAGACTCGCTATTGTCAAACTCTCTTGTCTTCAGACAGAGTGGGACTCCTTCGGGGTTCTGTCTACGGACAGAAACTAGGCTGAGAAGAATGAACAACAAATGTGCCCGATCTCGCGGTTGTCGGGGCTGGATAAATTTTAACCATTGGTCCGAGGGAACACGCTCGGGTCCCCACAGTAAACTCGACCTTATGCCAAACCTTTTCTTGGGGAGACCGGAAAAATACCAGTTCTAATGAGAGTCAGGGTGAGTAGATAAAGCAAAACATAATATTATAACCTCTAGTAGTGAGTTATGACAATAACCCACAAAATGTTGGTAATCTTTAAAGAAAAGAAACCCAACTCAATCAATCAATCAATCAATCAATCTACATTACATATACTACTACCCTTAGACCAACTCCTCCTCCCCCGTCTCCATCACATGATGTACGGGTGGTGTAATGAATAGTCGCTCGGAATACATATATTATAGAGCGGATTTACAACACTTTTCGAATTTGTTACATTCATTTGCGATCAAATACATTTGGGAAAGGCATGCAACCATATTTTTCCTCCTAGTTATGGGTTAAATAGTAAGGCTTGCATCGGAAAAAATCGTTATCATCTCTAAAGTAATAGTATATCCATTCGCAAAATAAAATAATTATTCTTATAGTGAAAAATATATATATATATATATATATATATTTATATATATATATATATATATATATATAACACAAAGTGGTGATAATCCGTAAAAAATCAATCAGTAAATCTACGTTACGTATAATACCTTTAGACATGTACCTCCGTCACAAGATGTGCAGATGATATAATGAATAGATGCTTGGAATGATAAATTGGAGAGTCGATTTCGAACTCATGCTGAGTTCGTAGCCTTCACTTATGCTCAAAGAACCTAGCAAAGGTATTAATCAGTCTTCTCATTATAGCTATCTGTTAAATATCGGGTTTTGTATTGAAGTCCCAAATCATTTCGTCCGGCCACTAGATCCAGCCAACGTTTTTAGACATTGGGCCATGAGTTGTTGAAGAAGAGGCCTGTCACGTGGAACTAGAAAAGTCTAGCCCGGTGGACGAAATAAACGGTTCAGTTCAAAATTCCAATCACCTTCACGTGGCCTATTGAAAACAAGATGGGCATATAAAAGAGACACATGAACTAACAAATGGACTTATTGAAATGCTTCTCAAAACAGATATTAGGAGATATAGCAGAAATACAACTTTAGTTATAAAAAAGAGAATGTCGTGGGAAGCCATGATTAAGCACGTCCTTAAGGGATATGAGACCTAGATGGATGGTTGATCTTGTTTAACGGCATATCAACACCTCTATGTGTATTTAATCACGAAATCTGCATATTTTGTACGTAATTTTATGCTTTCAACTACAAATATTTGTACATAATTTTATACATTGAGTCTGATTTTTAGATATATAGTTTGTAGATAATAAACTCTCTTGTTAGCAATTTTCTTATAAAAATGTATTTTTATATTTGTTTAATGTTGCATACATTGTCATTTGTTGCTCATATTATTATAAAATTTACATATGAGTTGTAGTTGAGGGTTTACTATTTTCCCATAGCTGGGACCCCTAACAAGTACTAGGGTCATGGAGGAACAACAGTAATTAAGAGCTGGTTCCATACTCCTCAAAACTTCCAATCTCCCGATCAGAATCCTTGCTTCCGTATGTAGTTTATCGTCATACCCAGAACAACGTCACAGATAAGAATGTCTAGATTACTTGATATTCTCAAAGCCTGCCAGTATTCTTATCTGAAAACTAGGACATACACAGTTGAAAAAAGTTTTTGTTTTCGAATAAAATTTTCTACCATTTCCGAAAAGTTTAATACATTAAGGATCAAGTAGCCGAGCGAGGAAATCATTGTGCAAAAATGTGGCCGTTAATATCACATATTCGGATCGAAATTCAGGCAGTGTGACTTAGAATAAGTATTTATCGATAAGGTCAATGACAGGTGCCAGCAGCGCTACGTGCAATTTGTATCGGTTAAAAAAAGAAGGCAGTTTCTAAGAATCAATCGACACATCCATGGGCAAGAAACAATTCTGTGTCTGAGTGTGTAGACCCGTTCGGCCTTAATCGTTATCGTCAATCGATAAGAAAGCAACGTATTTTATCTAAATAACAGTTTGACTCGGATATATGTGCGATATTTAGTAAGGACTAAATTTTCCCCTACGTAAAAATGTGAATACTGATAAAGGGTGATTTATTTAGACGGATCAAAGTCAGCAATAAATAAAACAGTGTTATTTGTGAAAATTTATTTATTTCTCTATTGAATCGTGTTATTTAAGACATGGCAATTATGTGTGAACAATATGTTATGGAGTTATTTCGCAGTGGAAGCTTGTATTTGTATTAAATCGGTCCTAAATAGTTCGGCGTACAAAACGTTAGAAACTTGATATAATAGGCATTACGCAGAGTAATCATGTTGTGGTCGCTGACTACTTTCGTATTCGACTAACTGTCGACTACTGTCGTCCGACATCGACGCTATTTAGTAACTGCCCCACGCAGCCACATGTGGCACAAGGCCGAATTTACTGTGGGGTTCCCGAGCTCGTAGGCTCGGCCAAAAAATCCCCGTAAACCCCGCATAAACGGGATCGGGTCTGTCTACCTCCCTGGACGAAACTCTGCCCTTCGGCATAGCCTCGTCCGGGTTCCTCTCTGCCTTCGGGCTGAGAGTTCGACTGTCGTCCGACATCGACTAATATTTAGTCACCCCCCCCCGCCCCACGAGGGTATCATGTGGCACAAAGCCGGTTTAACGTTGGATCTCCGAGCCCGTGGGCTCGGCCAAAAATATACCCTTTAAACCCGTATAAACTGGTTTTGGGTCGGTTTACCTCCCCGAACGAGACTCCGCCCTTCAGCGTAGCCTCGTTCGGGTTCCTCCCCGCCCGAAGGCAGAGAGTTCAACCTATCAGCCGGTCGTCCGACATCGACTGACCCTAGTTTCTCTTACTACTCCTACTTATATTAAGTGGGAGAGTCTATTAACTATAGAATAGGTGTGTTTCACCATAACACAATGACATCACCTTAATGTCCGACAAGGCTTCGACGTCGCACCTCCACTCGATGGTCAACATTTTTGATGACGTCTCTGCATAGTTGCTCCTCGATCTCACCAATAGGCCTTATTATGTCATCCTTCAGCTGTTGAATTGTTGTTGGCTTGTGGGCACAGACTTTACTTTTGAGACGACCCCAAAGGAAGGAAACTAAATGCGTCAAGTCGCACGATCGTGGTGGCTTATAGACTTTACTGTTTCGAGAGCTGATGCGACCTGGGAATTCTCATTCGATTTCAATTTGAAAGTCTATTTTCGTAATAGGCTTCGATAACTTTAACTCGTTGTTTGATTGTTAATCTTTCCGTGGTTGAAATTGTCAAAGACTTATATTGTTAAATCTGAAAGATAAAGAAGAAAATCAATAGAGGCTTAATTCGCATTTAAAATTGGTTCAACTTATTGGCACACCCTTTCTTATGTTATATTTTTAGATGAATTATATGATTACACAATGATCATATTTTTATAGAATATCTATATTCCATTAGGCTTTGTCTTTGTTGACATCTTTGTTGACATCTTTGAACATCAACGTGAAGAATAATCCAATAATGACATGTACACAGACGTAAAGAAATATGATAAAAAATATGGTTGTATTAAGAACAATTTACGAAGAATTTTTCCAGTCGCACTCTCGGTTAGTCAATCATGTTGACCAAAATCTTCGTAAAGTGCGAGAAATGAATTTCTGTTTGACCGTCCATATTCGTAATAGGCTTCGATATATTTAACACGTTGTTTGATTGTTAATCTTTCTATGCTTGAAATCGCTGAAGACTTGAGTTATAAAATCTAAAAGAACAAGAAAAAAATCTTTAGACGATTAAACTTAATCCACATTTAAAATGGGTCCAACTTACTGGAACACCCATTATAAACTACGTCAAAATAATGTCAGTTGTGAGTGTATGTGTCTTTGTGGACGTCCTTAGGTCGTTGGTCTTCTGCTCTCGATAATATCTTGGACATCCGATTTATATAACTTTCTGTCATCTAGTTGTCTTTTATGTGCATATCATAGATTAAATTGGGCTGACTTACTGTTTATATTTCAGTACAACAACTGTATATTTTGAGGCCCGATTGTACACTTGATGGTAATGTGGATACCGTCTTAATCAAACTCTTAGGAAACTACTTCTATTAATGTTCTAGGGACACAGAGTGCAAAGCTAACTTTCGTATTACCTAGTATTAGCCTAGTAGAACTTAAAAGAAAGGTTCTTGATTGACATTAATTTCGATGCAGACTTGTTTTATTTTCTGCCATGCGTCACGTAGTACATCCTGCCATGCGTCACGTAGTACGTCTTGTCATGTGTCGCGTAGTACATCTCTTAGATTAAGAAAGAAAACAACATATGTTTATTTTCGTATTTTCTAACATTGTATTAAAAACTCGAGTATAGAAAAACATCAGTATTGTATCCTATAATTCGTGAATTCATTTATTAAAAAAAACATTCCAGATCATTGAAAGAAATCAAGGTACCTGGAGGTAAGCAAACTTTAGAAAGTTAGCCCAACCAGTATCAGTAGCCGAAGTGAATTCGATACAAATTCGAAACTCCACAAACTGAACCTCTCCTAGAGTCTCATGGACTAGATGGTACGTAAAAATGTAATATCATGAGATACTGAGAGATAAAACGGAAAAAATTATTTTTTAGTAAAATTAAAATAAACGTATGACTTAAATTTATCCGATAAATAATAGGATACTAATTGTCGGTTGACCACTCACATGAAGGCAGATAATATTAGATTTCATGCAATCATCAAACCGTACACTAATTTTTAATAAGCTAACCTTACATGCCATGATTGCTTTATGAAATGCAATCAGCACTGCGTAATTTTATGCCGTTCTCAGCTAAATTTGTAAAGCAACAATACAGGATTTCAATAATCACATCTGTACAGGATTTCAATAATCAAATTTATAGCGATTTTCAATAATTTCTCATTTGATCATATAAAAGATTATATATAAAATATATATGATATAAATGAGGAAAGAATTTATGTAGTCGTGACAGTCACGTATACTCACAGCCCCAATGCTTAAACCATGTACACACTCAAAGACATACAGTGACTCATAGATATATAAAGTAGTTATATATATATATATATATATATATATATATATATATATATATATATATATATATATATATATATATATATATATATATATATATATATATATATATATATATATATATATTAATAGGTATATATATATATTAATAGGTATATATATATATATATATATATATATATATATATATATATATATATATATATATATAGGTATCAATGAATGCAAGGTAGTATAGACACAAAGGTTACAGAGTTTGGCATAATTAGGAACAGAAACATAAATAAGCGGTAAGAAAAAAGAGTAATCAGGACGGTAGATATCGACTGTCAGTATATATATATATATATATATATATATATATATATATATATATATATATATATACTCTGAATATTATACATAGAATGAAAATTTATTTATTTTTATGTAGATTTACTACATAAAGTTTACAAACTGCCTACCCTGAATAATTACTGATATATATATATATATATATATATATATATATATATATATATATATATATCAAATAATGTGGTGCAGTTCAATTTATAAGACAATGAATAATTCATACAAAAAAGTAGATTGGTAATGTTAATGATATAAAATGGTGAAATCCTTCGCAAACAAAATGTTAAAGGTGCATTAACTTACGAATCACTCGATGAATGTTATGATCCTTGTTTTTAAAAATTATGAGTTGTATAAAGTCTTTCTTTAATATGCACGTACTTTCAACTGTACATTCAGTCATCTTCAGACATGGAAATTTTTATGTTTTTGGTAAAATTCAGGTAGCCTCCGAGACGAAAAAATTAAATGCGAATCGAAATACTTTTTTTTAATTTTTTTTTAAATGTGTTATTGTTAACAGATACAAACTTTTGGAGCGTGCAGTCGTAACGCTAATGTTGAATTTTTGGAAACTTTAAGAGAGTAAGTTTTTTACTAATATGGCAATTTGAGAATTATTTTCTTTTGTTTTAGGAGTAATGTAATTGGACGGTGTTAGTTAATTGTGACGTCGTCCCCCGGTCGCAGCGCCAACTGTGACGTTCTATCCTGATCTACCACGGCGCCAGTTGTGACGTGGCCGTTCCAGGGTCCTATCCCGGTCACGACACCAGATGTGACGTCTCTAAACAGCACCAATTGTGACGTCTTCGCCGCGGCGCCAGCTGTTCGCTCCTCGCTGCTCCGTCCGGGTGTCGCTGCTCCAAACGTGACGTTCGCCTGTCGCGTCAGTCGTGTTGTCTCGTACTGTGAGGACCAACTGGCTTGGTATCGGTCGCGGCACCCAAATGTGACGTTCTAACCTTTTGGTGATTCGGTGGGAATCTGGTTAGATTTGATATCAGCCTCGCTGTTCCCAACCTGCTTCCAACGCCTGGTTACCAAGGTAACTGCACTGATCTCCAGTCTGCCTACCCACGTTGTGAATTGATCTTAGATAGACGAGATCAAACAGGTGTTGGGGCCGTAATGCAAATTGAGTTCAACGGGGGTGATAACACACAAATATGCATAAAAGAAAAGAAAATGAAAACTCAAAAAGTTCAAAGTATCAAAGAAAAAGGTAACAAACTTTATGTCTAGTTGTTCGATACATAGGACTGCATCTATCTCCCGACCTGTTCTGTGGATTGTGACACGTCGCTTTCGCTAGGCAAGTTTGAACGCTTCAAGTTGTTTGCTCTCTAAGAAATTTGTGTTTCGGTGTGTCTTTGGACGAAAGTCGAAAAACTTATTTCTGAGGTCTGGTTCTAAGTCGCTCTTCAAAATAATTGTTCTTGGTTGAAGAGGAGTCCAAAATTTTGCGTGAATCTTGGTCAGCTATCTTGGTCTATCATCTCTGCCGCCAGGGCCGAACGAACTGTCTTCTGCCCGTCAGGGTCCGAACTATTGGACACTCATCTCAGATGTCAGGGGTCGAACTACTGGCCACTCATCTCTGCCGTCAGGGCTCGAACTACTGGACACTCATCCCTGCCGTCGGGGCGCGAACTGATTTCTGCCTGTTGGGGCCTCGTTTTTATTGACGCCGTCAAAAACCGGGTTGGGTCTGTTGGCGTCGGGGAGTTCCTCGATAATTCTAAATACATATCCACCTCTTTTATTTCTGGTTAGGGACTTTCCACTCTTTTCCATTTTTGGTAACTTCTTTTTCACTCCCACTTTCTCACCATGCTTCTGAGGGGCGTGAACTGCCCTCCCCACTTCTTCGTAGCGGCTTCTCATACTTATACTCTGGATGGGGGCGTCAACAGCCTTCTTCGTGCGTCACGTGATCACTCTCGGTCAATGAGGTCTTGGTCGGGTATCTTTCCTCCTCCTTCGTGCGTCATGTGATCACCACTTGACCAATGACGTCTTAGTCGGGCGTGAACAACCCGCGGCTTTGTTTCGGGAAAAAATACCTTGCTTAACTAAAAAAAAATAATTAAATCGCCGTTATCATGAACGGATAATATGACAACTCTTTGTTCAACACGTGGCGTTTGTCAAGCAGTTTATCGCCAATTCATCAGACGGCTGGTTTTCCGACATGGCCTCAGAAAAGAATTTCAGTCAGTCTGACGTCTCCAAGGCAGAAATAAAAACATTTCTTATTCCATTCATTTTCCTTCGGTTCATGTGTCTGATAACAAAATTTTATTATCGCAGGGCAAAAGTTTGTTTTATCGAAAAGAGCTTAATTAGCGAGACTACTTGTGTGGGATTTTAATTTTCCATACCCAGCTAAGGCTCCGTACCTACACCTGTGTTTTGTCAATTATCAAAATCTAACGTTTTCAAGTGGACTTTCCTTGGCGAACATTTCTTGATAACACAATTCCATTCGCGCAGGCCAAGTAGGAAAATCGGTCAATGATTTCTCGCAGGTGGCCTTTAATTTTCATATCTGTCCAAAAGTCTTTTTTAGTCGCCTGTTTCTTGTCGTCACTTATCGAAATAACATTTTCGCTTGAATTTTTCCCTTGGCCGGTGGCCTGTGTTTTGATAATAAGATGGCTTCTTGTACCAATAGTTTGTTTTCATATCCTTAGATAACAGTTCCCTACCCACTCAATCTCATTGTCATTGTAATGACACTCTTTTCGCCATTTGCCACTTATCCAAAATAACCCTTTTTTCTTTTATTGCCTCTCAAGCCGTGTGTGTGTTTTCGCTTATCACCTATGATCCGTCTCGCATTACTTTTTCCCTTCCTTTCTTCTTTTCTTTCCTTTTCCCTTTTTGTCTTTCTTTCTCTGCCTGGATGCATGGTGCCACATAATCTTAGAACACTACTGTAACTTCCAGTACACATAATGCAGACAGACACACGCCCTGACATGGTGCCGTAATCTGATTAAAAGAAGTGAGTCCTCCTAGTAGAAATGACGGTTCCATGGGAAGATAGAAGGGAGGATGCGCACGAGCGAACGTAAAATCGCTACGAATCGCTGCGAATCAACTACGTTTAAAAGTGGTGAACATGTCATGTGCTACCTATTGAGGTCGGGTGCTGAGGATTCCTTAGGCAGTCAATCATTTCCTTCCTTTTGAAGGTGGGCATCAATGGCCGGAGCCTGAAACATGCTTCACATCGTCTCCAGACTACAGCTCAGCAGGCATCGAGTTGGATCTGGTCAAGATCCTATATAAACAGTCAGTTAAATCCATGCCCGCAACGCATTGCTGCTTCCTAAGTGAAACACATCTGTTTACCTTCCATTCTACGTTGATAACGGACAATACGAGCGCGGTGTGTATTTCTTAACGATCAAAACGCTGAAAATTTTACTTGTAGTTGAAAAAAAATCGCAGGAGAGACTGGCACATCTACACAAAAAAACAATATCCTGCCAAAAGCTGCTGCTGCTGCTGCTGGCGCCAGGGGTGGCAATACAGCCTTAGCTACCAAAACTTTGTTACCTCCATTGATTGGAAGCAGACAAGGGCAGGGTATCGCACGTGCTTTCACACACAGTATGAAGACAATTGTTTCTATGTGAAGATTTTTCTTGCTTTTAATTACTGTGTATTTGATTTTTGGAGAAAATGGTAATGTTATGTTTTTTTCTGTGTGTTCGGAGTTGCTATTGATTACCTTAGAAATAATGTCTAATATGGTAATCTATAAGATGTTTTGGAAAAACGTTATTAATAAGCGTTTGTTTCACGTTATTAAGTTCTTTAAAGAAAAGCGGACGAGAGGATGAATTCCTGTGCACTTGCATAAGAACATTTTTAACAACACTTATTTATTATCTGAAACGATATTGGGCAGTAAAATGAAGATGGCAAGAGTTTTTGCTTGTGTTTTTTATATATATATATCGAAGTAGTGAATGTATTACTGCTAGACACTATGCCTTCATTTGGTTTTTCAATTTTAAAGATTTGGATAAATTCACGAGTTGATTATATGCAATAATTGGTAGATAGATATGGAGTAATAATATCATTGAGAAATGTTGACAGTTGGTATCTGAAATGATAGCGCGTAATGGATACCCGGGTTTGTGTATTTGAACATTTCCTTGTTGGTATTCTTTTCTGAAATTGCCAATAATTTTGTTGATTTTCAAGGATCCTACATCAGAATTGTTAGATGCTATGTGTTTGTTAATAGGCTTTTTTAGGGTGTCACATGTTTTTTTATTTGATTTTGTAAATTTAGATGGTGAGGGTCGCTAATTTTTTGTAATATTCGAATTTCTCCAAATTAATTCCACTTAAAATGTAAAATAAAATTCAACCTTGATAATAGTTAAAAGTATTGCTCAAAGCGCATGGATATATTAAAAATTCGGAATTTTTTAATATAATTTATGTCTTGAAAAGAAACCAATATACAAACACATGAAAAATTATATAAAACCTTAAATACAGCACATGGTCAGACGTGTTTTTTTATCGAAACCTGCACACACACACACACACACATATATATATATATATATATATATATATATATATATATATATATATATGTGTGTGTGTGTGTGTGTGTATCATCCGCTTGAACTTCTATATAAATAAATGCAAATGTCAGTGAGTCAGTGTGTAAGTGTGACACACGTCTTCAACTTTACTCCTTTAGGTCGTAGCGCAACATATCATACCATTTTGGCATCAGGCTGTCTCCGTGATCAAATTAAAAAGATTCCTGGCCGGATTCAGACCCGCAGTTTTGAAATAGTGGATTTTCAAATTTCATTACTGTGATTGTTTTCGGTGATATTTTTACGCGATTTTTTGCGACGATTTTTTTTTTTTTTTTTTTTTTTTTTTAAATAACAATTTTTATAACTTGGAAATTAATTTGTGAATAATTGAAATTAATTGCGAAATCAATCAAAAGTCACTCATGAAATAAAAATTATTGTTTGTACGGAAGGTAAGGACCTATGTACATAAATTGTCTTTAAATTAAGTGAAAGCAGAATTATCATTGCACTTTTAAAAGGTAAGCTTAAATATTAATGTAATAGTTAAAAGGAGCGATCAATTTTGATCTCTGTATTTTATTGTTGCCTATTGCATACTGCAGCACTATGCCTCGCAAAAAGAAATCGCCACCAAGAGAGGAGCAGATTGAAATCAAAAGAGCCAAGGCTACAGCGAGGAAAAGAAAGACACGTAGAAATAAGAACGCAGATCAAATGGCAGTGAGGAGCGCTTCCAAACCTGAGAATATGGAATGACATAGGTACACCTAAACAAGCCGAATGCCCAAACAAGGGACTTCTGCAAGAGCTAGCTGAAATGCTATCCAATAGGATGGTTTTTAAGCTAGTATTATAGGAATCAACATAAACTTCACCTAAGTTGAATTTGCTTTGAATAAAATATTTGAAACGATTAAATTAAACGTTAAAACAGAGCTTGAGATAAATGTATAGTAATTCCAACCTGTTTTATTGAAGTTACTGGATTTATTATAACGAAAATTGCTACAGATTCAACTAATATTAATTTAAGGCCTCTGTTATCTAATAAAGTTATTTTCCTTTGTTCTGTTGAAACAGGGATAATGGAAAAGATGCGATCGAATGCTGAAAAGCAGAAGATAATGAAATGTTTTTGAATGATCAACATTAGAGATACGAAAAGTGCATCATTAAATGCGGACGTGGATTGTTGATAATATAAGTTGAGATCTAGAAGCAAAATAATGGCTTCAAGAATTCTTTTCGAGTGGAACGTAAACTAAAGCGAGTTATAGCGGAAAAAGAGAACAGATATATATATATATATATATATATATATATATATATATATATATATATATATATATATATATAATAGGATGGTCCGTCTACGAAACACTATAGTCGGGATGCTCAAAGTAAAACCAATCCGCTCAATGACAAATTTTATGCTACTATTAAACCTCTCTTCTCTCTCTCTCTCTCACTCTCTATCTATCTATCTGTCTATCTATCTATCTATCTATCTATCTATCTATCTAGATAGATAGATAGATAGATAGATAGATAGATAGATATCTGAATGTAATGAGAACGAAAATAATATATAAATTCTAACATTCACAGCACCGAAATGAGTTTGCATCTTTGTAGTGAGTAAATTGTTTTTGTCTATATGAAAAATTATAATAAATAATGTATATATATATATATATATATATATATATATATATATATATATAGATAGATAGATAGATAGATAAAATGTGTTATTTCTATTAAAATTGTTTGAAATGATGTGAATATCTGTATTTATACGCTCATGCATACGCACACTTGCAGGTGTACGATTGAAGAGACCAGAAGAACTGAACAAATATCATTTTATAGATGCTTATTTTCTAGAATTACTTGAGACTGCAAAAGGCATGGTCCAAACTTGTCACTGCCGGAAAATAACGAAAAATTATGCTGTCAACTCAATGTCTTGCCAAATTTGTTTGTTTTGTATTTCTACCTTTACACAATTTTTTCACTACACGGTCTGAGAACTTTACTAAAACGTCACGACTTTTACTCTTCCAGACAGATTCATCAATTTGTTTTTGTTTTGTAACCATTTTGTTGTTCATTTTAAATCTGTTTTAGTTTCTTTTACTTTTTTTTTTCCTTTTTTTTTTCTCAATTTGCAATCACCATTCTTACTTGCTGTTGTCCGGCTTCAAGCGATTTCAAATCAATACAAAACTTGTGTTGTTATCATTTAAAATTCAATCTTATTTAGTTTGTTCTCAATGAAAACTTCTGGTTTGCATTCGCAGCGAATATTTGTCGAAACTAAATTGTTTGCGCATTCAAGTAAAGATTCAACTAACCACGTCCAAAATACGTATGTAGTCATTGTTATGATGTTGTTGGCTTTTTTTTTGTTTCTTCTTTGTCGCCATTATTATCATCCGGGTCTTAGCTAATGCAAGTGTAGACAAATGTTTGGACTTCCAATGTTTTCGGGTATGTCTGGAGTGTTTTTCAGATATCCAGTTCGTATGATTGTCTGTATGATTAACAGTATATTACTAATGCTGAATTGTCTGGTTTCTTTTCAGATTGAGTCAACTTTAATCTGTGATACACTGATAAAGGATTATTATTATTATTATTATTATTATTAATATTATTATTATATATTATTTACATATTTTTTCTCAAAGAGACCTTATACCATAATTTAACGATAAGAAGTTCGTAATTGTAGAGAAACATATGCATTCCCTTCGTATTTTTTGGTGCTACTTCCCACAAAGGATTCCAAGAGGTTGCTTCCACGATCACTACAATCTTAAACTGTTCCAGTCTAGGATTAACCGTTATCTTTCACAGATATCTGCATAAGCTGTGTTTTTTTCACTGTGACCCTCCATTTTAAGTCACCCTCGGAATGATATCATCTTATTACTCCCACCTCGATAAATGAGAGGAATGCTCCGTTCTCATTACAGTACATTATAAATATCAATTATGCAAGTTCACTCAACAATTTCTGATTGAATTGTTCATTAAAATCTGAGTTGTGCCATAAGTGAAGAAGAAAAATATGTATTTATTATTAATATAAGTTATAGCTTCCTTATTATACATCGAACAGTATATTATTAGCCACACCGATTTATGTGCAACTATATATATATATATATATATATATTATAAATTAATTGATTTAAAATATTAAAAATTCTTTCTTTCGCTACACAGTTCTAACCATGTTTCAAAAATAGAAGCTAAAAGCCCCGAATTTAATTTTGTAATTACATTAAAGACATTAGTTCCATTTCATCCTCAAGCGAATTTTGGAGTAACTTTTAAAGTTACTGGGTTTCAAAGAGACAGCTAAAATCATAATTCGCGTTTCCAAGGTTACAGATAAATCCACTTCCACTAGACAAGGGGTGCCTGCAGTGTAAATTTACATTGAGCACTATTTTGTAAAAATAAAAATATCTATAAGAACACCGGATTATATATCTTACTGGTCTTTCTTTTTTACACACACACACACACACACACACACACACACACACACACACACACACACACACACACACACACACACACACACACACATATTAGGTTGGTGCAAAAATAATGACGTAAGAATGTCGTTTTTTGACGTAGAAAAGTACGTCAAAAAACGATATTATTACGTCATTATTTTTGCACCAACCTAATATATATATATATACTAGCAGTAGAGCCCGGCGTTGCCCGGGGATGTATCAGTAAGAGATAGATCAAGTATCGACCAACATAAAGACTGAAAAATGAAATTGACAAAGATTATGGTTTAAGGTTGACGGACACGCAAGTCTTAATTAGTTGGTTTTTTTTTTTTTTTTTTTTGCTTTTTTTTACGAATTGGTCAAACCCAAACTGAAACGAAAACATTGTTTTCAATCGTTATG
>CAHIKZ030001324.1:3767500-3770000 GCA_903632075.3 Acanthosepion pharaonis
TGTTGTAGTTGGAGCCCTAGGATAGGTTGGAAAAGATTGCAGTAGACTAATTGAAGGGATTCCTGGAAGTCCATGCCTCAAGGAGATACAAAAAATTGTCTCTGACAAGTACAGCCCAGACTTTACGAAGGGCTTTATCTATGTAATATATCTTTTTTTTTTGTCAGTGGAGAGTGTCAGGATGCCATTTCTAACCTTAGGTCCCTGGGCGGGACCCGGAAAGAAATGTGTAAACGCCAGAAATCAAAAGAAAATAATAATAATAATAATAATAATATACAAATTGGAGAGATTCATGGGAGCCTATGATTTAAAGGGTTATAAAAAATGGTATTCAAAGATACAGCTCACAACTTCCGAAGAGTTTGTAGAGGGCCGTGGCTGTTATGTTGTGAAGTCAGACGTATAAGAAACGCATGTAAGGTTCAGATTCTCCTGCTCGCCGGGCCCAACTACATAAAAAGGTTGGACTCTGATTTAGTCCAAAGAAGAAGGCAAGGAAAAGCAAACAAAAACACAAGACCGATAATATATGTATATACAAATATATATTAATAACAAGTTAAAATACATGGAAACAGTACAAAAGATGAAGTGTATGTGAATATTCTGTATGTGCGTGCGTGTGTGAATATTCTGTATGTACGTGTGTGTGTATTGTGCTTAGCGTGTTTCCACGCTATCCCTTGTTAGCGCCTACATTTCGAGGTTGATAGCTGAAATCCTGAGGAAAAGGAGAGATTTACCTAAAGGTGTCGGCGCACAGGCCTGAAGGAAAAAAGAGAGAGAGAGAGAAGCGAAGCGTCCGCGGCTATTTATAGCAGCGAAGAGCGACCCCTGGTGAAAGGGTTAATATACTAAAGGAGGAGTTAACCTCGACAAGCTTTATGTATGTAAAATGTGTGTGATCTTAGATTCATTATTTTCGTTTGCAAAAATGATCATTGTAAAATATCATGAAACCTTTTCTCTCCGTAGGTTTCTGGTTAGGACCCAGCACGAAATGTTCATTAAACAGAAATCAGTGAAATGATAATAGCAATGGTAATAATAAACTATTAAAATTCAAGGATGGTGAAATGGAAATCAAGGATATCAGTAATTCTAGTTATATTTGGAGCCTTCGGATTGATTGGAAATTGATCCGACAGACGCATTGAATGGATTCCTGGCATTCCATGCCTTAAAGAAATACAAACATTTGTAATTATCAATACAGTTCAGACTTTACGGAAATCTTTATCGCTGTAAAATGTGTATGATCTTTTTTTTTACAAAAATGTTCAATGAAAGACAATAAAAATAGTAGTTAAATAACTATAAAAAAAAAAAAAAGTTTCTAAAATTGAAAAATGTGACCCATAGGGACATCAATAATTCCAGTTGTATTTGGATTGCTAACATTAGAAAAAAAAATCCGATATATTCAGTGAAACTATTTCTGGTAGCGCCTTCTTTAAAGTAATACAAAATAATTTTACTGACAAGTACAGATCGTACATTATGAAGAGTTTCATCCATACAAAATGTGCGTGATCTTTGTTATTTTTAACAAAGTTGATCAGTAGAAAATGGATGATCTTAGTAGATATATATAAAATATATATAAAATATATATATATATATATTAAATAATCGGTTGGTGCACGTAGTAATAATGTCGTTTTTGACGCATTTTTAACGTCAAAAACGACATTATTATATACCAACCTAATATATATATATATATATATAATAATAATAATAATAATAATAATATATAGGTTGGGGCAAAATAATGACATAACAATGTCGTTTTAGGACGTATTTTTAACGTCAAAACCGATATCATTACGTCAATAATAATAATAACAAAACAAAAACAACAACACCAACAACAACAAAATTGCACACCTTCCCACAAATGGGACATTAATTAGTTGTTTAATGCCATTCTGCAGTCGGTCAGTAATCTAGTACGACGACTTTGGATATGATTCAATTTTTCTGATCCACACTAGCAAAACTAGCATAAACATCTCTTTTCAGCTGATGATGGTCGTTGAGGACTTGAGACACGGTCTTGCACTTAGCAATATTGTATATTGTAAGTATTATAAGTCTCCTTGTGTCGAAGAGGGAAATCTATTGTTTAAGGAAATCTAAACACAACAAAACTGATAATAATAATAATAATAATAATAATAATAATAATAATATTTAAGCAAATGCTCTGTTTATGATAGTAAAATAATGACGTAATAATGTCGTTTTAGGACGTATTTTTAACGTCAAAAACGAATAATGACATCATGTTTACGTCATTAGGCCGATACCAATGTTATACTGTTTATGATAAACAATTTGCTTAAATACTTGTAACAGCAACAAAAACAACTTAAACAACAACAAATAAAATTGCACACCTTCCCACAAATGGGACATTAATTAGTTGTTTAATGCCATTCTGCAGTCGGTTCAGTCTATGAACGAATATTTTCTATGAAAATCTAGTACGACG
>CAHIKZ030001324.1:3772500-3797500 GCA_903632075.3 Acanthosepion pharaonis
ACACACATATATATATATATATATATATATATATATATATATATATATATATTCTGTGAAAATTAGGTACGCTATGTATATATGCATAATAGTGCTCAACATCAGTTATAGAGTATATGTAGATATAACAGTGGACAATAAAGCATACTGTCGCCACTCGCTTGTGACTCTAGTGTTCGCTCTGATATATATATATATATATATATATATATATATATATATGCGTGTGTTTGTGTGTGTGTGTTTGTTTGCGTGTTTGTGTGTTTTCCTAAATTGCCTTCAGAATTTTCTTATATGGGTGTCGGAAAATTTAGCTATCTAATATCTGTCACTCAGAAGAGATATCTGTACGTATGTTAAACGGATTGGGTAAAATTATATATTATGGTACTTGTCCGTCTTTCTTGGCAGCAATTTTGATATTTTTCGGAACAATATGATTGTTTAAAATGGGATACTCTTGCGATGTCTTTAAAAGTCCATCTTTGCTCGACATTCGTACTCTCACAAAAATATATGTTTTCCAAATTATAGCCGAATCTGTATTGATAAGTTTTGAATCGGATATAATGTAAGTGGAAATCAAGTTAATTATCCCTTACTGTCTTTTGCTTTAAGTGGACGTGTATAAAGGTTCCTCGCTGTCTCATTTTGTGCAGAACTGTAGATTTTCTATTATTTTTCTTTTCTTTATAATATGTTGTAGCTATTGTGAATTGAAGCTTCTGGTTTTTTTTTCTTGTTTGATCATAGTCATAGAACTGACTGGTTCCAGACAGAAATTGTGCTTGGTCTAGGAATCTGACATAAAGATAAACAATTAGAAGAAGAATCAACGAAAAGACAATGAAGAAGACCACCACCCACCCACCAACCTCCCAAAAAATGAATTAAAAGAGAACGCCGGAAAGGTAGCTTAGAGATTTAGTAAAAAAACGAAAAAGACTATTGATGTAAAGAAAAATGAAGAGGAAATCCATAAAATGGTCGGTTTTCTGTACCGCTTCTGTAGGTCTGTGACTCCGCTTGCTATCTTTTAACTTTACAAGAGCCAGATCAATCCGAAAATGAAGTACTGATGGCATATTTGGGCGGGAGATCTGCCCGGTCCTCGCTTTCTAGTCCTGATAGAGTTCAAAAGCTTCTCTGGAGTTCTTGTGGGTGGAGAATTAATTTTCAACTTCCAGCCTCCTCACAGACGGGATGTGGCGAACATCACAATCTCTATCGCTATTTCGATGAAAAGTGCTCGGACGAGCTATATTCCTTTGTTCCGACATATCTAGCATTCACGGCTAGGACCAGCCAAACCACTTACACTTTACCAATCCATCTCAATTCCCTCAGTTTTCTATTGGTGAGAAGTAAGTTTCGCTCGAAGAGCTTCTTCCTGCGAACAACTACCCTGTGAAATCGTCTCCGAAGATGACGTTTCCGAGATCATTGGAGTCTTAACCAGCTCATGTCTAGAGTTAACCATTATTATCACCTATTCGCATAAGCTGTCTCTTAATGTATCACTCTACTTTGACTGGCCTTATAAAAAGTTTAACTTACAGTAAAAAAAAAGAACTATAAAGAAAAAGTAAGATTTAAGAAATGAATATTTTACATGAATTCGGAAGACTGTTAATTTGTGAATTGATTGATCTCCTCACTATGTACAATCAATGACGTATTAATCGAGAATTTTTGGATCTATCTAGACGCGAGTCCGTGAATATGAATATGAGGATTTCTAACTATACTTGTCTTTGACATTTCTCGTCCGTTATTTTTTATTAATTAAATCCTGTGTCTTTAACGCTTCAATGAATATTGAAAACGGAGTCAGTTGTATTTTTTATTTTTTATATATAGGATTTGTTTCCCTTTTAATCTTGTCTGATGACGTCAATATTTTTAAGCGAAACATGTCACTATATATATATATATATATATATATATATATATATATATATATATATATATATTTATATTTATATATATATATATATATATATATATATATATATATATATATATATATATATATATATATATATATATATATATATATATATATATATATATACATATGTATATATACATGTACAGTAGACAAAAATAAAATAAAACAATATGCCCACGCGAAATTAAAACGGCGACAATTTACCCATCGCACCATGTCTGAAAAAAAAATTACAAAGCACTAATTTACACAGCGTCAAAATGTTCCGAATAGTTGTGTGGACATAATCATCAATTTTTGTAGGCGATTTCTGCTTCCCCATCTTTAACTGATTTTTATCTCGGCTGATCAAATGTTAATTTATCTCTCTCAGATCAACTTACGTTGAAACAGATATTGAGCAAACTTTACTAAAACGTGTGCTTCTCGATCAATTGCTCGCCTTTCGCTACTTTTCAAACATTTTGTATTTCAATTTGCAACACAAAATGATCCTATCGAGGACGACCTCACGTGGGTATCGTTAAAACTCAGATAGTTATACATAATGCGTAGAGAAAAGAACAAAAATCACACACAGTACATTAATTGAATGCATAAAAACAGAATAAAATATTTGGGGGGGCTTTTATAACCATTATAGAACGCAGAAAGATATTATTATGTGAAAAATATTTCACATGATATTAAGTGCGTTCGAAGTAATTCCAGAAAAATGGATTTCTCCTGAGCATTAAATCTGTACTTTTCAAAATGGTTCAGTAGAAAAACAGAAACAAATCATCTACAAGTTATAACATTGCAATGGAGACACGTGTTCTCCTCCTTGTATCGCATGATGTATAGTCTTGTTATAAGATATAGGGTACTCCAGCAGCCACCCTCTTGACCCAGGATAGCGTTACTTTCTCAAGATACTTGATTTAGGTTTCCGTGTTTAGAGTGAGGCCCTCAGCAACAAATTCTGGAGTTCTATTCTTATTAGAAATTAAGAGTGATTTTCCAAGCTGATAATTCTTCGTAGTCATCATTAGACTCATCTGACTCATTCCGAATCCTCCACGCTCTTCTCTGATTTACACAAACACTCTGAAATATAAAGTGCGTTCGTAATTTTTCCCCCCCAAAATGGTTTTCTTCTGAGTATTCAATCTGTACTTTTCAAAATGAGGAACCACGTTGCATCTCAGTGGCATTATTGCCTTTTTTGGTGTGAATTTTATTTTTAAAACTATAAACAGAAGAACGTTTATAAATTTAAATTTCATTATAAGTATTCCGATGTTCTTTCACTTCGAGGTTCAGTAAGAAAAATAGAAACAAGTCATCCAGCGGTTATAACATTGCAATGGAGACACGTGTTCTTCTCCTTGTGTGGCATGATGTAAAGATTTGTTGTCAGATATAGTGTCCTCCAGCAGCCACGCTCTTGACCTAGGGCAGCGCTACCTCCTCAAGAACATTTATATAGGCCTCCGTGTTGAGTCTGACGCCCACACCAACAAATTCTGGAGTTCTTTCATTATTAGAACGATCAGAGTGAACTGCTTGTACCATGGTAATCATCAGTAGACTCATCCAACTCATTCCGAATCCATTACGCCGTCTTTCGATTTGCACACAAACACTCTGAAATGTTCGTATTGAAGCTTTTTGTATGAATGCGAAGAAGTAGCGCATGTTATTTTCAAATTTCTGGGGGACGGAATTGATTATTTTTTAAGGATGGTTCCCAATTGAGCCTACTATACTGGACGGTCGATAAAAATAAAAGACAAAGTTCAAGTGCGATATTAAAAATATAAATTTGAAACTATTTATCCATAGCACCCTGTAATAATTGATCCCATGAGATATTTTTGATTATACCTTAAATGTTAATTAAACGATATATCGTTTATAAGAAGAAAAAAAAAACTTTATTTAACGCATTACAAGCGGTTTCAAAACGTATATCAAAATGGAATTAAATATTAACAAAAACAAAGAATTAATATATATATAAATATTATTATATACTCGCCTACAAGCCGCCCTTCGAGCGAACTTTAGACTTTCTCCTTTGAGGGCTTTTTGGTTTTCAGAGTTTTACCTTCAGCGTCCTATGTTCATAAAAGTTATAACAATTTAGAAATAATAAAATCATTATTCGACACCTTGATTCGTCATAATCTTTCTTCATATACGCAACCGATCTCCGCAGTTTGTATACACTTATTTTACGCGCAATTTTTCTTTTCTTTTAAAATTACTATTCTTTATGAACCCTTCACATAAAGTCACTCTTAAAATACATTAGGGAACCCGAGCTATGTAACATTTCGAAAACCTCGCAGTACGCTTCCTAGAAAAAGAAAAGTATACTTGAGCAACATTCCGTGCCCCGATTAAGTTTTAATTACGGTGTAATTAGACGATATCAATTGAAGTTGCAATGAAAACCGAAGTTAAAATCAGACCTTTAATAAAGAGTTGTTTTTAAACCTTTCATTCTGTTTGATAATTAAATTTAAGTTTAAAGGTGTTATTTATTTAATCTTTAAACGCGTGTAACTTCAGTAGTTACAATCTCTCGTGGCATAATTTAAGTATATTAAATTACAGGAAAGGAAATTAAGAGAAGATGAAGTCCCTAGCTGTTTGCTTTGAAGGCCGAACTCAACGTGGAATTTAAACTTCCCCCTCTTTATTAAGGCTTCGTTTTTATAGAAAAGCAAATACTATTTCCTTGGGTTACGCCACATCCATTTTCAGTTGGAGTTTGAACCTTGCGAGCATAACTGGTGCAAATTGATGGACTTGTAAAAAATGTAACCTCATATACATACGTAAACTTGATGTTAAAAAAATCCTACATAATATAATGGATTCTAATACATTTAACTGTTCTTAAAAAGAATATAGTATAATAAAAATTAAAAAGGAGAATATTTCAAATCGTAGTTAAATAAAAAGTATTATGATAAAAAAAAAAACCCGAAAATCTTTAAATTTTTAAAAGGAAAAAAAATGACGTTGAAATTTTTTTACCGTTAACAAAATTTTTTTTTTTTTTTAAATCCAGACGACATCCATTCAACTGATGTCAGGTTTCATTGTAAAATACATCCCTACCCCTTACCAAATTGTAGCTAATAACTGATACAATGATACTGACATAAGGAAAATCTAGACATCCCTTGTTCAATTTAAGTAGAATATTGTGTAACCATGGAAACGTGATTTTAGCTGTGTCTTTAAAACCCGGTAATTTTTAAAAGTTACTCCAAAATTCGCTTGAAGATGAAATGGAACTAATGCCTTTAATTTAATTGCAAAATTAAATTCGGGGTTTTTAGCTTCTATTTTTGAAACATGGTTGGAACTGTGTAGCGAAAAAAAAAAACATATTTTAAATCAATTAATTTATAATATTAATGCTCTGTAAATTTACATTGAGCACTATTTTGTAAAAATAAAATATCTATAAGAACACCGGATTTTATATCTTACTGTTCTTTTTATTTATATACATACATACATATATATATATATATATATATATATATATATATATATATATATATATATATATATAATCAAGGATTGATGATACGAAAAATTGTGTCTGTCGAAGATTTATTGTATGTAGGTAATTTATTAATATTTCTTTTATTATATTCCCTCATTATGGATTGGTTTCATTTTTAAACGGGTACCATTTGAACCAGCACATTGTCGGATAACAGACAAAGCTAGATAACATAATTAACCCCCGCCCAAAAAAACAAAAAACAATGTAAATATAATCGTACCAGCTCATTCCAATTTTTAAAAATAATCCCCCCCCTAAACAAGTCAGGAATGTCGCTGGTACACAGGAATTATAGGGAGTGAAATTGAAAGAGACTGAGAAGACAGAGGACAGGAGAAGGGTAAGGAAGGACAAAAGATGAAGGGGGGGGGTAAAGGTAAAAGAAGATGGCGATTGACGTTGTATTTAAATTTACGAAGGCTGTATTTATCAGAGAAGCAAGTAAATTGAAGGGAGCAACACAGGCGGGAAGTGCGAGAAAAGAAAAGTGGCAGTTGCGTTTAAATTTTCAGCAGTACAAGGGTGGGATCTAGATGCCAATCTAGTAGCATGCTTGAATTTCATTTAGTAGGCGTACCAGAATCGATTACATTACCCATCCTTCTTTGGATTCTGTCAAGAACCTCAAGATGAATAGCAAGAGACCAGGTATGGCTGCAATATTCAATGTACGGTTGAATGGTAATTGTGCAAGATTGCCACTGAGGAGAAAAATCTTTCTGGCGCGACACACTGATCCAACTTTCCTTGCGGTACATGTAGTTATTGAATCGATCTAGTCAGGATCGATTACATTATCCATCCTTCTTTGGATTTTGTCAAGAACCTCGAGAGAAATATTGCTGTACTATCAGAGCTAGAACAAAGTTTAATTCTTCGAAATATTATTATTTTTTGGTTTCATACAATACAAAAGATAAAACCATACAATAATATATGATTATTATCCAGGTAAATATACAACAGTATATAAGAAATGAGCAAGACTGTATCAAAAAATGCTATGCTGATGTCGGCTGCTGTGGAAAGATGTAGTGAACGTTCGCCGCTATATTTACTAGAACTGTACACTAATCTGATATATTCTTGCAGCTTCTGTAGCAAAAGATCGCATAATAATAATAATAATAATAATAATAATTATTATTATTATTATTACTATTATCATTATTATTATTATTAATATTATTATTGCAGCTCAGGACTAAAACCTCGCACCTGATCCTATCACTCTCTCATAATGAATGATTGAACTAACTCGAAATACAAGATATGCGGTAAATACAATGAAACTGTCGGCAATATTATCTCAGGATATACGGAACTAGCTAAAAATGAATATACTCACAGACGTAACATATATACACTTGAAGATATGCAAGAAGCACAAAATCGAAACCACTGAGACATGATATGACAGTTACCCAAAATAATGATGTAACTATCCTTTGTGATATGCCAATTCAAATCGACATGGAAATAAAAGCTAAGAGATCTGATATTATCATACAAGACAAGAATTTCAGGAAGTGTATGCTTATTGACATAGCAGTGTTATCTGAGAGAAACACCTTCATGGAAAATATCGAGAAATTGTCCAAATACAAAGACATGGAGATCGTGAGTAACATGATAGGGTGAGTGAAGATTGAGACTGTACCAATAGTTTATCGGAGCTTTGGGCCTCGTGAGAAAAGTTATAGACAATTAAACTAACAGTGTCCCAGGTAACATCAGCATATAAGTTGCCGAGCAGATCGCCCTAATAAGGACATCCAATAAACTAGGAATAGTGCTATCAATTAAATCACAATTCTCTTATAGACCCTAAGAACCATAGTTTTACCCGGCTCTACAGGATGCTAAGCAGGAAACATAACATACACAAATAATAATAATAATAATAATAATAATAATAATAATACAAGCCTGAAATAAAAGGAAATAATAATAATAATTAAAAAATTGATTGACTTAATTCACCCAGTATATTGCAACACTTAGAGAAGAGCGTGATTGTAAAAGAAAGAATAGAAAATCACCGTGTCTGACAATGTTTAATAATATTTCTTTTCGATTTGTGAACACAAACCTATTTAAATTATGCGTATAAGTCAAATAATGGATCAATTTTATGGAATTCTGTTAGTTTTGTTTATCTCCTGTAAAGTTTGAATTGTATGAAACTACAATACAAAGCTGAAAAAAATTCTGGGATAACAACTTCCGTTATTATAATTATTATTATTATTGTTGTTGTTGTTGTTGTTGTTGTTGTTGTTGTTCCTGTAATTGTTGTTGTTTGTTATACTTTTTTCTTTCCAACGGTTTTTCGTTTTCAACTAGAGATCTTGCTTTATGGCTGTTTTCAATTAAATTCTTCGACCTCAGACAAAGAGTACATTCCACAGAATATTTGTTATGTCAAACAATGCCGACTTTTCTCAATGTAGGTTTTCGTTGGTACAACCTCCAACGCCATACTGATAAGTAAGACAATAATAGCCTGAACGTTAAAGATCTGGTTAATTGTTTGGATTTCATATTATTGTCACCATGAAAATTATTATTATTATTTTCTTTGATTTCTGGCGTTTACACATTTCTTTCCGGGTCCCGCCCAGGGACCTAAGGTTAGAAATAGCATCATGACAAAAAAAAAATACTGACAAAAAAAAAAAAAATACCTAGATAAAGCCCTTCGTAAGGTGTGGGCTGTACTTGTCAGAACAATTTTTTGTATCTCCTTGAGGCATGGACTTCCAGGAATCCCTTCAATTAGTCTACTGCAATCTTTTCCAACCAGTCCTAGGGCTCTAACTACAACAGGGATTGTTGATGTTCCCATATGTCACATTTTCGAGATTTCTATTTCAAGGTATTATTATTATTATTATTATTATTATTATTATTAAACAAAATGATTGACGTAACTCTTCCAAAGGAAAATAGGAAAAAGAAAAGAAAAGACATATTGTTTGACAATGTTCCACAATATTTTAACATTACAATGCACAGAGGTACAGGAGGCTTCTTAGGCTTTGTATTGGGATGTTTGATTAATTTCTCTTGGTAACACCTCAAGTAAAGGAACATTTCAAGATGAGTATGGTCACCATCATGTTACTCACGTTTCAGTCGCATACCATTCAGCTGGATACACTTCATTCCTTCTGATAGGTTCATTACCAGTACAAACGTTCCGTACAGACTTATACGTTTGTACAAACTTATACTTTTCGTAGATTTTTCTACTTATATATAATTTTAAAATATAACTTGACAGACATATTGTCAAAATATTGTTAAACATTCTCAGACAGTACATTCCCCAGATTATTTGTAGTATCAAGCAATGCCGTCTTCTGAAGCGAATGGATGCAAGGCTTCATTCCAGTTTTCTCAATGTAGGGCTTCAGTGGTACAGCCCCCAACGCCACTGTGATAAATAGGGCAATAATAGCCTGAATGATAAACATCGCGTTAATTGTTTGGATTTCATATTATTGTCAACATGAAGTTTATTATTATTATTATTATTATTATTATTATTATTATTATTATTAGCAAAATGATTGACGTAAATCTAATATATTGCATCATTCAGAGGAGAGCGTGATTCTAAAACAAAAATGAATAGAAACTTACCGTGTTTAACAAAGTTTGATAATGTTAAATAATATTACGACAGCTTGTCTGTTTTCTTCAGTTTAAAGTTAAATTATTTTAAAAATACTCCATCAACCTTTCAAACCTTTAAACGTTTGACAGATAATAAAATGTGCAAATGGTATTATCCCACCTCGAGGTATGAACAAAATTTTTATACTAAACTTTTTGGTTAATTGCTTTTTTAACTATTCAACTGACGGAAAATTTCAAGATGAGTACGCTTCTGAAGATGTTATTCACATTTCAGTTTCTTTCTCTCGACGATGCCTGCGTTTCATTCACTTTGTCACGTTGATTAAGAGTAAACAATTTTTTTATCAAAAGAAAAGCGATGTTTGTAAAAGAACATGTATTTTTATATTATTTATACTTGCAAGCAATGTTTAAGCCTAAATTGAAGACGGATATAATATTAAGAACATATAAATATTGTTAAACATTCCTAAACCCTGTGCCTTTTCGTTCATTATCTTAAATGCCGTTTTTATCTAAATGTAGAAGTGTTATTAGTTGTAGTACTAGTAATAATAATAACAACAACACTTCTCCTCATTTATTACTCAATGTACGCCGTAACGGGTAGACAATGTTAACTTCAAATGATAGAATGTCTTCTCAAATTCCCAGGATGATTCTGGCTGATTTCATTCTAGATTGGTCACTCTCTTCTCGGTTTTACCATGAAAGCTGCATTATTTCAGGCTGAAGATTGCGGCATAGGCGAACCGTCCACAGTGGTCCAATAATTAGGGTAATTCGTTTAGATTCATTGGATGCATTTGGAACGTCGGCAGTAAAAGTACTTCATGTTGACACGGCAGGTTTTGTACATATATCATCAGAAATTGCAGGAGATAATTTACCATGGACGCAAGAATGGCGTCTGAATAACTTTGCTTCTGTGTAGTATAATAACACTGATATAAAACACATTTTGCCGGCGGGAGTGCAAACAAATACATACCTATATATCCGTTTTGTATAAAGAAATATAATAATAATAATAATAATAATAATAATAATAATAATAATAATCGATATATATATATATATATATATATATATATTTTATACACACACACATATATATATATATACATATATATATATATAATGTTTAATGTTTTATGTATATATATATATATATATATATATATATATATATATATATATATATATATATATATATATGTGTGTGTGTGTGTGTGTGTGTGTGTGTGTGTGTGTGTGTGTATTTTTTTTGTGAGTATGGGGATAATGGGACTAAGTTTGTTTCATATTCCATTATGCATCCTACAATCTCTGTGTTATATATATATATATATATATATATATATATATATATATATATATATATACACAAACAGAGAAATCCATTATATATATATATATATATATATATATATATGTATATATATATATATATATATATATATATACTTATATATAAATGAACCTATGTATGCATATATAAAAAACACACACACACACACACACACACACACACACATATATATATATATATATATATATATATATATATATATACATAAAGTTATTTTTAAACCCTCGTATGTTGTTGAAAACTTCCACATATAATGCCTTTTCTCTCTCACTCTCTATATATATATATATATATATATATATATATATATATATATATATATATATATATATATGAAAAAAAGAGAGAGATAGCGTGAAGCTGTGAGAGTATAAAACCTACTATGGGAATGTAATTGATTGTTACAAAAGCAGTAATACTGAGATAATTCCACCCAAAAGATAATGACGGTTTTTGCGATAAGTGTCGATTCTGGCTTTAATCAAAAAGGAACCTATTTCAACTAACTATTGTGCGTAATTCTCATTCTTAGAAGTCGCCTTACAACATTCAGATCAAAGGTAGATAGACCGTAGTGCCGCCTATCGGGACTTCTACAGATATATGATTAGTTCTCTCCTCCGTTCGGTCTGAATGTTTTCTTTTCTGAATCTATGTTTTTATTCCCGCAGTTCAAGAAGGAAAACGTATTTTGCTTTTCACTAATTTCCTATTTCCCTTTCGTTTCTTTTTTTTTTTGACTTCTCAAAAGGCAAGCGCTCTCGGCTTTTCAAATTCTAATGAGTGTCAAAAATATTTGCAATTTGTGATTAGTTCGAATTTTCCAATCTTCATGTATCTAGCTTTACCGTTTTTGTGGCTGCTCCAAATACAGTTCAGAACATAAATGCATAACTTTTTATATTTATTTCTTTAATTCCATCTCTCTGCAGAATGTATGTAATCAGGTCTCCGCCACAGAGACCGTTTCTTTATTACTTGTGAGTTATCATGACTACTTAGGAAAGTCAACGAAGAAATCGTAATGAACGCGTAGAAAAATGGATGCAGTAATGGAAAGCGAATAATCAGGTAGCTGCCAACGCCTGTGTTAAAGAACACCTAATAGATACATAGATATGGAAGAGTTCCTGAAAAAAAAAAAGCAAATCGATTATAGGACTATGAATGGGAACTGTTACATTGCAAAACATACCCAAATATCAACTGATGGAACGATCATCATCCACTTATTTGTAAAATTAAAGTGAAACTACAGAAGCTGAAAAGGGAAAAAGCAGCTCCCTGATTGCAATACGACACACTACTGAATGATAAGACTGGTAGGTGCAATATATGGATTTTGTTAAAAGTGGATACACTGGGCAAAAGAAGAAATGAATTTGAAAGTGGGAAAAATTAAGACAAGCTATAGTAATATTAGCAATCGAGATCATCTCAAAGAAAACTAGACAAAGAATAAAAGAATAGATGATAGGTTAAATTCTTGACATGTTGAAACAATTCCAAGATATTGCACAGAAATCAATGCGAGCTAAAGAGGAGTGGCTCAATGAGAATTGTAAAGAAATAGTAAGAATGTGCATCTCAGGTGAAGCAGATATGAATAAGAAATAATAGAATTAACAAGACAAGAAGATACTCGTCAAATTGATTCATAAAATTCAAGCGCGAGACAATGGTAGTAGAGAAAGGAAGAATATTTCAGAGATGGTAGGAATACATCGCAGACCTCTTAGAATAAGAAATAAGACAATACAGTTACATCAGAAATCGAGATTATCCCAAAGAAAATAGGACAATAATATAAAGGAATGGATGATAGATTAAATTCTCGAAATACTGAAATAATTCAAAGATATTGCACAGAATATAAAACATAACACAAATAAATAAATTATAAATAAATGCGAGCAAAAGAGGAATGCTTCAAAGAAATTTGTAAAGAAATAAATAGAATGAGTATCACGGATAAAGCAGATATGCATAAAGAATGACAAAATTAAAAGCACAAGAAGATAGTCGTCAATAAGTTTCTTAAATTCCAAGATCGAGACAATGATAATAATGAATGAAGAGTATTTCACAGATAGTCCGAAACATTGCTGACCTCTTCCATAAGGCAATAAGACAACTAACAATACTGAGATATAGTGCAGAACAAAAAAAAATATTAAAATGAAATATACGACAGCGGTGAAATACTGGTAGACTTAAGTAGATGTATTTTCATAGCACCTATTAAGAAATCAGGTGCAAACAAAGAACTCCATCAGATATTCAGCCTAATAAGCTGTGTTACAAAACTTCCGAATTCTGGCGAATAGACCGCGCATCAGAATCAGAGCAGAAATAGGACAAGAACCATACAATTTCATAAAAGGAAATGAAACAAAGAATGTCATTGTTTATGCACAGAATGATAAGAATAAAAACAATAGAAATTCAAAAGGATGTATACCTAAATTTTATACCGGGTGTAGCAGCAAAATTGTCCAAATAGTGTAACAGTATAATTGTCCAAATGTTAGATTAAGCTTTGAAACGCCGTATCTTAAAAATGATTAAAGCTATCTTACTGGAATTCTCCGAGGTTTTTATAACACTACTAGACTGGACTCTATTTTGATCAATAAGTATGTATACTTACTCTAGAAGCTTAACAGAAGTATCGTGATGAAATCGATCATAAACGAAAATGATATTTTGATCATTAATTAACCATAGGTAAAATCTGAAACTCATAAAATATCGAAAAAAAACGTATATATATATATATATATATATATATATATATATATATATATATATATATATATATATATATATATATATATATATATATATATATATATCGACAAGCGTACATATAAATTTTAGTTCAAAATAGAATTCTTTACATTTTCATTCAAAATACTCAAATTTTAGGAATACGTTTTCACAGCGTCGCCCACGTGACGACAACGTGACCATGTTTTAAACGGAGCGCTGATCTTATAAAACTTTCAGTTATTTGTTTGGATAAGTCTTGTTTCTTATGTGCATCGTCTTTGTCATGTTGTATTGATAATGTTATAATTTATGAATATGTCCTGAAGATGGTTTATTAGAGCGAAACGTCCGACGTTGACATATTAACATTAAAACAGCATAATTGTATATAAGGATTTTTGTTTGTTTTCCGTATATATTTTTCTTCATATATATATATATATATATATATATATATATATATATATGCTAGGATCATTTTCCAACTTATTCAAGATGGCCTTCATCCTCTCTAACCTTATACCTTCCTTTTCTAGAGTTACAAGTTGTTTCAAATCTTTTCACGTACGATTTCATTTTCAAGTCTTTTTTCATTGCTCTTTGAACGGTCATATATAAAACTCCTCCCTCAGGTGCCAAACGTCTTCTGAATTGAGTTGGATCCTTTATGATCGATCGCTTTAGCACTGAGTTGAAATGCAAATCCCTCTTCCTGTTGTGACCTCCTGATTCAGTTTTCTTCTCTACAGTTCCCTCTTTTTAAAACATATTTATCACCATCTTCGATAGACTTTGAAGATGGAAGCCAGAGTATGAATGTTAGCACCATTAACGAAGGCTTGAATGATCTTTTTTTTTTCTCTTACCATTGCTCAGTTGGGAAGACATATTGGGACGGAGACAAAACGATTTTAACTTGTTCTCTCTCGTGCTGAATAACCCAAAGGTTTTTTCATTGATTCTTGCGACATATGCTGTCAAGATGCCTAAACGACTTATCAGAAAACCTGGAAAAAAGAAGCTCAATTATTTATTGTAGATATTAAACATTGGTGGGATGGATAATTATGCTGTTACACGATTTGGGCAATTTTGTTGTTGCACCAGATATAAGAATAAAATAAATAGTAAATAAAAGTATTATGTGTAATTATAAAGGGTGTTTCATTAACTGGGATTATATATGAGGTGTTTCATTAAAACGGATACAAATCAGCAGTAAATAAATCAGTGTTATTGGTGAAAATTTATTTATTTCTCTATTCGATCATGTTATTTAAATCATGGCAATTATGTGTGAAAATTTATATCGCACAAATGTCCGCCAAATCTGATAGAAAAAGAAGAAATTCACATTTAAAATCGGTCCGACTTATTGGAATAATCATTACTTTTAAAAAATTATCTCTGAAGTGCGTTAGTTTTGACTCACCCTGTACATTTATGAGGAAAAATACAAAACATTTATTTACACAGCGTCAAAACTTTTTTCGAAAACTTGTGTCAGCATAATCATCAATTTTTGGAGGCGATTTCTGCTTCCCCATCTTTAACTGATTTTTATCTCGGCTGATCAAATGTTAATTTATCTCTCTCAGATCTACTTACGTTGAAACAGATATTGAGCAAACTTTACTAAAACTTGTGCTTCTCGATCAATTGCTCGCCTTTCGCTACTTTTCAAACATTTTGTATTTCAATTTGCAACACAAAATGATCCTATCGAGGACGACCTCACGTGGGTATCGTTAAAACTCAGGTAGTTATACATAATGCGTAGAGAAAAGAACAAAAATCACACACAGTACATTAATTGAATGCATAAAAACAGAATAAAATATTTGGGGGGGGCTTTTATAACCATTATAGAACGCAGAAAGATATTATTATGTGAAAAATATTTCACATGATATTAAGTGCGTTCGAAGTAATTCCAGTAAAATGGTTTTCTCCTGAGCATTAAATCTGTACTTTTCAAAATGGAGAACTTTCGCTCACAATTCATAAGTATTCCGATGTACTTTCATCTCTAGGTTCAGTAAGAAAAACAGAAACAAATCATCTACAAGTTATAACATTGCAATTGAGACACGTTTCCTCCTCCTTGTATCGCATGATGTATAGTCTTGTTATCAGACATAGGGTCCTCCAACAGCCACCCTCTTGACCCAGGACAGCGTTACTTCCTCAAGATACTTGATTTAGGTTTCCGTGTTTAGAGTGAGGCCCTCACCAACAAATTCTGGAGTTCTATTCTTATTAGAAATTAAGAGTGATTTTCCAAGCTTATAATCTTCGTAGTCATCATTAGACTCATCTGACTCATTCCGAATCCTCCATGCTCTTCTCTGATTTACACAAACACTCTGAAATATAAAGTGCGTTCGTAATTTTTCCCCCCAATTTTTCCTTCTTCTGAGTATTAAATCTGTACATTGCTTTTGGTCAGAGCTCCAAAGGATTCCTACCTTCTTTCATTTCTAGGTTAAGTAAGAAAAACAGAAGCACACACAATTACAGTGCAATGGAGACACTAGTATATTCCCCGTATACCACTTTCAGCATAGCGAGTAAAGATCTCTCTAATAGTCTTCACAAAAATCATCCTTCTTTGGGCGTTGTGGACTGGCGCTACAGAATCACAATCAAATAACAGCACCAACTGAAATGGATGCCATGCATAACTAGAAGAGAAAATAATGGCATAATCTAATATTAGCATTCCACACAACTTCAAATATAACGTTAGGAAGGAAACACCTATCAGTACTGGAAAGAGTTGTAAGGGTTACTGGACTTGAGAAACCTATTTTCTACAAAAATTGTTTCAAGGTTTTATAAATTTCAACAGAATGAGTACTGACCTGTCTGTCAGCAGATTCCAAATATTTTCTTATTGTGAAACGGTTAATATTCCCATTAACATTGCCATTTGTTACAAAAATGAATGTATTTAAGCGAGCAATATTTAAGACATGCTATAACTTCATTAAAAATAATTACAAAAGTACTTTCTCTATAACTGAAAACATTTTTGTTTATTCCGGATATAATCAAAGATGATTCTCTGCAGATTGCTTTTTTGAATGTGTTATCCATTCTAATTACATCATATAAAAATACGGATTCGATTCAAATTGTCTTCTTCACGGTTCACTATTCCGTTTATCTTTTCTTTCTTTTGACTTAAAAAATTTCTTGGGTCTGTAATTGTTTTCCATCCTATAACACCTAACTATCAGACAAAAATAAAGCTAACCTCTCGTTACTTTGCTACTGTTTCTATAACAGATATTCAGGCGAAGTCAATTCCCTTCTTTTTTTCTCTTCATTCTTTCTTTTCTTTCTTTCCTCTTCCTTTCTTCTCACTCGTTTCTCTTTCTTTTACTCTACATTTCTCTTTCATTTTTTTTCCTGCATTTCTCTTTCTATTTCTTTCCTTCATTTCGCTTCGTATCTCTTTCCCTTCATTTTTCGTCCTATCTTTTTTTCATTTCATTTCTCTTCCCATCTTGTTTCATTTCATGTCTCTCCCTAACTTTTTCTTTTTATTTCATTTCTCTTTCTATCTCTTTATATCTCTTTAACATCATTTATCTTCCTTTCTCTTTAACATCATTTATCTTCCTTTCTCTTTCACATCATTTATCTTCCTATCACTTTCATTTCATTTCTCTGTCTATCTCTGCTATTTCATTTCTCTCCCTATCTGTTTCCCTTCATTTCTGTTACAATATTTTTCCTTTATTTTCTCTTCCTACCTCTTTCTCTTTATATATATATATGTGTGTATTAGTATGTGTTTTTGAACATAGAAATATTTGGTCCTTGCGAAATGAGACAATCGTTATATTCATCTTCATATATTTATATTTGATTTAATTTTCCCAATTACAAAGCGGCCCTTTAAGTAAAACACAATTTTATTTTCCTTCGTCCCATCCCTCTCCCCACCCTTTCCCTTTTTTTTTTTTTTTTTCCTTCCTATCTGAATTGTCTGTGGTGTGTATATGTCACCACGAAATGTATCTTTATGTATTAGACATCCGTCGACTTTCTTTCTCTCCTCTTTTTAAATCCACCCCACCCACATCTCCAAAATTCTCTCTGTCACTCATCCTCATACTTACACTTTCTCTAAATTCTGTTTTGATTTCGGAGTTGTTTTTTTCTGTTTTCATTTTTGAATTTGTAGGTCTGATGATTTGGATCGTATTTACGATTCCAATGGAATAAATTATGACCATGGAATATTAGTGTTTAAGCCTTTTATTATATCCTTACTCTGTCCTAGACATTGAGTTCTACCTGGATCCTTCCTCTTGAAATTTTTTTTCTGAAAATATACATGTATGGGAATTTTTTTAGATATATTTTTCATATGTATGTATATTTTTACTAATATTATCTATATATATATATATATATATATATATATATATATATATATATATATATATATATATATTTCTTTTCCTATCGCTTTCATTTAATTTTCTTCCTATCTCTTTCATTTAATTTCTATTCCTGTCTCTTTTATTTCATTTCTCTTCGTATCTTTTTCATTTCACTTCTCTTTGTATCTCTTTCACGTCATTTCTCTTCCTACCTCTTTCTCTCCATATCACTTTCTCTTTATTCTTCTTCCTATCATTACCACTTCATTTCTCTTCCTATTTCTTTCATTTCAGATCACTTCCGCTCTCTTTCATTTCATTTTTCTTCCTATCTCTTCCCCTTCATTTTCCTTCCCATTTCTCTCTCTTCAATTCTCTTTCTCTTCAATTCTCATCTTATCTCTCTCTCTTCATTTCTCTTACTATCTCTTTCATTTCATTTCTCTTTCTATCTCCTTCGTTTCATTTTTCTTCCTGTCTTTTTTTATTTCATTTCTCTTCGTATCTTTTTCATTTCATTTCACTTCTCTTTCTATCTCTTTCCCATCGTTTCTCTTCATACCTCTTTCTCTCTACATCTCTTTCTCTTCATTCCTCTTGCTTTCTCTTCCACTTCATTACTTTTCCTATCTCTTTCATTTCGTTTCAATTTCCTATCCCCTTCCTTTCATATCTCTATCCCTCCATTTCTCTTTCTATGCCTTTCACTTCATTTCTCTTACTATCACTTTCTCTTCTTTTCTTTTTTTTTCTTCTTTCTCCCTTCTTTCTTTTCTAAAATAAGGAATCAAACGTTAAATGACATTCACAAAGAATTCTGCTTTCTAACATTTACGCCAAAATAACTGAGCAATTATTTAATCAGCGTAGATTCAAACTTGTACCTAGCCACAAATCTGAAGCATCCTATTAGGATGAAACTCTACACTCATCTCTGGCGCTAGGCTGTTGACAAAAAAAAAATAGAACCCAACTAAGCAAAGAAGTTGGCCGATTAATATTTCTATTCAAAATGTGTCTATATGTTAAAGCACATTTTTCTGCCTTCAAAACCAAACTGGTCTCATTTAACAATAGAAAAAAACTTTCCTGCTCGCCATCAGCATGGCTCATGCTAGACTCATAAAGAGCAACACACTACGCCTTCTTGGCCTCGTATTTTCAACTGATTTGAAGCGGAATGACTACATCGAATCAATCGCTACATCTACTGCAAGGAAACTTGTGTGACTGTGTCGTGCCAGAAGGTTTTTCTCGTCAGAGTCCATCTTGCGCATTTACAAATCTACTACTCCTTCTTGTATTGAATACTGTTGCCGTATCTGGTCTGATGCTCCTGCTACTTATCTCGAGATAATTGCCAAAATCCAAAGAAGGATCTATAATATAATCGATCCTGACTTGGCATCTCGGCTTCAGTTGTCGGTGCCTTCTCTACAAATATTTTCATTGCTCCATTGGGGAGCTTTTTCCCTGGTACCCGGACTACGTTAGTTTAAGTGTGCTACTATATTGACATCTAGGTCCCACGTTTTTACTGTTGAATTAATTAAATGTAACTGCCACTTCTATTCCAACAGTTTATTTTCTCGCACTTCCCGCCTGCTTCCCTGATAACTACAATCTTTAAATAATTAAATGCAATGTCAATCGCCATTTTCTATTTTCTTAAACCCCGTTCAGGTTTTATTCCTTCCTCGATCTACCCACTATTCGTAATCTTTTCTCTCACCTTGTCTCTCTGTATACCCTATCTACAAGTGGCATTCCAGCCTTGCTTGGGGTGAAATGATTGAAGATACGATATATATATATATATATATATATATATATATATATATATATATATTATCATTTATAGAAAAGACAGATTAGTGAAGTTAATGATATAAATGGCGAGAATACATCTTCGCAAACAAATTTATTAAAATTACATTAATCCACGAACCTCTAGATGAATGTTATGATCCCTGTTCTTAATAAATTCAACTTGTATAAGGTCTTTTTTTGTAAGTACTTTCATCTGTTCATACAGACATCATCAGGCATGGGAATTGATTTGTTTTTTGTTTTTTTAAATACATCCAGGTAATAACAGGATACGAAAGATTAGATGTGAATCGAAATATGTTTTTTTAGAAATGTGTTATTGTTAACTGTAAGAAATTCTGGAGTGTTCGGTCGCAACGCTAAGTTGAATTTTTTGAAAATTTAAAAGAGAGTGCTTTTTTTTACTAATATGGTAATTGAAGAATTCTTTTGTTGTAGTAGTTTTTTTTTTCAGTCGATGTGGTATGAATTAAATTGTTCAATAAATAGAGCAATGTCGCAGCTATTATCCCAGAAGTTGCACGTCGGATCTGTTCTTTTTAAATCAAATATGTTGTGCAGTTCAATTTATATGACATGAATCATTCATACAAAAAACATATTAGTGAAGTTATGATATATATATATATTAATCAGTATTTTGAACAAAACCATTAACATCAATCGCCGGGTTAAAATTAATTCTGATTTCGTGGTGGCTCAACCAGAATAAAACATAGCAAGGAGACTGGAAAATGTGGAACTCCGTGTAAGTATCGATGACAGCAATATGTATGTTACTTGGTGTCACTTGCTATCCAGTGTGGACTTGCAAAGTATACGAACAATGCCTAGTCTTTTGAAATAATACAACGCGTACAACGAGACACAGGCACTAAATAGATACGTGGGACCATCTTAGATGTCTGATTGATACCAGCTGGTTCCATTATCAGGAATCGCTTGACAGAATACAGAAGATACGTTTAATCAAATCAACTGAAACTAGATTAGAGCTCACTATCTGTAAATGCAATCTATTTTATTTGACATAAACGGCGAGAGAAAAAAATACACGACAATATAATTGACGCTGTGCTGTTCACATTGTTTTAGAAACAGTTATTAAGAGGGATCAAGTGACAGCAAGTAGGCTCGGTACACGTTTCATGCTTCTTGAACTATTCCGACTCGGTGGCCATTTTTTTTTTTTAGATATTTGCGCGGGCTGGCGACTCCTTATATTAAAATACCACTGATTAATGGACCATACACGTCTCAAGATTCTAGCTTGGTGGTTTTTGAACTATTCCAATCTAACGGCACATTTTACATATTTGCTCGGCCTGGCAAATCCTTATATTAAATTAGCTCTGTAAAATGAAGCAGATTTAACAAACCTTCATCAATGTAATATCTGTTAATCTTTGTCGCATTACAGCAGCGCCAATCTCCGAAATTAAAATATAGCGGGAAACTGCTAAGTAGATGTTATAGAAGCTGCCGGATTCTAGCTTGCAAATTTCGGGATTCCTACATATATTGTAGTTGCATTTATATATGTAAAATGTACAGGAAAATACACATATAAAGATAAAAAAAAAGGCTGAGAAAACAATGCATAAGAAATACTGCGACTTGTAGAAAACTAGGCTCAAATAATTAAATCATTTTAAAATTGTAACACTCGCCATGACGATTCTTAACAAATACTCCTTGTAACATGAGCAGCCTATTTTTCTCAGAGCTGTTAGAGCTAGATCAGAGGAGAGATCAGTTGCCAAGCTCCTGCCAGCAAGGTGTTTTGATGTGCACACATCTATCGTTGTATCATCAGCATGGATACTAATAAATGATCAGAGTATGCTCTTAGGCAGATCAATTACATAGAGTAAGAAGAGGCTTTAGACGGAGAAGCGACCCTTGGGAAAAATCGTTACTATTAGGTTGGTGCAAAAATAATGACGTAATAATGTCGTTTTTTGACGTTAAAAATACGTTAAAAAACGACATCATTACGTCATTATTTTTGCACCAACCTAATAAATATATCAGGTGGGTGCAAAAGTAATATCCTATTTTCGCAAAGAAACTTTTAGCAGTATTTTAGATAATTAAGAAACGTCAAAATAAGTAATTTAAACCTTTCTCTTTCAGATTATAAAAATATTTTTCAAGATCTTCCGCAATATTTGCACCCATGTTCGTCCCATCTAAAGTTGGCATTCGGCCTATCTTACTGTATAAGTTTCATAAAAGTTTCAATGCAAGTGGAGCAGCAAAGTTTATACAGAACGCTTATGGGGAAGATGTAGTCAGCGAAAGAAGATACAGGAGGTAGTTTTCCCATTTCCGAATTGGGTATTTCAGTTTGAAAGACGAACAAAAGAAGCATCATCCAAAAAAATTGATTCTGAAGAGTTCGAAGCTGTTGTCACAGACAATCCCAACGTTACCTCTAGAGGACTTGCTGAACAATTTAACGTAAAACGTACAACCGTGCTGCACCAATTAAAAAAATTCAGTGATTGGGAAATGGGTCCCACACGAATTGTCTCCAGAGAATCTTCAACAGCGTGTTGCTTGTTAGGAATCGTTACTTTTATGACACCTTCAGGGACCATTTTTAGTTATGCTTGTCACAGGTGACGAGAAGTGGATACTTTACCATAACATTAATCTCCACCGAACGTTGACCAGTCAAGGACGAAGATCAGTTCAACAACAAAGAGGAGGATTTCATCTAAATAAGATCATGTTGAGTGTATAATGGGATATTGAAAATTGCCCATTATGAACTGTTAAATAATAATCAAACAATTACAGCTAATCTGTACTGTGAACAACTTCGTGGTCTGAAAACAACTTTGAACCAAAAGCGACCTTCCTTAGTGAACGGAAAGGGCGTTATCACGCATCACGACAATGCTCGTCTTCACGCATGTCGACTGACTAAAACTCTTTTGGAAGAGCTTGATTGGGAAATATTGCTTCATCTACCATATTCTCCTGACCTTGTTCCTTCTGATTATCACTAGTCTTGGGGACTATTTGGATGGTCTTAGGTTAACATCACGACAAAAGGTGGAAAATGAGTTGGATTCATGTGTTGCTTCAAAACCTAAGGAATTTTAAAGGTGTGGTATTTATAAGCTTGTTATCATCTGGAATGATTTTCTAGAAAGCTAAGGAGGTTATGCTAATTAATAAATATTTTTACATTTTTCATTTTTAATATAGACCTTGAAATTGGACATTACTTTTGCACCAACCTGAGATGAACAAGCTAGGATATAGAAATTCATATAAAGAAAGATAAAACCTACCTAGATAATGAATGTAGAGTTTCAAGAAGGTCATGAGCGTCTCGCTAGCAAGTTTGGTCTCGGATAATCATTTTCATTTGACAGTGATCCGGATAAGTTTTATATGTTTTGTGACGTAGAGTGGACGCTAATAATAAAGTATAACTCAAGAATTCAATGTTAAAATAAGACAGTATTTAATTACAACCGCAAATAAATACTTAACTAGAACAAAGTAGTAAAAGTCAACCAAAGATAATTAACCATTTCAGTAAATACCTTTGTTAGTAGCGTGACTCGGCTTGACGTTCGGTAAATCTTAAATCAAAATCCAAAAAACTTCGAGGCGCAATAATTCACACTAATTCGACTGGATAGTTCCATTCAATAGTCACTCAATAATCACTGCAGTCAGTAGCCTGACACCACTATTTATACAGCAGACTGAAAACATATATTTATAAGTCCAGAGTGTCACGCTCGATCCTTGGCAGTTACTCATTTTCTTTCTATATGACAATATAAAATTTTAACATCTCGCCATGAATCTTCTTAAGAAAAACTACTATATTAAAAGTTCAAATGGTACCTAACCGTTCGTTAAACCCCATGTTGAAAATCAGGGTTGCAGATATCATTATTTTTGATGATTTTGATTTCTTCTTCAGATTCTCAATTCCCCAAAAGCCGTGGCAATACACATCCTGACTTCTTTTAAGATTCATTTCACTCCAAGCAAATTACTGACGTCACTATGACGCAGGGTGTTACAAAAAGTGAAAAAAGCTTAGGTGAAATGAGGAAAAAGAATGAACAGGAACTTTGGCAATTGACAGTCCATTTAAATTTTTGAAGATTGTAATTATCAGGGAAGCAAGAAATCAGGGAAAAAAAATGCGAGAAAAGATAAGAAAATTTTAGCGATTTCAAGATTAAAAGAGTGGAATCTAATGATGATGACAATCATAATAATAATTCTGTTTGTCGCTCCCATCTTTTCTCCGCAGCCTTGTCAATACCATATAAAGTGGGCTATTCCGTTTGATCGCCTGGAAAGAAAAAAGACTTTAGTGAGGAGAATTAGGAAAAGAACAAGGAAGAACAGGGTTAGCAATTGACAGTCCATTTAAATTTTTGAAGATTAATTATAAAGCAAGTAAAAAGGGGACCTAATGATTATGATATTTAGTTATTTCAAAGTAATTCTAATTTGTCACTGTTTCCATCATCGTTTCACAGACGCTACGCCTTGTCAATATCCCATAAGTAGTGGGGTATTCCGTTTTGATCGCATGGATAGACGGAAAAGACATATGAGAGACGTTAAATGGATTTAGCTAAAGAAATCAAGGAAGAAAAACCAATAACTCACTCATATGTTTAACGTCTGTATCAGTGACATGGAAAAACTTCTTAATGTCAAATCCTTTCAATTGTACCCCCTTGCTTCTTAAAATAATGATAAGCATTCATATTTATGATTGATATTGCAATATTTCGTTAAATGTTGCTAGGCACTCATATTTAACGAAGAGATAGGGTAATTTCTATGGATATTTTATTGTCGTAGGACTCGCCATGAGCTCATTGAGTCATTAATTTACGAATTAAGTTTCATCAGAAATTTAAAATAGGCAAACCGGGATATTTCCCCAGATATTTCTAGTTAATGAATAATTGCGATGATGTTGGTAAGATGAAGAGAATTACCAGAACAAATGCCTTCATCAGTCACATTAATGATATTGATGGCGGTACTGATGATGAGGATGTGAATTCCAAATCACTACTAAATTCAAATTATTGAAAAATATTTTCAGAAAAGATGTTATTGATATATAATAATTACTTATTGGGTACTGCGAAGTGGCGTAATGGTTAGCAAACGGGACTTGCTAGATCAATTTACGACTGTGTAGTGAGTTTGACCCTAGCTGGGTTGATCTTTGTATGCCGCGTATTCCATCACGTCATAGGCGATCATGGCTCTCTACAACTTCCTGTCTTTTATAGCTCTTAATTTTTTTTTTTTTATGCCGGACCAGCGACATCGGTTATGTGAAATTATTTTCTTCTGAGTGTTTAGTATAGCAGTTAGACCATAAACACTTGGTGCAGGGTTCGAATAACACTATGGTCGAATTTTGAAGAAGGTGACTTATTGACAATTTCCGT
>CAHIKZ030001324.1:3802500-3810000 GCA_903632075.3 Acanthosepion pharaonis
CCGGATTCTGTAACCGTGGATGGTCTACCGCAGAAAGAAATGGGAACCGACTGCGGAAAAAAAAATCTGCCTCGCCAGTTATGTATCGAAAGATTCATGATCGTCTAAGCGTGTATTACGCATGGCACATAACTAACTAACAGAACTTACATACAGTACAAGCACGGAATTATGAATCAACCCAGATAGGGTCAAACTCACAACACACTCATAATTGATCTAGCAAGTCATGTTTGCTAACCATTACGCCACTTCGAAGTGCCCAATAATTAATTATTGTATATCAAAACGACTCCTTTTCATAAAACATTTTTCAATAATTTGAATTTCGTAGTGATTTGGAATACACATCCTCATCGTCTGCATCGCCATCAATATCATTAATATGGCTGACGAAGACATTTGTTCTGGTAATTCGCTTCATCTTATCAACATCATCGCAATTATTTATTACCAAGAAATATCTGGGGAAATATCCCGGTTTACCTATTTAAAATTTCTGATGAATCTTAATTCATAAATTAATGACTCAATGAGCTCATGGCGAGTCCTACGACAATAAAATATCCGTAGAAATTACCCTATCGCTTCGTTAAATATTAGAGCCTAGCAACATTTATTGCAATATCAATCATCAATATGAATGCTGATCACTATTTTATGAAGCAAGGAGGTACAAATGAAAGGATTTGATATTAAGAATTTTTTCCATGTCAATGACACAGATGTTAAACAGATGAGTGAGTTATTGACTTTTCTTTCTTGATTTCTTCCTTTCTTTAATTAAATCCAAGTAACGTCTCTCATATGTCTTTTCCGTCTTTCTAGACGGTCAAAACGGCATAGCCCATTGTTTATGGGGTATTGACAAGGCGTGGTGGCTGTGAAACTATGGGAGTGACAAACAAAATTATTATTATTATTATTATTATTATTATTATTATTATTCTTTGTGTATGATATATTCTCTGACTTGTATCCTGTAGAGCAGGGTCCAAACTATGCTCCTTGGGCTCAATAGGAAAATTGTCAAATAATTGACAGCACTTTCTTAGTATATGGAATGTTCCCAGTAGGGCGATATTGTGGGCAAATTGTATGTTGATGTTAGCTGGGACACTATTACTAAAGTTTCCATTTTTCCGATTAATGTTGGTATAGTCTCAGTCTTCATTCACCACATCCTGTTAATCTCGATCTTCAGGTCTTTGTATTTGGACAATTTCTCGATAATTTTCATGGAGGGGTTTCTCTCAGATGGTGCTGCTCTGTCAATAATTATACACTTCCTGAATTTCTTGTCTTTTATGATAATATCAGGTCTGTAGGCTTTTATTTCCCCTGTCATTTTGAATTGGCATGTGCCAAAGTATAGTTACGTCTTTAATTTGTATAACTGTGTCTGGTTGGAGCTCATACCATCTCTCAGTGGTTTCGATTATATGCTTCTTGCATATTCTTCTTCTTCTTCTTCTTCTTCTTATTATTATTATTATTATTATTATTATTATTATTATTATTATTAGAAAATTCTGTTTTTGAAGATATTTTAAAATAATTTAGTACTAAATTATAGCTAACACTAGCAGCATGGCCCGGCGTTGCCCGTGCTTAATTCAAAAATCGTACGACTCATACAGCAATCGCTATCACTTGACTTAAAATATTTTTGCCCTTCCTTGCCTTTAAAAGGAGTGCCCTTTGCCATGCTGATGTGGCTACATGCCTTCCTTTTGGCCTATCTCACCCTGCAAATTTTTTTTAAGCTCTATACTAAACATTAAATCTGTAACGAAAAAAAAATAAACAAAATGAACACAAAACGATCAGCTTCAAAAAAGGACTCGTAACTGGAAAAACCGAATGAAAAAAGAATTTTAACAACAAATACTTTTCACACCCAACCCAGTTCTGCGGAATCAGAATCAACGCTGAGTTTAAGCAAGCGAATGAGCCAATTGGAGTAAAGTGCCAGATTTAAATTTTTCCCACTTTTGACGAATGCAGCTATCGATTTTTTTTGCATGCTAGCATGCTAGTTAACTTTCGTGTCAGTCAGCTGTTGGCTCTCACGCTGGCCAATAGAATCATCCTGCCTATTCGTGGCAGCCAGCTATAGGCTCTCACTCTGGCCAGTAGAAAATGGCCGCAAACTACATGAAAACTACCGTAGAAGCATGTAAAAATCAATTATTTCAACTATCGATGGGAGTTGGGAAATGCAAAGTCGGTCTTGGCCTTCCATTAACTTGGAGCATGTGCATGTAAATTTTGGTGCAAATCAGTCGAAAACTGCGGCCGTGCATTCGTTACACACACACACACACACATCCTGCCTTTTATAGATAGAGATACTCGATTCCTGTCACAGACACAGGAGGCGTGATTGCTGGACATTGACTACAAATATTCTGGGATCGAACTTGCACAGTTCTTATTATCTCCCCTGCTTGAAGTTGTTTTATTTATATTGGAGTGGATTATAATGTACGCTGAAACCTTGTAAAAATTTCAGCTTTGAGAGTTGTGTCTGTAAGTTTGCCTATTCTATTGCTTCGGAATATTTTTTGTAATGCATTTGTTTTCAGATGTAGCTTTAGGGTTTTCTTTGCTTTATTCAGATATTCTCTACCTAACCATGTGCAAGAAAATATATATATTTTTTATTTAAATTCTCGTTTCACTGTCTTTATTGGATTTAATAATATTCCAAATTTTTTTGTCCTTCTATATATGATATCAACGTTTGGATCGATTTCAATATTGATTTAGCCGCAGTGTTTTGCGCATTCTTCATCTTACGTTTTGTAAATTTAGAGTCAGCCCTCATTAATTATGGCTACTCTTCTTAAATACAGTCTGCCGATGCCATTCCTGTTCCGAAGAGCCCTTTCCCCATTCTCATTAAGTTACAGGTCCGTCATTTCATCGATTCAAGCTCCTCTTATTTCCATCATAATGAAGGCTCTGTACACGGATGATACTATTGATACTAGTCACGTGCTCATCCATTTTATTAATCTTTAAATGGGAAAATATTTGCTACTAATACTATTATTATTATTATTATTGATACTGTTATTCCTCACTTAAATACTTGTTATTTGTTTCTTCTTTGAATTTGCACATGCTCATGGAATCGCGGACCCAGGATTATTAATATTATTTGGCATTATTTAATTTCAGGCCCCATCCTATCTCTTGTCATCATTAACGTTATTCATTATTATCATTAATATATTTGTTCTCTCTTATCATTATTCCAATTTTTGATAGACGATATTCAGCTCCAAATAAATTTATTCTGTTCATTGGTAAATCATCAACTACAATAACAACAACATCAACATAATAATGGTAGTAGTAGTAGTCGTAGTCGTCGTAGTAGTAGTAATAATAATAATTCGTGAAATCCACATTCAAAGTTCATATTTTCTTCTCCCCACTTATTATTATTATTAAACAAACAGAATGGTTGGCATGACTCCTCCAATATATTGCTACACTAAGACGCCATTTAATGAAAGAAAAAAAGAACAAAAAAGACAGTGTTTAATAATGTTTCGGCAGTATATCTGTCTTCTTCAAGTTATGTTTAGATATTGCTTACAAGAATAAAATAATTTAAAAATTACTAAACTTTGTACAAACGTCGTATGTCTTGTGAAAAAAACGGTTGTACTAGTAATCAATGCGACAAAACCAATGAACCAATTCTTTTTTTCTTCTTTCTCATAATCTTCTTCATATTATTATTATTATAATTATCATTATCATTATTATTATTATTATTATTTCCTTTAATTTTTGTTGTGTACAAATTTCCTTCCATGTCCCAACCAGAGACCTAAGGTCAGAAATGGCTTCATGAATTTTTCCATAGATAATTTTTATAAAAAAACAAAACCTCAGATCACACACATTTTACATGGACAAAGCTCTTCATAATGTGTGAACCGTACTTGTGAGTACAATTTGAAGTGGCATTACCTTTAGATTGAATTAGGTATAATACAACTTTCCCCACTTCCATGCTATATTTAAGGAACTATACTCTCACCGAAGAGATTTTGTACATTTCCAAAGCATTTAATGATCTAAAACGGTTGCACACTATGAAAGGCTTTACGGTAATCTATCCATGCTGCTCTGAGATGTCTACCCATTTTATTACTATTGTATTAGAATATTCTCAGGGCCTGTCAACCTCTCCAAACGAAACTTTGCCCTGCGGCAAAACCTCGTCCGTGTTCCTCTCTGAAAAAGGTAGAGATTTCGACAGTTGAACAGACTGTATCAATGTTCCCCCGAGGTTTACTTTCCTACTAACTTTATATTAAGTAGAAGAGTCCACAATAGACCCATCAGAGGGAGGACACCATCACCACAATAGCAACAAATAATAATAAAAATAATAATAAAAAGGAGGAGGATACTGAAAATCAGGAAGGGAAAATTTGTGGACACATCAGCATCTCAGTTGCAAAAATGTATGTGTGGGACGGCATCTATCATCCTCGAAATACTCTCTGTATAAACGAAGCGTCCGAAATGTGCTTATATATCTTTCCTTCGGATGCACGTCAGTTATAGCTCTCGGAGATGCACTTGGTAATTTAGAACTTAAAATTACTCACTGACAAGATGATACCATATTATTATTATTATTATTAATAATAATAAATAATAATAATAATAATAATAATAATAATTGTATGCTAGGAATGACAATGAGCTGGAAGGTCTTCTGCAAACTGTAAAAATGCTTCAGTGAAGACATTGGAATGAAATTCAATTTGGATAAATGTGCTAAAGCTACAGTTTTACGAGGATCGCTACAACAAACTTCCTCTATTAGTTTAGACCCTGCTGTAACAATAAAAGATTTAGAACAAGGAGAAGCTTATAAGTACCTAGGGTGTAAAATGAAAGTGAAGGAATTCACCATAAGAAAATGAAAAGAAATAGTGCGTAAAAGAGTACTATAGAAGGGTACGACTGGTATTAAAAACTGAATTAATTCTCAGAATTAAATTATGGCCATTAATAACCTTGCCATCCCAGTGGTCAATATAGTTTCAACATCTTGAACTGGACTCTAAATGACATCAGACAAATGGATTCTAAAAAAGAAAGCTTCTTTCTAAGTATAAGATGCATCATCAAAGGCTGATGTAGACCGTCTATACATACCCCCGTAAAAGAAGGTGGAAGAGGTCTTATTCAGCTAGAATTGTCATACAAGACAACAACTATTCCTTCCTACATGGAAACAACAAATGACTGGATGATAAAATTAGTGAAACAACATGAAAACAGAAAGAAAAAAAATATTCAATAATAAAAGAAGGCAGTAAATACAAACAACATTTACATTTAGTAGATTCTGTAGTAAATCAAAACAGAAGCCAAGAACCAACTATTGCAGCAAAGATAAAAAGAAAGCCAAGGATAAAGCCCTTGAACAGATGAAACAACGCTGGCAAGACAAACCTCTGCATGGCCAATATCCAGAACGTGCAAATAAACCCAATGTTGATAAAGTTAATACTCATCGATGGTTACGAGCATCTGGATTAAAAGTCTGAAACTGAAGGCTTTATTCTTGCAGCGCAAGACCAGAGTCTTTTCACTAGGAATTTTCAGGCAAATATCATACATAATAATGTGGATCCAAAATGCAGGTTCTGTGACAAATACCAAGAAACAATAGACCATCTAATCTCAGGATGTTCTATACTTGCCCCAAATGAATATAAAAATCGTCACGATAGAGTGGGGCAATACTTACACTGGACAATGTGCAAACACTTTGGAAAATGTGTAAGCAAACACTGGTATGAACATCGGCCAGCGCCGGGTTACAGAAATAGAAGATGTCACCATTCTATGGGATTATACCATCCACAGACAGAAAATTGAAGCAAATAGGCCGGACATTATTGTCAAAAACCAGAAAGAAAAAAACTTGCCTACTAATTATATGGCTTGTCCAGCGGATTGTAACATAGCAACCAAGGAATTTGAAAAACTATCAAAAAATACAAAGACCTGGAAATTGAAATAGAAAAATGTAAATTGAAAACAAGAATAATACCAGTGGTAATACTTGGAATTATAAAAATGGAACAAAACAACACATTGAAAGAATCCCTGGAAACCCCAGCTTAAGAGACATACAGAAAATTGTCTTATAAGTACAGCACACACACTAAGGAGAACTTTGTCTATGTAACGCTAGCAACTTCATCGGAGAAAAAAAAAAAAAAAAAAAAAAAAAAAAAAATTTATGAAATGTAAGCCATAACACACCACGACCTGCCTTAGGTCTTTCCCGCAGACGGTAGGTAGTGTGTCCCATAGCAGAAATCGAATGATGATGATAATAATAATAATAATAATAATACTTACACTGGACAATGTGCAAACACTTTGGAAAATGTGTAAGCAAACACTAGTATGAACATCGGCCAGCGCCGGTTACAGAAATAGAAGATGTCACCATTCTATGGGGATTATACCATCCACACAGACAGAAAAATTGAAGCAAATAGGCCGGACATTATTGTCAAAAACCAGAAAAAAAAAACTTGCCTACTACTAATTGATATGGCTTGTCCAGCGGATTGTAACATAGCAACCAAGGAATTTGAAAAACTATCAAAATACAAAGACCTGGAAATTGAAATAGAAAAAAATGTGGAAATTGAAAACAAGAATAATACCAGTGGTAATAGGTGCACTTGGAATTATAAAAAATGGAACAAAACAACACATTGAAAAGAATCCCTGGAAACCCCAGCTTAGAGACATACAGAAAATTGTCTTATTAAGTACAGCACACACTAAGGAGAACTTTGTCTATGTAACGCTAGCAACTTCATCGGAGATAAAAAAAAAAAAAAAAAAAAATGAAATGTGGCCATAACAACACACCACGACCTGCCTTAGGTCTTTCCGCAGACTTAGTAGGTAGTGTGTCCATAGCAGAAATCGAATGATGATGATAATAATAATAATAATAATAGTAAAGATGCTAGGATCTATACCATCGATCTTAAAGTCCTACTTTGAGGAAATCGGAATAACGTCTATTATCCAATCGCTTCAGAAGTCTGCGTTGCCTGACACTCAAAATAGTCAATGAAATGTGCTATGCTTCAATGGTCAAACATAATCCAAGGTCTCTGATTGAAAACGAAAATCTGTGCATAAGAAGAACGTATAGCAAATATTAATAACAAAAATGATGGTTATAAAGAGAATAGGCAGAAGGAGAGGATATTAAAGGAAATATCATGAATTATTATTATTATTACTACAACAACAACTACTACTACTACTACTACTAATAATAATAATAATAACAAGAAGCAGAAGAAGAAGACGATAAGAAGAGCATTGTAGGTTCTCCAACAAAATAAGATAACTGACTTCAAGAAGTTTTACAGTGAAGTTAGAAAAACAATTAATAGAAGTAAGAAAGCCAGCATCACTTGA
>CAHIKZ030001324.1:3812500-3817500 GCA_903632075.3 Acanthosepion pharaonis
TAGGACATACAGAAGTTTGGACAATTTATACTTTTCAATTCATACCAGAAAAGAAGAAAATTTATACGAACAAAAGAAAATTTAAAAGAGAAAATGACGTCAGTAAATTGTTAGTCGAATTTAAAGAACTATCTATCTATTTATTTATATATATATATATATATATATATATATATGTATGTGTGTGTGTGTGTGTGTGTGTGTGTGTGTTAATTTTTCTGCATCTATTTTCATTTTATATGAATTCACTAGCGAACATGTTGTATATATTATTATTATTATCATTAATATTATTATTATTATTTTATATACTTTGATTTCTGGTGTGTACAAATTTCTTTCCGGTTCCCGCCCAGAGACCTAAGTTCAGAAATGGCATCATGACATTTTCCACTGTCCAATTAAAAAAAAAACACACACACACAAACATATTTTAAATAAGCCCTTCGTAAAGTGTGTGCTATAGTCGTGAGAATAATTATTTTTTGTATTTTTGTATTTCTTTAAGGCATGGGCTTCCAGGAATCCCTTCAATGAGTCTACTGGAATTCAAAGTTGGAGCAACTACAACAAGGATTTTGGATTTTTCATGTGCCTCAATTTTGAAATTTCAATTTCAACGTTCTTGTATTATTATTATTATTATTATTATTATTATTATAAATAAATAAATTGACTGCCCCACTCTCATTATAATACTTTTTAAATATCAATATTGAAATTACCCAATGGTCAGTCTTCAATCAGCATTGCGTATTAAACTGTTGTGCTGCCGGTGAGAAAAATGTTTAATTATAAAAGGTTATTATTATTAGTATATATATATATATATATATATATATATATATATATAAGCTATTTTTTTATAGATACAAATATTTTAGTAAATGCTCTGTTTATAATAAACGGTATTGCCAACATGTACCGGATTGACTGTCCGAGAAATCTCAAAAGGTGTGCCACAAAAGAGGAATCGTACCTGTATCCCACACGGAACCACCTGACGTGCTATACCATTTAGCTACAGAGGAAGCGCCTGTTAGCATGGTTAGACTTGAGATTTTCCTGATGATCCGGTAGGTGAAACCTAGATAGATAGGTAGGTTCTGGCTCTTTAGGTATTCTAATTTTGCTCTACTTAGTGTATTGAGTACTTTTACATATAAACTTAGGTAACTCTGTAAGACATTGCATTGGTTGATTATTTTCAAGCATTCGGATGTTTTTAGTCTTCATCTTTTTTTAGTGAATTTTTTATTAAAAAAAAAAAAAAAAAACAAAGTTTTAAGAGACAGTAAATCTTTTCTTAGAAAAATAAGAGCTAGACTACAGTGAAATATTCATTTTCATATAAGCGAGTGAACGCCAGATAATTTTCCTTAGACAGGTTTATGATTCCAGAAAAGGATGACGAGAATGCCATAGACATAACATGTAAGCAAAAAGGAACTTTTTGGAAAAATCGGTTAAAAAAGTATAAAAATATAAAGAATCAGTACATATGCTAAGCCTCAAAAATCTCCTAATCCAGCCAAGCATAAGAAATGAATACAATATGGGAACTAATCATACGGATAGCGAGATAAAAGCAATATTAACAACAAAATTGCAGTATGAAATCTGGTAAAAATATGTTATGCGGCATTAAGTTTATAAATCCCCCAAAATTCATACACTTATGTCCTCAAGGAGATATAATCCGGTAGATAAAATCGTTTGTGCGATTCAGTGACTTTACCCAAAATGTTGGGAGTTCAATACATGGCTACGGTAGTGGTGAACAAAAACATGGAGAATTGAATTAAAGGGAGATAACTGAGACATCCGGAAGAGGCACGACACGTGGAACTAGAACAATCTACTCTGTTGGAAGAAATAAAGGGTTCAGTGCGAAATTGCAGTCACCTGAAAAAGGCTGGAGTGTACAATGGCCGAAGCGTGAAGTGAATGAGGCAATAAAGACGAAAACAGCAGTCCGTAAATTTAAATAATATAAAAAAAGAACAATTTTACGTCGAATCCGAAAGAGACACGTTACTTTTCTGGGAAAGAAAATGAGGAAAGAAGACGTCGAGAATTTGACACTCTCAGGACAAAATAAAGGGAAGAGGGACAAAAGGAAAAACAGCGAAGAACTTATATAACATGGGTTTCAGAAGATAGACTGGGAGGGATAGTAAATTGCCTATAATTAAAATAGAAGTTTAAAATAGAAATTATGATCAGACACATTACGAATTTTTCTGGTACATAATATATGCATCTTTTTCCCAAAATATATATATATATATATATATATATATATATATAGATAGATAGATAGATAGATAGATGATAACAAACATTTTATACATTCAGTTAAAACAAAAAGGAAAATAATTTATAATAGCAAAAAGTAAAAACGAAAAAGGCTCGGACATACAGAAGTTTGGACAATTTATACTTTTCTAATTCATGTTCAGAAAAGAAGAAAATTTATATGAACAAAAGAAAATTTAAAAAGAAAATAACGTCAGTAACTTGTTAGTCGAATTTAATGAACTATCTATTGATATATATATATATATATATATATATATATATATATATATATATATATATGAATACATGTCTATAAAGGCACCTTTATTTTTGTGCATCTATTTTCATTTTATATGAATTCAATAGCGAATATGTTGTATATATTATTATCATTATTATTATTATTATTATTATTATTATTATTATTATTATTATTATTATTATTATTTCATTTCCTTTGATTTCTGGTGTGTACATCTTACTTTCCGGCTCCCGCCCAGAGACCTAAGTTCAGGTGATACGGTACACCAAAGAAGAATTTTCTTCGACTTTTAAAAATATTCTTGAAAAGATTGTCTTCTTATTTTGGAAAATTACTTTCGTTATATGGTGTGATTATATTCTGTACTGTAACTTTCGTCTCATTAAGAAAATTGAAATATTTAAAAATACAATGCCAGTTTCTCTATTTCGTATTTGGTTTGATGAATATTTCTCAAATAATATTAGTGTTTCTCAGTCATTACATAAGAATCATTCATATTGATTAACTCCGTTTATATGAGTTTAGAATTTTTTCTTCGTATTTATAAAGAATACTGTTGCGTGAGCGATTTCACAATAAATCATACACTTGATAGAACGAGATACGTAAACAGTAACAAAATATGTATACAAATATATATATATTTATTAAAGACATTGTTATGTTTAACATTCTTTTTATAGATACAAGTATTTAAGTAAATGCTCTGTTTATAATAAACAGTGTTAAATAACATTTACCGGCCTGAATGTCCGAGAAATTTTCATAGAAAATATTCGTCCTTTGACAGGATTCGAACCTGCACCCTATACGGAACCGTCATTTACGCTGATGTGCCTTGACCGTTCGGCCAAAAAAGAATCGTTCGGTTGGCAAGGTTGAATTTACTGCTTATAAACTTCGAATCCTGTCACGAATATTTTCTATGAAAAATTTCGGACATTCAGGCCGGTAAATGTTATTTAATACTGTTTATTATAAAACAGAGCATTACTTAAATATATAAAAAGAACGTTAAACATAAAAATGTCTTTAATAAATAAAATTGTCGGACTTTGTCCATTTCTTAATATATGACGTCATTTGCTTACATTTGATACGCCATGAGCAGTTATGAATGTACGAGATTCATGGAAGATTGAAGTTTATAAGCAGTAAATTCAACCTTGCCAACCGAACGATCTTTTGTGGCCGAGCGGTCAAGGCACGTCAGCGTAAATGACGGTTCCGTATAGGATGCAGGTTCGAATCCTGTCAAAGGACGAATATTTTCTATGAAAATTTCTCAGACATTCAGGCCGGTAAATGTTATTTAATACTGTTTATTATAAACAGAGCATTTACTTAAATACTTGTATCTATAAAAAGAACGTTAAACATAAAAATGTCTTTAATAAATACAATTATCGGACTTTGTCCATTTCTTAATATATATATATATATATATATATATATATATAAAAACAAGCACGGAACTTCTACAAAGCAATACTCCAAAAGATTAAGTCATATTAAAGTTAAGTAGTTCGACGAATTTTGGAACGAGTTATCAGATATAGACCTAAGCGCGTTGTACTTTCAAAGGCAGAGAAATTCAGTCTAGCAATCGTAGCAAATACGTCGGTTCTAAAAATGTCTGCAAGCTCTCAAGAGAGTAGATGGCAGCATCTTCAGTAGCGGGACTGACAAGTCAGATATCTTTGAAGACACCTATTATGGTAGAGCGAATAGACGCTCTGATTTAGTTAATCGTGAGAAACGTTCGAGAGATGCAAATTTATTGAAACATGAGAGAGCTAACGAGAAAGAGAGAGAGAGAGACGTGCGTTAAAAGTTATAATAAACGCAGTCGCTAATAATAGCAGTAAATATAATTTTTGTGAGTCGGTGAGCAATGATAAGCAGGAAAGGAGGAAAAGATGGTCTTGCAACTTGGAAGAATCATTAAGCCGGATGAAATTAATCTCTGGCGAATAACTTGGAAATAGCGACGATTCACTGAGGAAAAAGTCTGACGCCATCGGAAGGTATTACTGCCGAATGCAGTGGTTCGCGTGAGAGTCGATCATAAACTCTCGTCTGTAAGACTCAAGAAAAACAATAAAAGGAGATATGAGTAAGAAGATATTTAGATTAAGGGAAGGCGAATAACTAGAAAATGAACTGTCCGTACTTGTACTTAAAGCCTGCGTGCATACATAATAAATATTATACCCACCATAAATTTATTAACGTACAATACAATAAACATATATATATATATATATATATATATATATATATATATATATATATATATATAGGGTATCACTAAAACATGTACTGACCATTTGTCTTTCTATAGCTTCTTGCCGTCCTGGGTATGATGAACAACATCCGGTAGCCATGGCCCTGGTCGAAATAAACAGCTCTAAAGAAGAGGTTTTGCATGCGT
>CAHIKZ030001324.1:3825000-3845000 GCA_903632075.3 Acanthosepion pharaonis
TAGGATTCTCCATTATCTATCTCAATCTGTTACTGTCTATCTAACTTTCTATCTATCTATGTATCTCATACTGTTGCCATCTATCTATCTATCTATCTATCTATCTATCTATCTATCTATCTATCTATGTATCTCATACTGTTGCTATCTATCTATCTATGTATTTCATACTGTTGCTATCTATCTATCTATCTATCTATATATATATCTATCTATCTATCTATCTATCTATATATATATATATATATATATATATATATATATATATATATATCAGTCTATTACTATCTGTCTAGCTATCTATTTGTCTATCTATTGAGATATTTTCCTACACGATTATTCATTATCGGTCTGAGATTCCTCATATCTATCTATCTATCTATCTATCTATCTATCTATCTATCTATCTACATTAATGAAATAATGTAAGTTAATATTTAGATACTAAATTCAAAGATTAAGCCTCTCTGTATTATTCATATTATCACTCAAAAGCGTCAGTCGTAATTTTTCACCCCACATCCCCATATAATATATATATATATATATATGACTAATTCCAACAATAAAGTATCATTTGTCTGAATAAGTTCCTTTTCTGAAGGAAACACGTCCATAGGTTTTTTTTCCGTTTTATCATTCTTTAGCCAACGCCAAATATCTATCTATCTATCTATCTATCTATCTATCTATCGTTATATCTTTGTCTATTGATCTATCGTTGTCTGTCTGCATCTTTTCTGTAGTTGTGGTGTCTATCTATCTATCTTCTGTCTATCTATCTATCTATCTATCTATCTATCTATCTATCTATCTATCTATCTATCGTTATATGGTCTTACTCTATTTGTCTATTGATCTATCGTCTGTCTGCATCTTTTTCTGTAGTTGTCCATATCTATCTATCTATCTATCTATCTATCTATCTATCTATCTATCTATCTATCTATCTATCTATCTATAACTGTCATTGTCTGTCTGCCTGGCTGATTATTGTTTTGTCCCCATCGTTGTCTCTTTGTTTATCTATCTATCTATCTATCTATATCTATCTATTATCTATCTATCTATCTATCTATCGTTATATGGTCTCACTCTTTTGTCTATTGATCTATCGTCTGTCTTCATCTTTTTCTGTAGATGTCCATATCTATCTATCTATCTATCTATCTATCTATCTATCTATCTATCTATAACTGTCATTGTCTATATATATATGCTTCATCTTTTTCTGTAGATGTCCATATCTATCTATCTATCTATCTATCTATCTATCTATCTATCTATCTATCTATCTATCTATCTATAACTGTCATTGTCTATATATATCTGCCTGGCTGATTATTCTTTTGTCCTCATCGTTGTCTCTTTGTTTATCTATCTATCTATCTATCTATCTATCTATCTATCTATCTATCTATAGATATGTATGTATATATATCTAAATCGACAATGGTAGGTTGCCAACTAGCTAGCTAGATAGCTACCGTTGCCGATCTACCTACTTACCTATCTATCTATCTATCTATCTATAAAATATTTTGCTGGAACTTTTGAGATGAGGAATTATCACGTACCTAAGTGTCAGCAAGTTATCTGTCCATTCTGGAAAGCCAGTTAGTCCTTTGTTTCTTCCTTTTCCATTGAGAATTGTATGACGTAACATATTGTGTTAAGTTGATCCAGCCGTATTTGCCTATCTTCCTTGTAGGTGCAGATTATGAAGGTACAACAGATGACCTAGCATATCATATGTTAGACTCTGATTTAGGAAGGTCACTCGAACAAAATTACATTTCTTCTGGCATGAATACAGGCATTAGATGTAAGGATCCAGGATTTCAACCCTAACTTCTCCAAGAACCCCTTAACCTCGTGGATAAATATTGGTTAAACCATATCAAATTCCCTCGCAGATCTGAGGTAAAAGTATAGGTCTCTTAGTGTTAGTCATATACTCCGTTTCAGTTGAAGAAAGAAAGGGTAAAAAAGGTGAATTAGATTTTTTTAAATGATTTCAAATCAGACAAGGGAATAAAGCCTTTAAGATAAGAGGGATAACTAAACGTGAAGAAATATTAGAAAAATTATTAAGTAGGGAGAACAATCAAAAAACAACATTGCATTTAATTTTTTAACGACAAAATTTGACAGGAAAGCAAGAAGATGTGATGAGGATATCCAATGTGAGAATAGTGAGAGAAGAAATCTTTATTATAGAACTTAGGGTTACTTCTAGGTTATTTCAACTATAAAATTATGAGACCTTGCATCCAATATTAGTACTGCGCTTCAGTTCATAAAATATAGCTACCAAAGAGGAAACTTTATCAGAACAATTACTGTTGAGTGGGTTCTCCCCTTTTTACACAAATGGACTCACCCAGTATATACATATACTACGGCTACATGAAGACCCGAGAGAGCTAGACCGAGGAGTTGAGTCGAGTCGAGTCGAGTCGAGTCCAGTCCAGTCCAGAGTAAAAGGTTGTAGGTAACTGGAAGAGTGAGGGTGAGTTAACAGCGTTGTAGGAGTCACAGTGAGCGAGCACGTAGACTCAGTAAAGTTATTATACATCAATACGTCAATATATATAATATATATATATATATATATATATATATATATATATATATTACTACTAACCCGTATTCCTGGAACTACTAACCTGCATTACCAGTTTGTATTATTACGTTAATACATTATTTTCCTATATTCATTCCTGGCGTTTGTTATTTATTGGTACCGGATTTCAACCCGAAATCAACAACATTTACCAAGAAAATATTTAAGACAAGTCACAAGGTCGTTATGTTACGGTGGAGGGAAATTAACTGAAAACGAGATTCCAAGTCACTATTAATAACAATGCGGATTCATCTTTACATTTTATCAATAATCCCTAAATATATAGCAGTATGACTAGACCAGATATGGCAACAATATTCAATACAAGAAGGAATAGTTGACTTATAAAGGAGTAAGAAATATTCTTGCGATAAAAATGTCTATTACGACACAGTGAACCTTTATTTCTAGGAACAAAACTAGAAATTGATCCAATATATTGAATATTAAATATATTAACTATTGAATGCATTTAGTATTATCTGATTATACCTGTTAAATAATATGTACTATATTCATTTTATGGACCGCGGGAACAGAACAATCGACCCACATTGAATAAAGAGTTCAGTTCGAAAACCAGAAGAAGGTTGCTAAATACAAGAAAAGACAACTGAAAAAGATCGGTCGAAAGTTTTTAGGTATAACAATCAAGATGTGTATTGACTGAATAACAAGTTATATAGTATCGATATACGATTTTATTAATAAACGACTGTACAGAGATTTCACTAAATCTTGAACAACTACAGAAGTGATACCGGTGCGGTTTAGGTAAGCAAAATTAAAGAACAGAAAATTGTAAAATTAAACAGAAATTAATAAATATTTAATTTGTACTGTATTCATTAATGTTGCCATTAATATCGATTTAAACACGTTGAAATGGCGCTATTTTCTATTTCATAAAACCCAAGTATAAGAAAATGAAACAAGAATTTAAGCAAATTAATCTCAAACAAAAACCGAACAACTTCAAAATGGTCAAAACTTAAGGTGCTTACTTTAAAGACATTCTATATATACGTATTATATACCAATAAATAATAACATTTGGTATATAATTTTTTTATTTCCATGACAGTGTAAGACACATTACAATGCCAAAAAAAAAAAGAATGCCACGTTACTTCTGTTTAAGGTAACGAATGCATATTGTGTCAGTCATTTGTGTGCCATGCGTGATACACGCTTAGTCAATCATGTATCTTTCGATACCTGAGTGACGATGAAGATATTTTTTCCCGCAGTTGGTTGCTATAGAACGCGGTCTGTCATGCTATTTGCCCATAGATGGGGGAAGGCGAAGAAGAGGATTAACACCTATCGCAAGGATATTAACACGTAAGTGAATGTAACGGATTCGACTGGAATTCGAACACGGCTCTCCGAGTCCTCAATCCGAGCCGCTATCCATTACTCCACCGTGTCTCCTGCATATCGTGTACGCTTTCTGAAAAATGATTCAAGAATGAACAGAAGAGGGAATGCACAGAATCAATTTTAAATTGTTTCGGATAATGTTCAGTAAGTCCACCCGATATCTGGACAACAGATGTCAATTAAATTTGGCTGTCAGCCAAGTATCCCTGCATGTCCAGATCTTTCTGGGAGTCCGTAAGAGCAGTATCAATGGAGAGTGAATAAAGAGAAACAATAATAAATGTATTATTGTACCATTTTTAATTTGACGTTGCTATAATATTCAGAATAAACAAAATTCTCCTAAACACCAATTAAATATATAAGTAATTCATTGAGACTGAAAGAAACCTCAACAGAATACAGAAAGCACTGGACGGCCGTTTCTTCCTATATTTGAGACTCATCAGTAGTGCGTATCCAGTACAGAGAATTGAAACCCTGACAGTTAGGTTGTTAAGCAAATATCATCTGTTGAGGTTTTTTTCAGACTCGATGAATTAAATAAATATAATTATCAAATCCTCCTTATAATTTCTATTATGTACATATATATGATTTATTCGAAAATAATTAACAATCTAAATATTTTATAAAATCACTACAAAAATAGCCATTGTGTTTCAAGACTTCTGGTGTCTTATCAAGTGGAGTTGAATGTAGAATAAACATTCAAATCAACCAAACACCCGTTGCTAGGGGAAACGCTGTCACATAAGCTGCAATGACCAATCAAATTACACGTAGATGATAATTCAAAAAACCTGACAACGAACTTTAGTGATAATAATTAATGACTTAATCTTAGGTTTAGACTAAAATAGAAATCATTCTAATTTATATTAAATTTTACTATAAATTTGAAAATTAACAATTACAAATTATCAGTTTTAAATTTAATCTGTATTAAGTTTAAAATATAAAATTATTTAAAGAAGCAACCGAGGAATTGTAATCTATTTTGTTTTAATTGAATAGCCAATAACTCATACAAATATATAACAGATACAAATATATAACAATATATATAAAAAATACTTACATACGTATGTGTACACACATACATCACTACAAATAAAAACATATATAAATATATCAACATAAATAAATATATATATATATATATATATATATATATATATATATATATATATATATATATATATATACATACAAATATATACTTATATGCGTATATATACACATACAAAAAAATAAATATATCAACCTAACCAGTAACATAATATATATATGAAAATTCCTAAGACATTCAGGCTGGTAAATGTTGTTAATACTCTTTATTATAAACAGAGATCCTCAGTGCTTAGACATCCGATTGTTTCAAGCCGGGATCGAATATATATATATATATATATATATATATATATATATATATATATATATATAGATAGATAGATATGATAGATAGATAGATAGCAACAGACTGAGATACATAGATAGAAAGTTAGATAGACAGGAACAGATTGTGATAGATAATGGAGCATCCTATAGTAATTAGATAGATATAAAGACTGAGATAGATAGATAGATAGATAGATAGATAGATAGATAGATATACACATCTGTATAAAAACGATATAATATAATAACCATACACGCCACAATATATAAATGATATAAAAGCAAGTTGCTAGTACAATGCGAAATAAACACCTCGCTATTGTCTTTCATATTTGGTCGAAAAATATGTTCAAAACTGCTTTCATGTTCGCTCTCTAAATTATACACAACAACGTACACGCACATAACGCACACATACACATGTGTATGATAGTGAGTGCGTCGTCAAGTGCAACATGTGTGCACTGTAGATAGAGTTTCCTTCAGATTTTAAAGGCGCGTGTGTAATTCCCTTGCCAATAGATAGACAAATATAGAGTAATAGACCGATAGTAATAGATATATATATATATATATATATATATATATATATATATATATATATATATATATATATATAGATAGATAGATAGATAGATGATAATAGATAGATAGATACAACAGATGAGATACATAGATAGATAGATAGATAGATACACCTAGTGAGCCAGACAAACCTACCTAGGTTTTCACCCTAAACGGATCGTTTTAAAACCTTTTTTCCCTCGAGATTGTTTTGATTATTAGAAAATCAAAAATTCGAGGGTTTTTCGAAAATGAGTCTATCTATCTATTATCTATCTATATATATATATCTATATATATATATATATATATATATGTATATATATATATAATTAAATACGACTTACAATGTACGGCGGTAAAGTGATTTATTTAATTTTCCTTGTGTGCTTATAATTTTCTTCTTTCTGGACATAAATTAAGTAGAAATTGTTCGAATTTTCTCCGTCTTTTCGGCTATATTTTATGCCATTATCAAGGATGATTATATGTTTACATTTAACTTAATATATGTATTGCGAGTTATACTAATGTTTTATTTTACAAAGACGGTCAGTATATAAGTACATCCCTGGAAATCTTATTGTTTGAAAAATATGAAAGACGACGCATAATTTGCTAACATAATTTCTCGATTATTCATGTCGGTAGATGTAAATAAATAAATATACTTTTCATTAAATAAATAAAAAAGAGTTTTTACTCAAATATGAGTAGCCATTACCGTAGCCATTAAATATGAGTAGCCAATAACGTTTGAACAAATAAATTTTGAAAAACAGATTTAATCCATTTCATTAAAAAAAAAATGACTTTGTTTACGTTAGAAAACATAACAGAGCAAAGATGTATATTTCGAGAATCAGGATGAAATCATGTGTTCAAAAGCATTATTCCTTATGGCTTCGTTTGAACAGGAGGTCCTACGTGGCCGAGTTTGTCTTAGGCTCGTTAGATCTAATGAAGGTTCTCCCTAGTGGATGCAGGTTCGAATCTTGCGGGAGGACGCACATTTTTATAACAAAATTTTTTTTCGGATATTCAGGCCTGTTGAGATATATATATATATATATATATATATATATATATATATATATATATATATATATATATATATAAAATTTATAGAAAATAGGAAGGAACTGGTTGGTAAATAATCAAAAGTCCCTTAGTATTTAGTTATTATTTTTAAAATAATGCTCGATACACAAGTAGAAACATAAATATAATTATTTATTTAAAATAAGATTCCAAAAACGCTAGCGTTTTGGAATCATATTTTTAAATAAATAATTATATAAATATATATATATATATATATTCAAACACAAACACCCACACATACCAATATATATATATATATATATATATATATATATATATATATATATATATATATATATATATTCAAACATATAGTTAAGTATAACAGACAACAAATGTCTATTATGTTTGATTATGAGCCATTCCAAACGTCGTCTGGTGGCTTTTGGATTTAGTATGCATTTAAACACAATGATAACATTTCTGTCTTTCACGTATTCACGTACAACAAAATAGAACCACATTACGAATTTTCAACCTGCGTCTGCTATTCCGCAGCCGTTATCGTCGCATATAGTCATCTATGTAAACATAACGCGATGTCTTCATTGCCTGTGAATATCTCTGTTCTAATGTCCTTATAACGACTCTGATGACGGCTCATGTGAGCTGAAAGCTTAGATCAGTGAACAGCATAATAAAAATTATCCAAATGTTGGAAAATTTTTGTCTTTAATTTCTCTCGAAATAAAACCGACTATACGAAATTTGGAACGGCTCATGATCAAACATAAAAACCACGATTGAGATTCGTTGTCTTTTATATTTAACAATATATGTTTGAAATATGATCTACTGTCCCAATACAATCTATCTATCTATCTATCTATCTATCTATCTATCTATCTATCTATCTATCTATCTATCTATCTTGCCTGATGAAGGTTGCGAAACCAGAACCACGTGTAGTAAAATTATGGACAATGAAGCATATTTTTTTTTTTTTTTAAATCCACATTACAATAAAAAAACTTATGCAGATTCTCTCATCTTTTTAATATAGACACTTTTCTCCCGTTGGAACTACTATAAGCTCTTCCATATATATATATATATATATATATATATATATATATATATTACAATGAATCATTCATACAAAAAGTAAATTCGTAAAGTTAATGAGATAAAATGGCGAATACAATTCGCCAAGTAAATTTTAAGAATGCCACTAACCACTCGATGAATATTATGATACTTCTTTTTTGAAATTATAAACTGTATTAGGTTTTCCTTAAATATGCAAGTACTTTCGACAGATTCTACCTGAATATTGCCCCCCACCCCCCAAATAGTTTCCATTCCTGATGAAGATGAACCTGTCAGAAACACAAATTAGTGGAACCTACTGCGCTATTGTAAGGTCGTAGTCGTGTTCGTTCCTTTCACAAATGCCTAATAATATATATATATATATATATATATATATATATATATATATATATATATATATATATTGTTAGGGGATCTTACCCATAATAACATAATGGACTATTCCATACGTAATAAATACTGCGCCTCAAGAGGAAGCAGAGAGCTCTGTCTGAAGTCTGAGTTCAGTCTGAAGTCTGGAGTGAAATCCGTCAGAAGTCTGTCAGTCAACCAGATCGAGCGAGTCAGTCAGTTGATTCAGAGGCAGTCAGAAACAGAGTCGCGTTCAGACAATTACTACTAAACCTGATTGTTCGTACTAACACTTTTTACTTCTCTGTATATATTCCTGTTTGTAATATATCTGTGTTATTCCATATACGTATTCGAGTTCTTCTCTATTGGTTCTAACTTGGACTATCACCGTGGTACAATAACCGGACCACCAACATATATATATATATATATATATATATATATATATATATATATATATATATATATATATAATCTGGGGCCAAAGTTGGGACCACAGAAGAAAAACATGAAACAAAGAGTAGATGTAAGAAAGATATATTAACAACAGGTTACAGAGATAGTGTAAGGGGACTTACTATATGTTAGTGTCAGTACTGGTAGTCGTACGCGCTCTCTCTGTCTCTCAGTGTCTCTAGAGTGTTGTGTCGCATAATTTATATAGACCTGGAAGAGTCTATGGTGTAGGTGATACCAGTCTCACAATAGTATATATATATATATATATATATATATATATATATATATATATATATATATATATAGGTATAAATCACACTGGCTATTGGTCAAAAGCAGGGCCAGCTGGGTCCCTATAGCCTAGCTTGGCAAACAGTCTTAAAAAGAAAACTTTGAATCTAAAACATCAGAATGAATGTTGGCAAATGACACGTGGAGGTCATATAGCCAGATGGTCAACATGAAGCTAGGCGAGGGAAAATCCTATCACCCAAAGCTTCTGATTGTAAGATAATCTGACATGTGGCACACAGTGCGCCAGTAAAGGACATAGTGCTACGTGTTGTAGGCACATTCACCAGCAAGGAATTCATTCGAATGGGCATTCCCTGTTATTCTTCTGTACTGTTCAATAGCCGTTCAATACTTTATTGTCTGCGAGCTGAAATTTGGTGACCCACATCTTGGTAATTCATGTACGAAGATCTGTCTCTTGAAAACACCACATCCAACGGCGAATCATTGATTCAGTGTGTGTGGATTATGTACATTGAATTCACGTGTCTATGCGCTCTGAGGCAACAAAATGGAGGTCTTCATTCAACAATTGAGTGTTGATTTTCCAAATAAAGTTGGACAATTGGCGTTTGTTGTTGAGTTGTGAACTTGTCCATGTTAAAGTCCCAGGCTTTCAACTTTCTGAAAAAAAATTTGAGAAAAATGTCGATTACCTGGAAACTTAATAAATATCAAATCCCCATCGCAACGTTTGAGATAACACACACACACACACACACACACACACACACACGCACACGCCCGCACACGCCTGCACACACACACATATATAAGATAAAAATATAGTTTTGAGGTATGCTATATATATATATATATATATATATATATATATATATATATATATGTCTGTATGTATATTGTTACTAAAAGAAATCAATACCAGAGATATAACGAATGTAAATGTAAAATTGATGAACAACAAGCGGCGAGAGTGTGTTTCATGTTTCAATGCAATCTCCAAATCTGAACATTACATTGAAGCATCTAAGAGAATGTCGCCGCTTTGTGCCGACCTCACTGACAAATTTTGATTTTGTGTCTAGAGAAATAAAAACGGAACTAACTCTTCATGCTGAAGGTAACGTCAATAGGCTAAGTATCAAACTTTTACACACATACACGCTCACACACACACACACACACAAACGCGCGCGCGAGCGCACACACACACACATATATATATGTGTGTGTGTGTGTGTGTGTAGGATTTCATGGATCGACTCTCAGGGTTATATAAAGCTTTTGGACTGTCTATCAACCTTGACAAGACAGTGGTGATGTGTCAACCTGTCCGAAGAATTCTGTATATAGGGCCATCAATTTATGCTGATGGTAGTCGAACTGAGGTAGTTCACAAATTTGTATACTTTGGTAGTACCGTCCACCGCCACTGCTTCCGTGACGATTAGATAGCATTACGGATTAAGATTTGCAGCACTCAAGGTCCGTGTTTGGAGTCAGGGCATAAGAAAAAAAAAAAACACAGACAAACATAAAATATATAATGTGTTACGTCATCTCTGCCATATTCATGTGAAACATGGGAGTCTATCGCAGACATCTGAAGATAATGCAATGTTTTCATCAACGCTGCCTTCGGTCAGTGCTTGAAATTCCCTGGATGTCTCACTCTCCTGATACTATTGTTCTCCAAAGGGCCAATTTACTCTCTATGGAAGCAGTTATACACAAGCACAGATTGCGATGGAAGGGCAATGTTTTACGTATGGCGGATGACAGAACAACAAAACAAAATATATATGGGAATTGGAAATTTTAATAAAAGACCTCCGAACAAGCACAAACTTTGTGAAAAAGATTGCCTTAACAAGTCCCTATAAAAGTGGAATATTGGTCTGGAAAACTCGGAGAATCTGGCTGAAGACCGGGTTTCTTGGAGAGCTGGTACTGTTGACGGCGTCAAGATCTTCCATGAGGCATCACAAAAATATGCAGAACTGAAGCGACGGGTTCGGAAAAGATCCCTGAATTGCCATGAGATGCCAACGTGACCATGTGCGATCGGATATGTCTGTCCAGGGTGGATCTGATCAGTCACCAGCGGTTACACCAACACTAACAGTCTATTGTATATGACAATTTCGTAATGGCATGCTTTGAATACCAAAACTGCACTAAGGTGTGCAAGTCTAGGTGGGTCCTAGTAAGGCATATGAAAGGACACATTGGAAGTGATAATGATCAAAGCCTCATTCAACCACCTTGAGATGATTTGATATGCTACATATGTGACAAGAAATGCAGATCGATGGCTGGATTATGAGACACTGTCGTTCACACAAACGATGAATGCAGTGTTGTGGGAAGAGAGTAAGTAAAAGTTTGGACATGTCAATGATGGATACACTCGCAGTGCGAATTGGCAGCCATATATATATATATATATATATATATATATATATGACAAAGCATATACTGTTAAGGTATGTAATTTTCATGGGTAAAATTGCTCAATATAAGAGATATAGTATATTTAAACATCCAACGAGGTTAACGCTGAGAGGGACAGTCTGTTTCATGCCTCACATCCAATGAGGTCAGCACTGAGAGGGACAGTCTGTTTCATGCCTCAAGGCAATATTCAGGCACGACGATTGCGTTGGAGCATGGAACACTGTAGCCGTTCGGTATTCTCATCTCTCTCTCTCTCTCTCTCTCTCTATATATATATATATATATATATATATATATATATATATATATGTTAAGGCTCCACCCCTTTGTATACAAGTGAACTCGCCCAGTGTGTACTTGTACTGCTGCCAGTGAATACCCGAGGTGACAGTGAGAGGTGAGGTGTGAGAGGTAACCACTTTGTAGGAGTCACAGTTGCGAGCGCGTAGACTCAGATGGAAGTCATACTTCGATACTGAATTTCCCAGACTGTATATATATATATATATATATATATATATATATATATATATATATTACTACTAACCGCATTTCTGGATCTACAAACCGTATAACCAATTTGTATTATTACGTCAATACATTTTATTTGCTATATTTCATTCCTGCGTTTGTCATTCATTTGATGGTTCATTTCATTATTATATATATATATATATATATATATATATATATATATATATATATGTATGTGTGTGTGTTTGTGTGTGTGTGTGTGTGTGTGTGTGCAGTGTTATTTATATATATTTTGATTTCAAATATGAAAATGTTGTTTTTTGTATCTTTTTATGTGCCGTGTCCTTTCAGGACGGAGGCGAACATTGCCCTCCACTTCCCTCTGTCCCTTGTGGCTCTCAAAAGGTTTTGTGTTTCTGCCAACGTCCTCAGACCACGCTCCGCCATCCACCTGGCCAAGCCCGCCCAGTATATTATGCGCGGATTTGCCCTGTCACTTTTCCCTCTATTTCTCCCGTGAGTACCAAATTCTCCAGGCCCTCCTTTCTCATCACATGTAAACTTCCACACATGTTTGATTTTAGTGTCGCCGACCTGCCAATTGCATTTCGAGCTCATCGTTTTACTGATGACCATACATTCTGTCCTCTTGTATTTTATGGTTAGTCCTTTCTTCTCGATCTCCCTCGCTACCTTCTGTCGGGGGTTTTGTAGTTTTTTTTTCCGTGTGTTCTATCAGTACCGTGTCATTTTATGTTGGTAAGGTTGTAGCCGCCAATAATGAATCCCGGTAGAATTTCCAGTTCCCTCAGAACTGCCACGCTGTATAAATTGAATAAGTCCGATGAGAAGACACATCCTTGCCTTACGACACTTTCTTTTTATTTTTTGTATATTCGCTGAGCCCATTCTCTACGCAAAAGCATGCCGTTTGCTGCCAGTATAGGTTCTTGAATATTCTGATATCTGTCCCGAATATATCAAGGTTGCTGAGCAGTCCTATCATGGTTCTGTTTTTGCATAGTCTATAAAACAAAGATAGTCATCATTCTGCATCGGTATTGCTCTTTCCGATAACATTTTAAGCATGTAAATTGTTGGTAGGTGTCATAAAAATATATTTTTTTAAATTTATTATGCATTGGCTTACCATATTGCCAAAAACATTTGACAAATATAACAAACACAGAGAAAAATACGATAATTCCTGGCAAGATAAAGGTTTGACTCTGACAAAAAGGGTAGAGGAAATTGAAATCATGCTAATTAAAATTAAATTCTCATTTTACATATATTTCTTGCTTGTTTCTTTCCTTTCTATTCGTTGATCGTCGCTGACCCGGAGCAATTGCAACAAAGCTCTTCACTGCCACCTCTTCCTCATTCCGCCAGCGTTCTTCATGTCAAATCATATCAGTTCGACGTCACCATGAATTTCTCCTAAGTTTCCTGCCAGCTATGCGTCTCTCTACGATACAGGAGTTGTGGGCTCTGACGACATGGTTAAGTAGGATCGAACTGCTTCTCTGTTCCCAGGACTGATATTTTTTTTTATTTGTAGCCATTCCAGCTGATGTGCAGTGTCTTCCTGCATCACGTTGCTTGTTGCGCGGCATTGTTTTAAATTGGGCTAATTAGGAAATAGAAACAAATTTCCAGTAACATTCGATAATATTTTTTTATTAATTTCTCTATGCGGGGATGGGCTTTACATGTCCATTGTTCTTATATGTCATCAAAAAGTGTTCCTTTCCAATACTCGGGGAGTTTGACGATGAAAACTAACATTCGTCCCAAAGAATGAAATCGGCTCAGCGAGTTCACAAAGAATAGCTCTCACAAAAGGACGTACTCTATTTGATTCCTGAAAGCTGTGCAATTTTCCGTTAATTTCAAGACAGCCCTCGAGTTGTAGTCAACTTATATATTACAAGCAATAGGGATTAAACGCTGAGACGCCCATCCTACGGTAACAGGAGTAAGAAATGGATTCATGCCTTTCGCAATTACGATGGGCTTTATTGTAAACCTGCATCCAATAGAGTAGGCCGTAATTTTAATCCGGTTGGGTCATTTGACTCTCTGCGCTTATAATCGTTATAATAACCCCGTAAATTTTCGTATGTCAGATTCTCTCGTGAATCACGTGAAATTAGTTACAAGACACTTATTGCTAACTAACAACTGACAATAAGTTGAAACTAGAATAGAAAATGTGCACTTCCTTCTCCAAAAAAACCTGCGCGCAGAAAAAAATGGTATAAATTCAAAACACCGTCGTTCTTACACGGCGTAACAACTTCGAGGCGAAATATTAAATTACTGTACATTAGTGTCGTCTACACAGAGTCGTAGTGTTGGAAGTGCGCGGAAAGCATTTACGTCAGCACAGCCATTTATTGGGTGTCATGGGGAAATGGAAAGCCACTATCGCTTTATACTGCTAACATGTGACAGAATCTAACGGAAAATCAACAAGATTCTGAGTAAATCTATAGCTGTATGGGAATACTTACATAGAATTATAGATTGCATTTAGATATATTCAAAGTAGTCGATAAAGTATATCATCGGATACAGCAGACAATAAGGTTTGATAAATATTGCTATAAATGTCTCTGCCTCAGTCTTTTTGGACGACATGAACGATCATATATATACTATAGTTTTATATATATATATATATATATATATATATATATATATATATATATAGTTTATATATATATATATATATATATATATATATATATATATATATATATATATTGAAGCTCAGTCGTGGTGCCTATATATATATATATATATATATATATATATATATACATAGATAGATAGATATACATATACTATAGTTTGTATATATATATATATATATATATATATACTATGTTTATATATATATATATATATATATATATATATATATATATATATATATATATATATATATATATATATATGGGCTCAGTAGAGGTATATATATATATATATATATATATATATATATATATATATTGGGAAAGGTGTGAATCCTCTGCTTCTCCCTGCAGCTATGGATAAATAGGAGGACAGACTGGGTTCTATAGCCTTGGATGGCAACTGGTCTAGGAAAAGGACAACTCTGAATTCAAAACCTGCGGATGGTTCTGCACGAAACCTTCATCACTATAATCAAATCTCATGTGCTGTTGTCGGGCTGTCGGTTTCCACGGAACTGATCTGCTTGACCCTCATATGTCGAATTCGACGGAAGGGTAGAGTGATATATATATATATATATATATATATATATATATATATATATATATATATATATATATATATATATATACACGGGCGTCTATTTCATAATTGAATGTAAACTTCAAGCCATCAAGATCACATTAAAAATGAATTCTATTTCTGAGTGTTGCTTTTTTTATAATATATATATATATATATATATATATATATATATATATATATATATATATATATACAATAAATAGAACAAGAACTTGTAAAACCTGGGATGATCCATGCCCTTTATGCCCACATGAAAAACTACACATTATTTTATTTTATTATTTTACTACACATTATAAGTTTCTAAAGAACGAATATTTATTAAATCAAAGATAGGAGATTTTTTTTCTCGACACCGATTAATATTCGCCTTAAATAATTAGTTTAATTTTTTTTTTAATTTCAAAATATATAAACAAGTACAATTAAAGCAATAATTTCCGAAACTTAACCCTATTATGAAAAAAATCTTTATGAAGTCGTCAAAAAAACAAATTGAATACGTATACGAACCCTTTTAGAAAAAAATATTTATGTATACAAATACAAATTTAACCGCGTAACAGAAAATGCCGAAAACTCTCTGTCGTTGAATTTGACTACACGGATTCATTTAAAAATAGGCAGCCCTAGCAACCTTGACTGAACTTCTTTTCGAAATCAACTAATATGTTGAAAATGTAAACACTTTCGTCCCTTATTAAAGTGCTTGGTTTTCTCCGTTTCCCTAGAAATTAATATTACGAATGTATATGCTTATAAATCTCCGTAAATTTCAAAACTTGTTATTCCAAAAATCGCTTGAGCATAAAACAGAACTAGGTACTTTAATTTACTATAAGTTCTATAATTAAATTGAAGTTTTTCGCTTCTGTTTCTGAAAAATGGCAACTCTTATGTAGCGACACACACACACACACACACACACACACACACACATATATATATATGAAAATTAATGAGAAAGTGGCTTTTTTAGGATTTCATTTGACTAAAGTGATATTTCGTGTTTCCGTTGATGCAGCGCATATGCACGAAAGGGAAGAGTCAGTGAAACTTCAAACATTTTCTCAGAAGTAATTGGCTATATCTTCCTATATATATATATATATATGCGCCAGAATAAGGCAAGGAAGAGATAGGAAACGATTTTAAGAAATGAAAAACTCTATCACGAATGATATCTGACAAAAAAATAAACGTGAACACAATTTAACCAAACAACCTAAAAATAATTAAAAAAATAACAATTTTAATTTCTCCACGATATTTAATTTCTGACGAAGTTTAAATAAAAGAGGAATTTGTTAGGAATATAAATGTTTCCTATTTGCTCTATGTATGTTTGGGAAGCAAGCATTTTTTCAAACAGGTTTCGTTGAATATGGCAGACAAGGAAAATTTGATGGATGTCTTATTGAGTTTTTCTAGTATTCTTACAATTTGGTGATGGGTAATGAATTGTAAAAGTTTCTCCGCAGTGTCTAATGTCCCAACTGCTTTCGATCACTTATTTAACCATTTTGATGAAATGACCTCAAATATATATATATATATATATATATATATATATATATATATATATATATATATAATACAAGAGCCATTCATACAAAAAATTAGATTAGTAAAGTTAATGATACAAATGGCGAAAAAAATCTTCGCAAACTATTTATTAAAGTTACATTGACCTACAAATCACTCGATCAATGTTATGATCCTTGTTTTTAATATAGTCAAGTTATATAAGAACAAGACTTATCCAAACAAATAACTGATACATGTACATCGTCTTTGTCATGTTGTATTGATAATGTTATATTTATGAATATGTCCTGAAGATGGTTTATTAGACCGAAACGTCTGACGTTGACATATTAACATTAAAACAGCATAATTGTATATAAGGATTTTTGTTTTGTTTTTTTCGTATATATTTTCTTCATACTGTCGGATCTATATCCATAAATTTGCTTACATATATATATATATATATATATATATATATATATATATATATATATATATATATCACATGAATCATTCATACAAAAAGTAGTTTAGTAAAGTTAATGATATCAATGGCGAAAAACATCTTCACAAACAAATTTATTAAAGTTACATCAACAGGCGAACCATTTGCTGAATGTTATGATCCTTGTTTTTATTAACTTCAAGTTGTATAAGGTCTTTTTTTTTTTGCTAGTACTTTCAGCTGTACATACAGCCATCCTCAGGCATGGAAATTAATTTGTTTTTTTTTTAGTAAATCCAGGTAGTAGCGGGACACGAAAGATTAAATGCGAATCGAAATATGTTTTTTAGAAATGTGTTATTGTTAAAGGATAAGAAATTTTGGAGAGTGAAGTTGCATCGCTCAGGTTGAATTTTTTTCTAAATTTAAGAGAGTGCGGTTTTTACTAATAAGGTAATTTGAGAATATTTTTTGTTGTAGGGTTTTTTTTCAGTCAATGTGGAATATATCTGTAGAAGAGACAAAATGCATAAAAAAGACAAGAATATCTGATTGCCTTCATCAAGGCAAATTTTTCTTTTGCACAAAGTAATTATGAATAGAAGGAAAATGTTAGTTACTGGAAATATTTAAATTAAAGACGCTGATAAATTTTCATAATGTAAACGGAAAGGTTTAGTTATTAGATATTAAATTACGTCACGCATCATCTTCGACAATTTAAAAATGTAAACAAGAGCCATCAGTATGATAAGATACCATGAGAAATATTTCCCATCCTCTTCCCATCAAGAGAATATCAATAAAATCATTTCATTTGTCTTGATAAAGTCCGTTAGATAACGAAACGCGTCGATAAAGACTAAATATAGTCTTATAGTTTGTCTATAGTTTGTCCTTTTTTGTCTTATATATATATATATATATATATATATATATATATATATATATATATATTAATAATAATAATAATAATAATAATAATAAAAAGGCTTAAACACTAATATTCCATGGTCATAATTTATTCCATTGGAATCGTAAATACGATCCAATTCATCAGACCTACAAATTCGAAATGAAAACAGAAAAAAACACTCCGGAAGTGAAAACAGAATTTAGAGAAAGCGTAAATATGAGGAGGGGGGGAGATTGAACCTTAACAGAGAGAATTTTAGGAGAGGTGGTGGGGAGGGTTTTAGATAAGAGAAGAGAATGAATGTCGACGGATGTCTAATGCATAAAGATATATTTCGTGGTGACATACACACACCATCGACAATTTAATGCTAGAATAATAGGGAGGGGAAGGGAAAGAGGGGGTAGGGGAGAGATGGGACGGAGGAAAGTAAAATTGCGTTTACTTAAAGGGCCGCTTTGTAATTGAGAAAATTTGACAAATTTAATATCGACTACAGCTTACAAATCAAATATAAATATATGAAGATAAATATAACGATTGTCTAATCCAGCAAGGACCTATATTTCTATGTTCAAAGACGCATGTGAATACACACAATAACATATACATGTATATACATCCACATAGGCGTGTACCCACACACACACATACATACGTGTACACACATATAAAAAATATAAAAGTATAAAAAAATATATAATCACATATCCACACATACACATATTCATCAATATCCATATACACACACTTTTCACATACACGTACACCCACATACACATAAATACACACATACATACATATATATATATATATATATATATATATATATATACACATACTAATACATACACACACAGTATTTATATATTTTGCATACGTATGTATATTTTCCACTAATATTATATATATATATATATATATATATATATATATATATATATATATATATATGTATGTATGTATGTTGAAACCTCCAAACAGGGCGAAAGAAATCGTTCAGTACCTTACATTTCTGGTACAAAGAAAAAAAACCAGCGAGTAATAAATTAAATTGAAGAGTGTTCAACACGCTATGTAGAGCAAATATAAAATAAATAAATCCTAATGAGCCAGGTAATACCTCTGATGATCTCATGTGGTAAAACCTAGGTAGGTAGAAACTGGCTCATCAGGATTTATTTTATATATATATATATATATATATATATAATATTACTGGTCAAATATATATGCGTATATAATATTAGTGGCCAAGTATTCTTGATATGAGACATTCTCTGTTTATATATAACGTTTGCGGTACCTCTCTTCTTTTTTAATATACACACTTTTCTCTAATTGGAACCACTATAAATTCTTTCTTATATATATATATATATATATATATATATATATATATATATATATATATTTTCCAAGAGGGCAGAATCCGGGTAGAGCTCAATGTCCAGAGCAAGAATATAATATAATATAAAAGGCTCAAACACTAATATTGCATGGTTGTAATTTATTACAGTGGAATCGTCATCCCAGTCCAATTCAACGGACGTACAAATTCTAAAAGAAATCGGAAAAGACACACACAAACACACACATAACTTTCTGTGTATGTGTTTGTGTGTGTCTTGGTTATTGTTTATCGTTGTAGTTTGTATGCACTTGTAACTAGTAATTTTCGATTTTCA
>CAHIKZ030001324.1:3852500-3857500 GCA_903632075.3 Acanthosepion pharaonis
AATTTTTTATATAAAAATATATTCCTGGTATTTTTACTATAAAAATGTATTTTCATACATTTTTTTGTTGACTATGAGCTGGGACCCTAACAGGTGGAACAACAGTAGTTAATAGGTGGTTCGATACTCCTCAAAACATTTAATCTATCGATAGTGGTGTGACACCATTTTGGGAAGCAACGAAAAGGAAGAAACGAAGGGAAAGAAATGAAATTTTGATAGTGACAAATGGTGAAAGGTTTCATTGCCATTGCCTAAAATTCTAAATATATAAAAAAATAACTGTGTCGCGGTGTCGGACTTATATTATCGGGAATAGATAACAGCCACTTGGTGCTGGCGAAAATCTAATTGACAAATTCCAGATCGGCTAGCTAAACTCCGGGACAGAATGGATAAACATTTAACTGTATCACGGGACTGCCTGACCACCCACGAGCTAAAGAAAACAAAGGAAAATAGGTTAAGTCTTTGTCGAGGGAAAGATATCGTTAGACAAGGTCTGGGTTTTGTTAGAATGTGGCGATAAGAGCGAAACAATATTATCGGAAAAGTTGGCCGTATTTGCTGGACGACCACCCACTCTGATAATTGGCGAAAATCTGACTGACGAAGTCTAGATGAGAATTGAGGTTATCACACTGCTGGCCGCATTGTTCTGTTGGCGGCCAGAGAAGAAGAGAGAATAGAAAAGAAAAGAAGGAAAGGAAATAGAAAAAAAAGAAAAGAAAAAAGAGGAGATAATTCTTTTTTTCTTTGAGCAAGATATTTGTTTTTAAGAAACAAGGCTAGTCTGGTCACGCCCACACTGTTGATCGACCATTGGATGAATGTTAACGAGACCCAGGCGGAGGTGATCATGTGATGCAGGGGAGGAGGCCTGCTACTACTCCTTAAAGAGGATAGGTATAAGATGTTACTGCGAAGAAGTGGGAGGATCGTTGGCGCCCTCTGAAGGTAGGGGTAAGAGAAGACTTCCAAAAATGGAAATAATAAATTTTTCCTGACCGAAAACTAAAGAAGGGGATTGTGGATTTGGAATTATCAAGGAACCTCAAAGCCCAACAAGCCCATCCCGGTTTTGGTCGGCGTCCATATAAGCAAAGTCGCAGCAAGCGAAAATCAGAGTTTCCCAGTTCAGTCCAGTTCGGATCAGCTTCCAGTTCGCAGTTGAAGTGGGCCTCGCAAAGCTGACTTCCGAACTCACCTTCAATCCAAGAACAATTTATTTTTGAAGAGCAACTTAGATCCATACCACCAAAATAAGTTTTACGACTATCGCCTGAAGACACACCAAGAACCAATTTCTTAAAGAACAGACAACTTAAGATGTTAAAACTTACCTAACAAAAACAACGTGTCACAATCCATATAGCGGGTCGGGAGATAGACGCAGTCCTATGTATCCAGCAACCAGATATAAATTATTATTATCCTTTTTTTTGATACCTTGAACTTTTGAGTTATTATTTTATTTTCTTTTACACATATTTGTGCGATACCACCCTCATTTGAACTCAACTTGCATTACGGCCCCAACAACTGATTGATTTCGTCTGCCTAAGATCAATTCACAACGTAGGTAGGCGGACTGGAGATCAACGCAGTTACTCTGGTAACCAGACGTTGGAAGCGAGTTGGGAACGACGCGGTTGATATCGAATCTAACCAGATTCCCATCCGAATCACCAAAAGGTTAGAACGTCACATTTGGGTGCCGCGACCAATACCAAGCCAGTTGGTCGTCACAGGATGGGGCAACACGACTGACGCAAACAGGCGGACGTCACGTTTGGAGCGGCGACACCCGAACGAAGCAGCGAGGACCGAGCGAAGGCTGCGGGACGTCACAGTGGCCTTTTTGCGGGATGTAGAAGCCAAATTCGGTGTAGTGAAATAAAAAGAAGATAAAGAAAGAAATCTAATTACACCACGTCGAACTGCTAAAATATTGCCATTTACAATGCCGAATGAATAGAGCACCCAATGAAGATCGAAATGACTATTCACTTGTAATTGATCTAGCGAGACAAACTTGCTAACCATTACACTGAGTCGAAGTGCCCCGTGGTCTAAATTATTGCAAGTTACTAAGCGTAGCTTACATATAGCAGAGTGTGAAATGTATTTAAACAACCAGTGAGGATCTAACTCCCTACTCAGTCGTAAGTAATCTAGCAAGACAAGCTAGTTACAGCACAACAAAATACCTAATAACCTACAATATTGTCATTTACTAAGCGTTGTTAAGATGCGACACAAAGCCGAAACTATGGAACACCCAATGTAGACTTAATTCTCTGTTAAAGCGTAACTGATCTAGCGAGACAAGCTTGCAAACGCAGCTTTACCCAAATTACACTGTTTAAAGTATAGACAGATACTGTCTTCTGTAAATCTAATGTATAACCATTCTCTGCTTCAGAACGTATTTGCATGTGATTGACAAACTTGTGAACACCTGCGTATGGCAAATTCGCAGATAACATGTTAAAAAAAAAAAGATCTATTTGTCCTTTGACTCATACATTAGAATTTGAGCAAAAGTTTCTGGCAATAGTATTAAGAATGCAAGTATGAAAATTAAATTATTCTGCCGGAAGCAATTATTATTTGCCTTCTATGTTAGCTTCGAGTAAAATATTTGTGCAATATGGACAATATTTTGAAATTGAAGTTTTATGATGAGGGACATTAAATCAGACAGAATTATTTCAAGCACTTGCGAATTGATAAATTAAATAAATTTGAGCGATTTATTAAATTAGTTACATGTCCGAACATTTATTAAAAGCAACATCCGCACGGCTGGTAATGTTCCGACTGCGTTGAAGGTGAGTGCACCTCGGGCGAGAATCGACAGTGTTTAAGCATTAATTTTTTTTTAAAAAGAAATAAAATAAATGAGATATAATTCGTGTTCAAGAAATATCATTTCCAACCGATCTTGTCTATCTATCTATCTATCTATCTATCTATCTATCTATCTATCTATCTATCTATCTATCTATCTCGCTAGCTAGCTAGCTATCCCAGTCTGTTCATATATATCTATCTCATCCTATGCAGATCTCTATATATATCAGTCTGTTAAGAGCTATTTATCTGTGTACATAACTATCTCAGTCTATGTAGATCTATCTATCTATCTATCTATCTATCTATCTATCTATCTATCTATCTATCTATCTATCTAAGTCTGTTCATATTTAGCTATCCCAGTATGTTCATATCTATCTCAGTCTATGCAGATCTATATATATCAGTCTGTGCAGAGCTATTTATCTGTGTACATAACTATCTCAGTCTATGTAGATCTATCTATCTATCTATCTATCTATCTATCTATCTATCTATCTATCTATCTATTTCTATCTATGTTCTATCTATCTCAGTCTATGTTCTATCTATTTATCTATCCCAGTATGTTCTATATATCTATCTCAGTCTAATAAACAATTAAACAATCTATCTATCTATCTATCTATCTATCTATCTATCTATCTATCTATCTATCCCAGTCTGTTCATATCTATCTATCTCAGTCTATACAGATCTATATGTATATATCAGTCTGTGCAGAGCTATATATCTCACTGTGTACATAACTATCTCAGTCTATGTAGATCTATCTATTTATCTATCGATCTAGCTTGCCAGCTGTTTCACTTTGATAATAATCAATTAAACAGTATATCTATCTATCTATCTATCTAGCTAGCTAGCTAGCTAGCTAGCTGTTTCACTTTGCTAATAACCAATTAAACAATCTATCTATCTATCTATCTATCTATCTATCTATCTTTGATTAAATAATATCAACAAGTTCTGTCTATCCAATTTGTTTTATTTTCGAAAGTTGATACATTCGTTTTTAAGGATTGTGTATTGTTTATGTGTATGCAAATGTTTTTTGGTTTAATCTCGGGATTCTCACGTTTCATGGAACCATTTTCAAATCAAACAAAGTACTGTCATTTAAACGGTGGAACTGTATTTTTAAAATACGTATATTTCTTTTGTATAAACTTTGATAAATTTAGAGTATTTGGAAAGTTGAAAAAGTAAATGAAAAATTAGATTGATAGATTGATAGAACTCATATATATATATTATATTATTCAACCCAACATGTTTTAAAATATTATTGCAGCCAAAATACACATCTCATATATATATATATATATATATATATATATATATATATATATGAAAGGCGGGAGTGCCACTAGCAGGCAAGGGGTTACAGAGAGGGAATATATCAGTAAAGAGAGGTGTTTGAGGAAAGGATAGGCAGAAGGACAGGAATCAAGATCAAGGCATCAGAAAATATCGATTGACATTACATTAGAATTTTGAAGATTACAGTTACCAGGGAAGCAAGTAAAAGGAAGGGTGTCGGGAAGTGCGAGAGAATAAGTTTTTGGAGCAGAAGAGGTGGTTACATTTAACTCTTTTGACAGTAAAATGAAATGACATATATATATATATATATATATAATATTATATATATATATATATATATATATATATATATATATGAATCGTTCATTCTTCTACTTGGTGAAGAAAAACTTGCGATTGAAACGTGGTAGTAACGTATATTGAATTTTAGAGTTTTGAAAATATTCTTGGTATACATTTCCGATTATGGAAACTTGTATAAAGCACTTTTTAGTGTTTGCACCTATTACGCGCCGTTGTTTTTTGCCTACTTTTACAATATATTATTTTATATAATATATTTTGCTTTATATATATATATATATATATATATATATATATATATATATTAATTAATACATATACGTTTATCTACGTTTTGGTGTGCGACTTAAGTTTCGCTGGATTAACAGCTCGTCGGTCACAAAGTCTCTGTGGCTCAAAATAAACAAATGGCTTATTGTAGGAACGCTGCTACGTAGCCCAGAAATAAAATTGGACAAAACGTGTAATAAATGCCATGCAGATGAGTTATATTTATTAAAAAATAAAAATAA
>CAHIKZ030001324.1:3860000-3870000 GCA_903632075.3 Acanthosepion pharaonis
CGTTTTTCATCAGTAAATATCACTGTCTTGAAGTCGACATTGTTTGTTATCCATCTTTTGCGCTTCGCAGCCTTGCCTCCTTGTGTTTTCTAGTGTAATTCTTTTCTTGATTTTAGCATACTTAAATCCAATTTCGTATATCTTTCTTTGTACAGTTCAAACACTTTACTTTCTTCGCTGTCACCTTTTTTCCAGATGATAACAACCCCGTAACACTCCTCTTCATTCTTGTTTCTGTTCTCTTGGAAATTGTATTTTTCTGTCATCTCTTCTTCTTCTTCCGCTCATAGTCGATACTTAGCGTGTATTCAACTGTTGACTTCGGTAGCTTCATCTCAGCGGCGATCTTTCGGATGCTGAGCCCGTCTTCTCTCTTCTTTTGGACCAACCTGATGACTTCTTTTGAATGCATTCTTCTTCAGGATTTTAATACGTTTTCGCAGTGAATGGTAAAGATACTCAAATGTAATGGTCAGGGTACAATTTACCTGCAGAAAATTTGCATATTGTAGACGTTCGACGACTAAATCATTAAAAAACCCGAAATTTGTGTCATGTCCGAAAAATAGTGTCGCCTAAGTTGAAGTAAAAATAAAGAAAACATGAAAGCAAAGACAAACCCATCAATCAATGTTCATACCATTAATGGACAGTTAATGCTGAACTACCTACTCATCAACACAAAAGCACTCGGCAGCAAAAAAACACCTTTAAGTACACTTTTCAAAGTGTCACAAATTAGTGTCGCCCCCCCCCTGTAACAACTGCATGTGCGTGCGTTAGCGTGCATAACCAGATAAGCGAATAAATAATTAAATTAATATAATGTGTAAACAAAGCAGTACTCAAATGTAGTTAGACAGAACTAAGAAGTATATATTAATGAATATACATATACCTATGTTTGTATTGCAACTTAATGTTTCTTGGTTTTCCCAATCGTCAGGCACCAATTGATCCTGACGACTTAGGAAAAACATGAAAATTTAAGTTTAACTACAAACGTGGGTATATTTATATTTATTAATATATGCTGCTATTAACGCATTGCTCTCCAACTATGAATCGAGCTCTCCTGACTACTGGTGTATTTCGCATAGAAAACATTAAAATTTCCCTTCTTCTCTATCGTTCACCGACAGTTTAGGTGTAGGATCTGATGCCAAAACGGTCGATTTTCGATCCCGGTTTGAAGCAGTCGGATGTCTAGCCACAGTAAAGAGCTGTGGTACAGCGAAACGGTCTGTGGATGACAATACATACATACATATGACTGTGTGTGTGTGTGTGACCGTATGTATTTATGAATATATATATATATATATATATAGTTTTAAAAACAAGGAAACCATTGATTTTAATTTAAATGCCCTTTAGACCAAATATTGTTACAATCGTTGGATTAGCTTTAGCGATATTTAGTGAACTAAAATAACGAACAAGTATATATATATATATATATGTAAATATGTGTGTGTTGTGTGATTGTGTGTTTATAAACACGCAGAGAGAAGGTTTTCGTAATCCTATACAGACCGATTCCAAAACAAATGATTTTACCTGAATAAAAATCTTTTTAACAATGACCAGCTATATTCTCAACTAAATGTTGACAATTTCATGGGGAAGATCTCTATCTATCTTATGTCGTAGAAGGTACGTGCTGATTAACAGTTTTCCAAAAAGGTTGTACGAAGCAACTGGTTAAATTCTAACTAAATTCAATAGGATAACGCAACCTAGTTTGAAAAATTCGTAAAGCAACTGATGGGAAATGAAACCGTTCGTCTGACCATTTACAGGGAATCTTCAAATTGACAATATAAAGAGAATTTAGTTTTGTCTAATAATAAGTCAAAGGGCCTCCGGATAGCCGTTTGAAAATCTCCCTAATGTTCCCAAATTCACGGTCCAATCTAAAGTTAAATCTATAGAGACTGGAGTTCATGACCATTCAGATTAATGTTATATTGGAATCCATAGATCAAACGATTCGTCTATAGAGTGGAAAGACATTAAGTGGAATCCAAAAATGGTCGCTGGAAAAAATTCTACCCTACTTTTAAGTATCTAACACCACCTACTAAGCTCTATCCGACCCAAAGTGGAATACTGCCGCTATACAGAAACTAGGTCTGACTAGTCCCCAGATTCCAGCCTTGACAGAGATCAAAACCGAAGAGTCATATGACCACTGTCACACATCTTATACGAGCATATACACATAGTAATACAGTAAAAATAAATTGTATACCAGCTTATACACATAGTCATACTACGACATTCACAAATATTATATCTGGTTGATGCAAAAGTAATGTCCAATATTTGGAAAGAAACTTTTGTATAGTATTTATGAATTTTTTTCTTTATAGTTAATTGCATAGTAAGTATTTTATGCCTTTCTTTTTCGGATTATAATTATATTTTTCATGATCTTCCGCAATATTTGCACCCATGTTCGTCCCCTCTAAAGATCACATTCGACATATCTTTCTGTATGAGTTTCATGCATATGTCAGTGCAAGTGCAGCTGCAAAGTCTAATCAGAATGCAGATGGAGATGATGCAATAAATGAAAGAAATTGCAGGAAGTGGTTTTACCGTTTCCGAAGAGGGCATTTCAATTTGAAAGACAGCAAAAAAGAAGGACGTCCAAAAAAAAACAAAAAACAAACTTGAATCCATCACAGACAATCCCACCACTACCTCTAGGGAACTTGCCGAACAATTTAACGTAAACCATACAACCGTGTCACGCCAATTAAATAGGATCGGAAAGGAATCAATGGTTGGGAAATGGGACCCGCATGAACTATCTCCAGAGATTCTGCAACATGACAATTGTTATACGAACATATACAGTCGGACCATCGCCGCTGGCATTACTGAAGGGTGATAGAAAGCGAGGCGAAGGGGAAGCCATTAAAGGGAATTTAATTTTCGTGGACAACCCTGCGCGACGGAAATACAAATATTTTACGAGCATATGCGCATGGCAATACAACGACATTCACAAATATTACAGGTACATATACACATAGTCAAACATCCAAAATCCAAAATATTATACGAGCATATACACATAGTCATACAACCATAGTGACAAATGTTATCCGAACATATACACATAATAATGCGACAACAGTCACAAATATTAAACAAGCATATATATACACTGGAATACGACAAATGTCACTAATATTACACCAGAATATACACATAATCAAGCATCCAAAATCGAAAATCTTACAGGAACATATACAGCCATAGGAGCAAATGTTATACGATCATTTACATATAGCTATACGACGATAGTCACAAATCTTAGGCAGATATATATATTACACCTATGTTTATTGTACAGGAGTAGGGTGTATCCATTTTCTCGTTTAAAATATCGTTTATTGGTTTTTTCATCTATGGTGTTAATGATTTAACTGTATCAAGTTTTTTTGCCATCTGTCTGTTCAGTCCTTGCGTCTTTTCATTATGAGCATACCCGGTTGGCAGTTGTCTGGGTGGTTACTGCATGCGACTACTATTAATGAGACCGGACTCGTCGGTATCACTTAGACAGGCTGCTCTGTTCGTACAATATCGGTTTATTATGTCGTACATGAACTGGTGTTCCTGCATGTATTTCTAGTGGGCACCCATGAGGCCACATTATGCTTTCGTCTTAGCCACATTATGGCCAGTTTGTATTGACGTAGACAATGGATAGTGATACTTATTTTGGTTTATTTCTTCTTAAAACAGTATCATCCTTTGACAAATATACTGACCAGAAATACGAGTAAATCAGTAAAAAAAAAAAAAAAAAAATCACCTACATACTCGGCCATTCTTTCTGCAATATGTTATTCTTAGAATTTCTGTAGAATATTTACTCTTGAAACGTTCCCGGGATAACTTTGAACTTTGCTAAATTAATTTAAATTCTTCGATGGCTACTAGTGAATTCTCTTTTCCATCATATGTGCCCGGTACGTCTGCTATGTATTTAGAGATTCATGATGAAATAATAAAAAAAAAAAATTCTGAAAAGATATTTGCCCTGGCTTGTGATCTCGGCTCTAGTCACTTTTCCACCACCTGAACGTAGTTTTCTGTGAATTTTCTATAAATGTTTCCATGGTAATTGTTCGGATGAACTTACCCCTATGGTATCGAGACGTTTTTAAATCTTTAAGTCAAGTACTAGATTGGCTGCAAGGTCTCATCATTTTGCAGTGAAAATAGTTAGATGCAACCGCAAGTTCTATGCTAACAGTTTCTTCGCTCATATTTCTCGCTTGTGGAACTTTGTCCACACTTATTATATTCCAGTAAACTTTAATCTTCAAACATTTAAATGCAATGTCAGTCATTATGTTGTCTTCTTAATTCTCGTTCTTCTCTCTCCTTAATAATGTTTTTCAACATATTCTCTCACACTTACTTACCCATTGCATCTTAGTGGTATTACTGCTTTGCCTGGGGCGAAATGTGTATATATATATATATATATATATATATATATATATATATATACATTTCGCCTCAATATATATATATATATACATTTCGCCTCAATATATATTTTATATATATATATATATATATATATATATATGTGTGTGTGTGTGTGTGTGTGTGTGTGTGTGTGTGTGTCTGTTTTTGGGAATTCGTAGGTCTGATGATTTGGATCGTGATTACGATTCCAATGTAATAAATTATAACCATAATTTTTTAGCCTTATATATATATATATATATATGTGTGTGTGTGTGTGTGTGTGTGTGTACGACTATAGGCAGAATTCTTATAAGAGCATATGCACACAGACATACGAAGACAGTCGCAAACATTTTATGAGCGTGTACACATCTCAGTTCAAAACCAACACGTACATATGCGGGGCTTTATCAGCATAGAGCTCCTTATGTTTTTGCCGGGATTTTTAGGAATTTAAAGCCATTTTTAAATACACCAAATGCTAAAGGGCATACATACACGGCATGAAATCATTGAAAAAATTGACACTTGAAGCACTTGATATAAAACGATTTTATGTAAATAAAATCTTAAGCAGTTTAGAGACTTCAATTTAAATATATTTACCAATTTAGAAATACGTTTGATTCTATGAACATTTTCCCTCGTATGTCGCTTCGGGCGATGCAACAAGATAAACTCGTAAATACTATATGGATGCATTCAATATTTTTAGTTTAAATTAAGAAAAAAAAATCTATATTTTTCCAAATCATTAAGACCAAAATTAGCGCTTGTCACCAGAAGCTTCAACAATATTAATTTTTGCACCCAGTCATCCGTTATTTTGTCGGTCAAGGTTTGACGATAAACTACATCCGCGTCCTGGGTAAGGCGATAAACTACGCCCAACAGCAAGGCCTCTGATCAGGAGGTTTTGATGAGCGTGGAACCACTTTTTAATTGCTGGTGTTCCTAGATCCATCCTGACCCGGGGTGGTAGCACCTGTTAGGGTCCCAGCAATGGGCAAATAGTTAACAACCAAACTTGTGTAAAGATAGGTTTTAATACCAGAAATAATTTGTAATAAAAAAAATCATTACCAACAATAATATTGAAGGAAAATTATTATCTGCAATAATTAAAATTTACAGTGAAACATATAGTGTTAGAGTGTGTAGATTTTAACCTAGTGCAGACAAAATATTACCAAGTGAGTAATTTAAAAAAAAATAACAAACAAAACATTTTACGAAAATAAAACTATCCAAGATTGTAAATTTCCTAAAAGTAATTGAAAAATGGTTCAAATATATATGTATACATACACACCTTTTTTTTTTACCAAACTATTGCTATGAATCTATTTCAAAAATTTTGTTGGCGTTAAATGACCCACTGAGGTTTTGATATGCCATAAAACACAACAACCATCCAATCAACTAACCAACCGTTCCTTTGTAGGTCAACAAGCATTTTCCCAATACATCGCATTGCCTCTTAAATGAAAAATTAACATCTCTCGTCCGCTAATTTTGTAACCAACACTCAGAACCGGAGACTAATTTTTCTCACTGACCCATTTCTACCTAGTACATAATAATATATTTTTTAAAATAAGAACATTACTATTATTATTATTAGTCTTTACCCACCAAATTGACGTTGGTTTGCATATAGACGAAGCCCAGGATAGCCATCATAACACCCGGTCCCAAAATGTATAACAGGCATATGCATCTCAGCCAATTCTGCGTTATATGCTATTAGGTTTGAATAAAAGGCTCTGCAGGATCATCTATGTGAGGCCCAGTTAAAAAATACCTTTATATCGTGGAAAAAAATCCATTCAAACGGCCTACGATGGTGGGTGTTGCCTAATATCTAGATGTGACTATCAGGTCGACTTGGCCGTCTCAATCTTTAAACGTAAAACTACGCAGCAATTTTTGATGATCCCCAGTAATAGAATTATTATTATTATTATTATTATTATTATTATTATTATTATTATTATTATTTCCTGCTTTGAATCCTGTAGAGCCAGGTCCAAACTATGGTCCTTAGGCCCTATACGAGAATTGTCATTTAATTGATCGTACCTTTCTTAGTATATGGGATGTTCCTAGTAGGGAAATCTGGGCAAATTTTATGTTGATGTTTCCTGGGATACTGTTATTAAAATTATCCATTCCTTTTCTAACCAGGCCCAGAACTTCGATTACTATTGGGACAGTCTCAATCTTCATTCCCCACATCCTGTTAATCACGATATCCATGTCCTTGTATTTGGACGATTTCTTGATAATTTTCATGGAGGTGTTTCTCTCAGATGGTACTGCTATGTTAATAAGCATACAGTTCCTGAATTTCTTGTTTTTTTTTTAATCATAATATCAGGTTTGTTGGCTTTTATTTTCCTGTCAGTTTAAATTGACATGTCCCAGAGTATAGTTATATCGTTATTTTGGATAACTGAGTCAGGTTGATGCTCATACCATCTCTCTGTTGCTTCGATTTTGTGCTTATTGCATATCTTCCAGTGCACATATGGGGCTACCTTGTTATATCTGTGGACATATTCATTTTTTGCTAGTTCCTGATATCTTGAGATAATACAGTCGACATTTTCATCATATTTCCGCAGTCGGGTGTGTTACATCCTTGGTTATGTGACAGTTATAGGATCCGATTGCGAAGACTTTGGTCCTAAGCCTTCTGTCTAAGGTTTCAACCAGGTACTCCTCAGCCACTGAAGTGTCTTGTGTTGGTTCACATCTGCCTCTTTCGTTATTTTTAGATATTTGACAGGCAATGCGTTGTCCTTCCATCTTTTACTCGTTTGGCATGGATTGTATTCGCTTCGTTTTTTGTTTATAGGGTTTTAGGTATATTGCGCTATTTCTTGAAGATTGAAGCTTCTTTGTTAATAAAGCGTATTTGGTGTTTTACTATTTGTAGGAGAGGGTCATTGGTTTTTATGAGGTATGCCTCCAATCCGATTGTTGTAGTTTTTAGAGTTAGTTCAAACTGGATGAGAGCTCGACATCGTAAAGCTCTTGGTACGTGGAGCTAGCATTCAATCATTGATTGAGACATTATTATTATTATGATGATTATTTTTATTATTGGTAACGTAAAAGAAATTATCATATTTTTGTAACAGTGACTTTCAGCGGTACAATCTGATTCATCATATATATATATATATATATATATATATATATATATATATATATATCGAGAAAATGTATGGCAACGTGGAAAAAGTTTTCGTGTCTCGTGTTTCGTCTTTTAGGACGTCATCGTACTAAATCCATTGCGTTGGTACGACTACAGATGCGAACTAAAGAAGGATACTGTGAATTTTACACACACACACACACACACACACATATATATATATATATATATATATATATATATATATATATATATAATCAAAACGGTTTAATTTAGATTCTTTTTCCTTCTTGTTTTCTTCACTTTTGTTATCAGTGATAATAGAATATCTGCCAGAAATGGTGGAATGTTGAATAATTCGCCACTCAGATTTGTCATACATAACCTATTGTTCTGAAAATTGTGTTTTGTATTTTTTTCATGTTTATTAACATACAGAAAACATGACATCATACAGGCATTAGACTCTGAGAAATGGATAAAAATATTCAAAATTAATGGGTGTACGAATAATTTCGTCGTTGAGTTTCTTTCTTTCTCTCTCTCTCTCTCTCTCTCTCTCTCTCACCATATATATATATATATATATATATATATATATATATATATATATATATATATATATATATACATACAATAAACACACACACACATATATATATATATATATATATATATATATATATATATATATATATACCTTTATAGATACCTTTAATCATTTCTAAGATGCAAAAGTACAAATCTTAATCTTACAATTTTTGGACACGATTTGGACAATTTTGCTGATACACCCGGTGTATACCGAAAGAGATCTTCATCAATAACCAGCTGGGAACTACAGAATGGTGTTAGCTGTTTATGAAATGTCAAGCATTACCACTGTGTAGAAAATCATCCATTGCATAGAAAATGCTAGCTGATTATGAAGAAATTATTTTTATATATAAGCAACTTTCCTTATCATTGTCTTTACTTCAAATATATATATATATATATATATATATAAATATATTTGAAGTAAAGACAATGATATATATATATATATATATATATATATGTTCAAACATGTATAGTTAAACAGACAACGAATGTCTATTATGTTTGAACATGAGCAATTTTGATTTGAAAATGCTATGTTAATTAAAGCAGAAAACAATTTACTGAGAAGATAGTGTATAGAAAGTGTTTTAATCGCTAGAACAACCACAGTAAATTTATTTCCAGGTACTTGTAACATTTTACCTTTCTTTGCACCTCATCTGTTATAACATATTTAATAGTAAATGTGATAAAATCATAAACAAAAAGAAACTGATGTTAAATGAAATCAACTAGACTAAATACGCAAAAAATAAATTTAAGAAAGAAATTTTAATATAAAACTCTGAGCATCCTATTTTCTTTGTGCGCATGCGTATTCGAGTCAACGTAAATGTCATTACGAAATGCGAAAAGCGACACACGAAAACTTTCTTACAATTATTTTACAACGTCATTTTTTTTCCCTAATAGTATTATCGTCAAAATCTTTGTTATTATTAACAGAACAGACCAAAAGATTTTTGATTATTAAATTATATTTTTTGATCCTATTTAGAACGCTCGAAATTTTGGTTAAACATCTTGTTTTTCTTGCGTCAGAGAAGGAACCAAAGATTAGTGTAGGAAAATTTAACATCATTTTTTAGTTGGAAACACATTGATTTAGAAATTCTTGCAAAATCAAATAATACTCAGATTTGAATGTAACTTTAAGGACTTATTCGCAAATGAATTCGCTTATGTTAGAAATGTTTCCTTAAAGAGAATTTCGGTAAACGTATTCTTTCTGCATCTGTTACCCAGCACTTATTTAATTTTATAAAATTTCGAGAAATTAAATTTTGTACCGAATAAAGTTTATATCACTTATAGGCCAAACTCCGTGGAGATTTTAAATCAATCTTTTGTTTATTTATTTTTATTTTTTTGTTTAACAGAAATCTGAGTTTTAAAAGAAAACTGACATAACACTAAGACATTATTTAATTGTAAAGCTTTTTTTATGATTTAAATATATCATGTCTTAAGAAAAAAACAATGTTCGATAAATAATGAATGTTTACGAGATACATAAAAACGAATAAATGTACAAATAACTGCTGAAAAATAATTACTTAATATTAACTATAAACAGAAACACGTCGTCAGTGGGAAAAATCTTAATATGTTAATAAAAATGAACACCTTACCATCCCTTGTCTGGATGATTGGATTTCTCTGTATCCTTGGTAACCGTAAATTATGAATTTCCCTTGCAGTTAAAACTCAGTAAATTTAAAGTTACTCCAAAAT
>CAHIKZ030001324.1:3875000-4010000 GCA_903632075.3 Acanthosepion pharaonis
CTACACTACAAATACATATAGCAACGGCGTAATTACCTGAACAACACTCAAATAATATCAAATCAGAATTACCACTGCATCAACCCGAACTTACCTACCCCGTTACAGTGGTGACATAACTAAAAGAACTGAACGCAACTAAAAATAATAATAGGGAGGAACCATCTTACGTGCCACGTGTAAATATAACAGAATCAACGATCTTCCGTACCTTGGCACGTGTGTTGAAGAAATTTTATTTTCACCTCATGTGCTGGGAGAATATTTTCGCACCATATGCGTTTTAATAGGAAAAATTATATTTCTTCGCCTTGTCACTCGTATATATATATATATATATATATATATATATATATATATATATATATATATATATATATATGAGTGACGAGAAGTAAAAACAAGAACAAAATCTATTTCCATACTTGTGGATGCCTGTAGGAACAGACGGAAGCTTCTAAAAAAAATAAAAAGACCTTATGCAACTGGAATTTATAAACAGGGATCATATCATTCATATACAGGTTCGGGGTTGGTGTATCTTATTTATATTGTTTGCGACGATGTATTCTCGCCATTTAAATCATTAACCTCTATATTTGTTTTCTGTATGAATGATTCATGAATTTATATATATATATATATATATATATATATATGGTATCAAATGACAGTTGGAAAAACATCTTACATCTGGAAATTTAAGTATACATATATATATATATATATATATATATAAAACCCAAACGACCAATGCTGACAACTGCCATAAAAAAAACGAACTTGATAAATGCCCGACAAATTTGAATGAGAAATGTACCTATCACTGTCAGTAGATGATAACAAAGAATTAAAAAAAAAATGAAAAAAAAAAGAGATTCCTTCTTCCATGATGCAAATAATAAAACGAAGCGGAAATTGTGTTTTGTCATCTACTCGATTGTACGACTTCATTTCTGGAAAGTGGAGAATTTCGCCTTCTCCACTATTCAACAACATCTTCCCTGCAACCCTACACGTGAAGCAAGTTCTAACCCAGCGCAAAGCTGTCTTGTGCTCGACAATCTTACACATTGTTATCCCAAATTACTTCTTAACCAAAGAAAAATGAGGCATTGATGACTACAGTCACCATATTAAAAATAATAAACATCCATCGTAGAAAACCAAAGTTTTGTATGCTTCTTCGTTTATCGTATGTGAACACTTACAATGCACACAAGCACGCAAGCTGTCAATTTCTATAAATGTAACCATAAGTTATATTCTAATAGATTCTTTTCTCACAATTCTACCCTGTGGATCCCTCTTCTTGTTTCTCGCTTCCCTGATATCTACGATATTCAAAAATTTAAACTCAAAGCTAAACGGGGTCTTCTGCCTGTTTTTTTTTTTTTTTAATTTTTTAATCCTGTTCTTTTATTGTTTGTACTTACTAATGTCTTCTCATTATTCTTTAACTCAGTAACCCCTTGCGACTTTATAGCATCATCGACTTGCTTGGGGTGAAATAGTTAAGGAAATATATTCTTTTACCCAATTTCACGAGGAGAGGATTAAACAAGTATATGGTTTTCAGACAAATATCAACGCTGTTTCACGTATGTACCGTCTTCCCAGGGTGTTACTGTCAAGAATTCACATCCTTGACAATCCGGCTTTGATGAGATTCGAAATCGAGTCCCATGGTCAGAAGGGTAACTTATTTAACCACTCAATGATTCATATTAGTACTGCCCTTAACATATCTCTTTAAAACAGTAATGTCAAGCGTTTTTTTTTTATATATCATTAGATACAGTACTTTATGAAATTTGGCCATTTTTAGATCTAAGTCGTTTATAAAATATCGATATTTCTGGAAAGGTTATTATGACGATTGTCGATTGCTTTTCTATGTCTAACGAAGCAGTAATGCCACTCGCTATGTCTGCTTGAAGTATAATCAATAATGTGATCATGATCTTGATTTAGAAGGGAGAGTAAAATAATTCAATAATTAAAAAAAAATCAACCAACTAAAAATTATAAAAAAAAATGTTTTTCAAATACTCTCTGAGGTATCAAACACTTCCAACTTTGAAAATAAAAGGCAAATCTGCGAGGCCGATCTTCGGGATTGTCATCAGCTACATTGTCACATTCTACTTACTCTCCCTCAGTGGAATTTACATTTTGAGAAAAAAAACTGAAATTTAAAAAAAAAAATCTTTAAAAAAATATAGATAAAAGTGTGAGTACTGACAGACCTGGATGATCCATTGCCTTTTCAAAAATGCCGCCATTTTGCTTTCGACGGCTACACAGAACACAAGCTTATTCAATGATGTGTCACTGCTGCTTCTGAGGTGTTGAATAACCCCTGTTTTCTCCGTATACCAAATAAGAGGATACATTTGCATTCATACAACTTCCTCCTCAAGAAAGGTTACTCTGTAGAAGAGACTTGCGCGTCGATACTTTTTGTGAACTCTTCAAACTTTATCTCTTCACGTTCTCTACCAATCATAATCTTTATCCTCATAAACATCTCATCTTACAACTTCCACTTCCTTTCTTAGCTCACACCTCATAAATTCTAATTTGTAGTAATTGAAGAACTTGTTGACGTTATGTGATTTACTTGCCGTGGGTTTTAAATTAATTTTCCTCATTCCTCCATATTGCCGTTTAGTTTTTCGACCGTTAATATTATATTCAGTCATAGGAAGGATCAGAACAGGTAGAAGAAGAATTGTGTATTTGGGCAGCAAATGCACAAGTTTCGTTAAAAAAAAAAACAGACGTTGTACAGCATTTTTTTTATTTGATTTTTCTTGTATTCTTATTTTTTTATGGATTTAAATTATGCCATATTTCGTTTCAGGTTTTCGACAGTTAATATTATATTCAGTGATTGGAAGAATCATAAGAGGTGGAAGAAGAAGAATCTTGATTCAGTTTGGAGTACGAAAAATTAAACTGAATAAAGTTTTATCATTTTTCCCCCAAAGTTTTATTATCAAAATCAAAATAACAACAATAAGGATAACAGATTGATGACGTCATAAGATGTTGGCAATACTTATTTTTTTGTACGCACATTTTTTCAGTACTACAGTATATCTCTATTTCTCTCTCCACGCTCTCCATCTCTCTCTCCATCTCTCTCTCTATATCTATCTATCTATCTATCTATCTATCTATCTATCTATCTATCTCTCTCTCTCTCTCTCTCTATATATATATATATATATATATATATATATATATATATATATATATGCGTCAGTGCAACCCCACTGTTATCTGTCGGACTTGGAAATTACCATCTCGTTAGGGATATGTCTGTGTGTGTGTGTGTTTGTGTGCGTGCTCGTGTGTTCTTGCGTGTCTTAAGAGAGATTTTAACAGAATTGCGTTGCACGTCTCCAACTATAGGAGACGACATTAATTACGAATAATTGTAATTAATTAATATTTTAGCTGTCATTAAGTCGTTGTACTGACATAGAGAGAGACCAGAATCAATTTATCTTATTTAACATTACATCTTACTCAAATCCGTATTTCATCATTTTCCATCGGCCATTCTGTGTGCGTAAGTGTAGCACCGGGGGCCATCCGTAAAAAATATCACATTCTCGTCTGCATGCTCTGGGTGGCTTCCAATCTCTTTACTGAGGCGCGTGTTTATATAATTCTCTGTCGAAAGGTTTTTTTTGTTTTTTTCTCATGCCCGCATGGTGGTTAGGTCGAAACGTATTCACTTGTTGGGATCGCCGCATCGGTTGAATCACAGATCGTCAGCTCTACGAGGAAGAAGCCGCTGGTCAAACCCGAACCTGGATTCTTTGACTTACACTAATGTCTAATGTGGTATTATCTGGTGTACGATGCACATTTCAATATGAATAGCAAAATTAGTAGTTTATTTAACAATTATGTATGCGCTTAAACCATTAATATCTGCAACCGACGAAATCTGTGGATAGGAGTACTTTTTTGGGGATAAACCACTTCGAATGTCAGTCTGTTCATATCTATCTATCTATCTATCTATCTATCTAAGACTATGACTATGCAAGACTACCCGCTCGGCCCGGTGGCTAGGATCAAAGTGTAGTATCTGCGCTTTGTGAGCTGCCGGGTCGGGTGTCTGTCGAACTCTCTGCTTGCAGAGAGGAACCCGGACGAAGCTCCGCCGAAGGGTAGGGTTTCGTTGGGGGAGGTTGACGGAACTGGCCCGCCTCGGCGGGTTTGGATGGTTATTTATTTTTGGCTGGGCCTACGGGCTCAGAGATACCCACATTAAAAAGGCCTTGTGCCACATTCGATCCCCGTGGGTGGATTGATAAATACCATCTATCTATCTATCTGTTTTTCTTCATACTCATCTCTCTGTATATACAGGTGTTCCCGCTCAAATTGGCGTTAGTTAAAATGTGAATATCTGACTAATTACATGTCCATGCTAAACGAAATAAGCTTCATGATGTATAATGAAATATTTATTTATCAAAATTCAACCTATTCAAAGGGATGTGAAGTTTTATAACCGATTTTACAAAGCTATAAAAATGGTCATTATGCGCTCCACCTGTACCCCGACAAAAGTCAAGTCGGTAGTCCAGCTCTTGCCAAACACTCTGTAGCATGTCTTCTTCAGTACTTCAATGGTTCTCTGCTTAAGTTACTTTAGGTTTTTAGTTGGGATATAGACCTGTCCTTTCAGATAGCCCGATAGAAAAAAAAAATAATTACATAGTGTCAAGTCAGGGGAACGTCGGAGCCATTTCAACGGCACATTGTCATTAACAGCGGATCTAGCTTTCTGGTAGACTTTCATTGGGGTAATTCCACACAGTCAACTTAGTTTTTACACATTTTTCTAAAATTTGAGATGATTTGAGCGAGAATTGGTGGCTATTAGGCTACAAAACGATGTCTATTTTTTTGAACAGCGTGTACATAAATTCATTATTAAAGAATTCAATGAGGATTGAAATGAACGAAAAAACAAGCAATGACACGTAAAACAGTAATTATTATCATCTACGCTACCATTACTCTCAGCTATTTGGTTTTAAAATTTTCTTCTGGAGTCAGACGAATATGCTTCGTTATGCTTCCATTACGGTTTATTTTATCAACAAATCAATGTTTTATTTTTTTTTATCTCAAGCAAGGTGGTAATAGCACTAAGAGAAAATGGGCCTCAGAGAGTGAAAGCGGAAACATTAGAAGGAACCGGAAACCCAATCCTAAACAAGAAAAAAAGTTACAAAAATAAATGGTACTAGCTGGACCTGTGAAAAAATTCACAGTTAATTTAAGTATCAAATGAATATTTATCAGTTAATCCAAATTGTTTAATTTCCACTATTTTGCTTAGAGAAAAAAGAGAACGCTGTGAAGAGTCTCATCCTAAACAAACATGTGACATCGAGGGAAATTTGTATGACTTCTGGTTAATTGCTTGATAAAAAGTTATATTATCCTTTATATCATATTTAACAATATAAGTTATTGTTTGACAGTATATATTAAATAGATCAGTTACAGCACTTCTCTATATACAATGTTTCTAGTGAAGGGGATTCCCCTTCAACGATGATGAGTGGATTTGTTTTGAGCTGTTACTTTAACTATCACACTGTTCATTGCCCTGTCTCTTGAAAACGTTACATAAGCTGGCCATGAGTGAAGCATGGCTGCAGTAAGTGTATGCCAACTCTATCGAATATTTGCCTCTGTGCTTTATTGATTGTCATAGACTATGATAGACGAACCGGGAACAAGGTCCGATGCAGAACGAATTGACTGTTTGTATCGCTTGGTTTAAGTTTGATTCTTGGAATCAGTACTCTTGTCTATGAGATCCACTTCTATGCTCGGGGAGCTGCAGTACTTGCAAACGAGTTCCGTTGCAGTGACCTTGTGTTATAGAAAGGTTTCTAAGAAGCATGATAATTACTTCGATTTTTAAGTTAAATCGATGGGGATTCATTCCAGAAGGTGTAAAAGAAAAATTGAAAAGTTAATGCAAATCATCTTATCAAAATGTTTTACAATATTTAAAATATTTTTTGTGAATCAAAATATTCTTTCTTAAAGTATGGTATTTCATAAGTGACATTATGTTTAAAAGATCACGGTTTTAAAGGGTTCTCCCCCCTTACACTGATAAACCTTTTAGTTTTAGTGAGTTAAGAAAAATAATTTGATTTCATTTCTTTTTCATTCTGTTTAAGTCTCTTTATTCTTTTCGTGAGTTATATTTTGATAAAAAAAAAACTTTGGAAAGGAAACATTTTATTTTATCTTAACCTAATGTTTAGTTTAATTATTTTTATAATTTATTTCATTTACAATTGAAATTAGATTTCTTTTCTCATTTTATTTTTAATTGGGGTAGCTCTCCACTAATTCTTGATACGTAAGTTTAAAAATGAATTTAAAAAACAAAAATGAAAAAGCTTTCTTGAAGCTTTCATTTTAGCTTTAATTGAAAGATAAAGGATTAAAAAAAAAATATTTTTTTACTATTTCCAGTGAACAAAATATGCACGCGTATTGCAAACAGAAATTATATATTGATTAGAATGTTTTTTTTGTTTTTTTTTTGTCAATAAAAATGCGATAAAAAATTTTGCCAGTTTTTGTAAAGAAAAGTTAATTCTCATTTTAAAAATTTTGCAAAATACAATTGATTTTTCTGAAACGTTATCTGAGAAAAATTAGTAAATTTAAAGTTGAATTAATTTGATATGAAACAAAAAAATTAAATGCGCACAACAAATTAAAACAAATAACCAAAATTTCGAACGTGTTAGAAAGGATTAAACAATTGGAGGTAATTCAATAATTTATGAAATGTTATTAATTTAAGAATTTTTTAATAATATTTTAAATTTAATTTTCAGAATGCATGTTCAATAAAATATTAAATAATTCTTTAAAATATTTTGTTAATATTAAAAAATTACCTGGTAGTTAAAAAACAGAATCAAAGTGTTTTTACTTAAAAGTCGTAAATTTATATCCATTCTGGTCCATCATACTTAACCTGTCAGCACCTTCGGCCACCAATTTTTCGATGGAGACGTGAGAAGAACAAGACCCAGTGGTCAAGAAATGCTTGTATAGAAAAATTTATGCTTTAAGTAACATTCGTTTCAGAACTGATTAATTTTACTTTAAATTTGCTAATTAGGCGCAAATAGCATTTCAGAAATATATATTGTATTTTTGGAAGATTTTTAAAACCGAGTATTAATTTTTTTTTACAAATCAGTCAAAAATATCCATTTCGAACGGTTTTTCCGGTTCGATTAAAATCAATCTAATTTCTACTTGAAATACACAACACTATTTTGCTTTCTGGCATTAAAAAAATTCATTCTTTAGCTTTCACTTTGAGATAAAAATAACGCTTCAAGTAAGATTTTTTCATTTATAAAAATAAATTTAAATTTTAGGTATACCGAATGATTGGAGGTGGCTAGTTTACATTAGTCTAGGCTCAATTATTTAAAAGATTAAAAAACACAATCCTTTGATATTTCTTCTCATAAAATCGAATCTATTGAACTTCATAGACATCAAAGCGTGAAATATTAAGAAATTGCCTCGGTAGGTCGTTTAGAAACGGTTTTTAACGACCGTTTCATCGGCCGGGCGTCGTAACTATTTTTGATTTTTTTCGAAGACGTATATATTAGATTTTTATTTAAAAACTAGCAGCATGGCCCGGCGTTGCCCGCGCTTGATTCAAAAATCGAACGACTCATACAGCGATCGCTATCACTTGACTTAAAATATTTTTGCCCTTCCTTGCCTTTAAAGGAGTGCCCTTTGCCGTGCTGATGTTGCTACATGCCTTACTTCTTGCCTATCTCATACTGCGAATTTTTTCTAAGCTCTATACTAAACATTAAATCAGTTACGAAAAATGAACTAAAAAAAATGAAGACAAAACGATCAGCTTTAAAAAGGGCCTCGTAACTGCAAAAACCGAATGAAAAAAGAATGTTAACAAATACTTTTTCACACCCAACCCAGTTCTGCGGAATCAGAATCAACGTTGAGTTTAAGTAAGCGAATGAACCAATTAGAGTAAAGTGCCATGCAGATTTAAATTTTTCCCACTTTTGAGGAATGCAGCTATCGATTTTTTTTTGCATGCTAGCATGCTAGTTAACATTCGTGTCAGTCAGCTGTTGGCTCTCACGCTGGGCAATAGAATCTTCCTGCCTATTCGTGGCAACCAGCTATAGGCTCTCACTCTGGTCAGTAGAAAATGGCCGCAAACTACATGAAAACTGCCGTAGAAGCATGAAAAAATCGATTATTTCTACTATCGATGGGAGTTGGGAAATGCAAAGTCAGTCTTGGCCTTCCCGCTAACTTGGAGCATGTGCATGTAAATTTTGGTGCAAATCCGTCGAAAATTGCGGTCGTGCATTAATTACAGGCGCACACACACACACACACACACACACACACACACATATCCTGCCTTTTATAGATAGAGATAGAAGCGATTCTTTTTTGCACTTCGCCTGCCTCCTCAGTTCGCAAGGGCGCGATTGATTAAATGTAATAAAAACGGCTCGATCCGTTATATCTTCAGGAATATAATGCTACTTTAATATAGCTTTAGCTACAATTTGTCTATATTATTAATAAAAAGAAAGCGTGACAGATATGTACGGACGGTAGGTAGGTACAAATATCTATATATTTCTCGTAAAAACCTCAAAATCTCTTTGTAACTATGAGTGAGAAATCATTGCATACTTTCATTAGAATTTATATGCTTGAGTTATATTTTCGAAAAGAATTTTCTCTTTCTAAAATTTAAGATATTAAGTATTCAGTGTGTGCAAAATTCTTCAGTATTTTTATTAAAGTTAATTAGAAATAATTAGTACATATATTTATTAATCATCAAAATATTTTCCTTGTCTTTCTATAATTTTCATATCAATATTCTGGAAGTTTTTTTCGTTTTTTTTTATTTCATTTTGCTAAAAATGTCTCTGGCTTTGGTGTAATAAAATTATCAATGGATTTTTGAACATTTAAAGTCATCTTTACATTTTCAACCAGAAACTGGATATTGAAACGAATGATAATCTGATGACAACAAGTCTGGCGAATATGCTTCGTCTAAAGAAGATTTTCCTAACCCAAATCCGTTATGGTCTGGTTGATCAACAAAACAATGCGTGGGTGTGAATTGTCATGCAGCAGTATGGCATTTCTGCTTCCCTGACATTCTTTTCTTCACTTGTTTACTCAAACTTTGAAAGTGACAGATTTTTCACTCTGCCGTAGGAGTCACACCAAAATTTCTAAAAGAGCCTTCCTTTCATATAACAACAAATATAGAGCAAGCATTTTTTCCTCAAAGTGTTTATAATGCCAGCTAGCTTGGATCTACCTATGATTTTAGTCACTTTGGATGATTAATTTATCTATCTATCTATCTATCTATCTATCTATCTATCTATCTATCTATCTATCTATATATATATATATATATATATATATATATTATTCTATAAAAAGAATGTATAAACATAAAATGTCTTAAAATAATTGTCGGACTTTGTCCATTTCATAATATATATATATATATATATATATATATATATATATATATATATATATATATATATATATATATATATATCTTTTCTACAAATACTTTCATGGTAGTTGCTCCGATGAGCTGCTTTCAGTGGTTCCCAGACTCCATGAATTCAAGCGCCCTACGAGGCTGGCATCACGCTCCCAACCTTACACTTTAGAAACTTTTAAATGTAGCCGTCTCTTCTACTCCAATAGCTTCATACCTCGCACCTCTCGCCTGTGGAACACCCTTCCCAATTACTGTTTCCCTGAGAGCTATAATCTCCAACTATTCAAATGTAATGTCAATCGACATCTCCAGTTACCTTGATCTATCCACTATCCTCCTCCTCCTCCTCCTCCTTTCTTCTATCACTCCCTATCTGCTCTCGCTCCAAATCTTCTGCAACCCCCTGCATCCTAGTGGCTTCACGCCTTGCACGGGGTAATGTTTAATATATATATATATATATATATATATATATATATATATATATATATATATATATATATATATATATATATATATATATATCTGACTCTTCATATGTATCTGTCAATTTATCTACACACGAGATTCCGTTTAAAATTTCTCGACAAGAAAACGCATATGTGACTCCATGCATTAACTGGCAATTCAACAGAAACAAAAGCAAATAAAATAATTATTCCTTATTATATGCAGTGATACTTACAACGTTTCGGCTAATGTAACTTCGGTCGGCCTTCTTCAGGTATCTCTCGTCGTATTTGGTAACCTTCTTGAAATTTCGAATCGGGCCTTTTATTAATAGCGATTAAAATGTAAATGTTAAAACAAGTGAAAAGAACAAGGAAAATGGGCTGAGCAATTTTCATTACAATCACTTACGCTCAAATAACAATAGTAAATGTACGAATGTGTCTCTATTCCCTCTTCTATGGGTCAAAAAGCAGTCTATCGCTGAAATGAATAGCAAACTATCGTGAGAAAATATTATGTCTAGTCAGTCAGGATTCGAAGGTAGACATGATCGCCCATGTATGTATCACGTATAACACTTAAATGGCTGACTGACTGAATAAAAGAAAGATATGTATTACTGTAATAATGGCATTATCGGAATAAAAAACACAACTCGATGAATGTTAGTTCTCTCAGGAAGGCCCACTGACTTGAACTATAATGGGGACTCAAATTCCACCGAAGCCTCAAGTAGAACTCGTACATACGATCCGTTTTGCAGAGAAAAATGGTTGCTTTACAAGAACCAGAACGGGTCTAAAATGGGGTACTCTTGTCATATTTGGGCAGGATCTGCACAGTCTTCACATCCAAAAGTGTCTCCGCGTCCTTAGGGGTGACAGATTATTTTCCGTTCTCCAAACACTCTCTCAGAGACGAGATGCTGCAAGTATCTCATTGCTCTATCGCTACTTCCATTGAAACTGCTCAGACGGACTTTATTCCTTATTTCTACCAATTCTAACCTTCACGTCTAGGATTTGCCATGCGACGCACATAGTAAAGAGCAACCTTTATTCCCTCCGTATTACATTAGTGAGAAGTAAGTTGCACTCGAACAGTCCCTTGACGCGAAGGACTGCTCTGTGCAACCGACTCCCAAGAGGATGATTTCGCGATTACTACAATCTTAACTTGTTCAAATTTAACGTTAACCGTTATCTTTCCCACATATACGCATAAACTCTACCTCGAGTGGATCCCGAGCCCTGTACAAAATGAGCCTCACTGTAAAAAAGAAAAAAGAAAAAGAAAATAACGAAGCTAAAAATGTAGTTTAACCGTTTTATAAGTCCTTTCTCATTAGAGATCAGTCAACGACAAGAAATGGGTCCGACGACTAAAACAAGGAGATATTAAAGCCTGGGATTTATGTAACAATATAGGACCATTAAAAGCTGCCTCCATTTAATCTCTTTTCTTCTCAGAATGTTTCAGTATTGCCACTTTACGATAATATAAACCTTTTTGTCTCCTCTTGTTGTTTTGACATGTTCGTTTTAAAGAGATTAAATGAGTCATCGGTAACGGATTTGTAGGAGTTCTTGTCTCAGATGGTGGAATTTTAGTTGGATGCCATTTATTTCTTAATCAGAACAGTTACAAACCACCTGAGAACAGATATTAGGATTAAGGTCCTAGAATGTTAACGAAAGATACACACGGGCATGTGGACTAAAATCATTGGTTTAAGCATGTCTATTTCTTTTGAAATTCAGAGTTCAATCCCTGGGTCACTTAGTGCTGAAATGTCACATACTGATACGCTGGCTATATATGAGGTGTGTCAGAAAGGGAACAGGGCAGTGTGTTGTGTGATCTTTGTGTGGGATATGAATTTCAACTGCGTCGCGAAGATTATCAGTGAAGATACTAACAGTCAACCCGCAATTACCACGCAGCACCTGCCTCACGCGCTCAACATTGTCCTCAGTCCTCGTTGAAGACCTTGCGCTCCTGGGGTCGTCTTCCACTTCTTCCCGTCCCTCTTTAAACTCGAAACCTCAGGAAGGCGACATCGTCTTATCTCCGTACACTTGCTGCCCTAGATCGAGTGCTTCTGACGGAGTTCTCTCCAGCTGGTCCAAGCACTTCAGGTTGGGTTGATTTTCTCTGCGTCCATCGCTTGATAGCCTAGATTTGAGTAGCTGTTCATAAAAGCATGTGATAGAAAATACTGCAGAAATACCCACAGTTCTATACTTCTCGGATATGTCACCACACGGTGGCGTAACCTGCTATGCCTCCCCGCTCATAACCCACGCAGTACCTTTAGTCCAGTTACATGTCTGAAAGATCGCCTAACTATATATAATAAGCGTTGATACACAGTGTACCCCAATAGTAAAATATTATTTCTGTTTAACGTGCGATGATATTCTGTTGATAGGAAAAATTAATAAAGAAATATTCAATAGACTTATCCATCCGACTTCAAGTTTCACATATGCATCGCTCGTCAAGTATAGAAAGATTTACTGAGAAGGATTTGATGGAAACAGTTATAAAGTTCTGCAAGCGTTTTCATCTCATAAGTATGGAGCTTTATTTATATTGGTCTTCTCTGGCACGAGATAAAAAGAGCTTGATTCCGAATGAGGATTGAAATCATTGTAGATTATTTTATGGCCCTCGATTGGCAATTATGTATCCACGTTCGGTGGCCCGATATTCTCCCAAAATTTATAATGATACTGAATATATTGATATTTGTTCATTTGGTTAATTTTGGGGGAAAGTTCCACGTCCCGAGATTTCTCGCACATCAAGTATTTTTTTTTAAAGTTTATGTAATCATTTATTAACCTTATATTTTGTTGGCGAAAATGTTCGTTATGTTTTTCTTCTCTTATGTGACGTATTGCCTCTGGACGTAGACATACCTTCCTAAACCTTGCAGCTCATAATATGGGATTGCCACACTTGAAATGACACGACTTTATAGAAAATGAATAAAACTTTCTAAAATGGTAAATAATTAATTTAGTTACTTAAAATAGGCACTTTATTGAAGAATGACTGTTCCCCAACGTACCTCTAAATTCTTGATCCCATCTTTTAAAAAAAAAACTTCATCATTTGATGCGATAAACAGTTCAAATGCTTCGATTACCTTTTCCTTATGGGCGAATGTTTTATTGCATATGAAAAGCTCAAAATGGTGAATATGGAGAATATGACAAAATTTCATAATTCAGATAATTACATAATGCCTGACGGTGCCCCATCTCTGGAGAGGGTTGGTGCACCGTCAGGCTATCTTGCATTTTTTATCTTGCCGGTTTTAAATTACCTTCCTTGTTCGATCTTGTTCAATATGATGCGACTATGAATATTGACGAAGCAATGGATCAATCTTCTCACAGAAGCAGCAACAATATTAACAGTATTTATCATTTGTATTAGGTTGTCACACATGAAATGACGTACTTTATAGGAAATGAATAAAACGCTTAATTCATTTAGTTGAAATAGCCACGATGTTGATGAATGAGTGTTCTCCAATGTGTCTCTAAATTCTTGATCCCTTCTTTAAAAAAAAAAAAAAACTTCTCATCCTTTGATGTGATAAACAGTTCAAATGCTTCGATTACACCTTCCTTATTGGAGAATAACGTATTGCGTATGAAAAACTGAAAAATACTTAAATAAGTGATAAACTAGTACAAGTGATATCAAGTGAATATGGATAATGAGGCAAAATTTCATAATTCAGGCTATGCAGCTTTTGGACAATTGATTGAGAAGCGCACGCTCGTGCATTGTCGTGCAACAAAATTGGGCCATCCCTATTCATAAGTTTCATTCATCAGATTACGTACTGCACTGTATTCTTTTTTCATAGACTATGGTGAACATGGTCAACAATAAACAGTTCAAATGCTTCGGATTAGCTCTTCCTTATTGCAAAAATAATTTATTCCGTATTTGATCATCTCTCGGAGAGATATCGGGTAAATATGAACGATGAGACAAAATTTCATAATTCAGGCTATACAGATTATTGGACAGTCGATTGACAAGCGAGCGGGCTTGCATTGTCGTGCAGCAAAATTGGGCCATCCCTATTCACATGTTTTATTGCATATGAAAAGCTCAAAATGGTGAATATGTAGAATGACAATTTTTTTTAATTCAGATAATTACATAATGCAAAATAGCCTGACGTAGCCCAACCCTCTCCAGGCCGGTTTTAAATGACCTTCCTTGTTCGATCTTGTTCAATATGATACGACTATGAATATTGACGAAGCAATGGATCAATCTTCTCACAGAAGCAGCAACAATATTAACAGTATTTATCATTTGTATTAGGTTGTCACACATGAAATAACATACTTTATAGGAAATGATTATAATGCTTTTTAAATGTCAAATAACTAATTTAATTCGTTGAAGTAGGAAACATGTTGATGAATGACTATTCTCCAACGTATTTCTAAATTCATGATCCCATCTTTTAAAAATATTCTCATCTTTTGATGTGATAAACATTTCAAATGCTTCGATTACCTCTTCCTTATTGCAGAATGATTTATTCCGTATTTGATTATCTCTCGGGGAGATATCGGGTGAATATCAACGATGAGACAAAATTTCATAATTCAGGCTATGCAGATTATTGGACAGTTGATTTCTAAGCGATCAGTTTTGCATTGTCGTGTAGCAAATTGGGCCATCCCTATTCACAAGTCTACGAAGTGTCTTTTTCAATTTTTTGTGTGTATTCACAATTTCTCCACAATACGAGGTTGATACAATTGTTTTCTCTTTAGGCAAGAATGAATAATGAATGACGTATCTGAAAAACCACCATGCAATAATCATTAACTTTTTAAGGTGCAGTAGAGGTTTAGGTTATTGCTTTGGCGATTCAATTGGATCTAGCCACTAGCCTACTCTCTTATTGTTGTCAAAGAGTATCCATTTTTCAACTCATGTAATGATTCGATGCAAAAATGGTTCTTTTTCCCATTTTGTACTCATTCAGTAAGATTACTCGACTTTGTTTCATTGTAATCATTTTCATTGGACTTATGAGTAAAAATATATTGAAAGAAAAATTATCTGGAAAGGAAAAGAGTCAGGAATAAGTCAAAATTATTTTATATACTAAGAAGGTTACTTCGTTAGGCCACCGGATCAAGAACCGAGCAAAAGATGCGTCATTTCAGGTGTGAAAACGTAATACTAACTCTGCCCTATGATAGTTGCCGCTTTTGAATATATATTTTTTAAATAATATTGACAAAACACATTAAAACTTATAGTTCCGGCGACAACTTTATGTCGTTATGTTTATTTTTTTAAAATAATTGTTGTATCCTAGAAAAGGGGACTGAATGAGAAATAACCAAAACGGAAGTTGGAAACGAAATGGTAATCTTTATAACATCAACAAAATACAATACTCGCCAGCGGCGTGAAGTAGGTAAACCACTGCTAGTGGTGGACAACATAGACAGCATATTAACCCCATTTACAATAGTGTCCAATGTATTTATGAGGATTGGGCATGAATTTAAGCGTTCAACTAGGCTGGCATCTCGCTCTCACCCTTTCATTGTCGAAACTGTTAAATGCAGCCGTCTCTTCTACTCCAACAGCTTCATGTCGCGCACTTCTCGCCTGTGGAACTCCTTCCCAATTTCTGGTTTTCCTGATAGCTATAATCTCCAGCTATTCAAATGTAATGTCAGTCGACGTCTCCAGATGCCCTGATTTATCACTCCACTTTTCTCGCTCCAACTCTGTAACCCCTTGCGTTTTAGTGGCTTTCCGCCTTGCTTGAGATTGAATGCTTAAAAATACCCATTATTGTTCATAGGTACGGTATATAACACATTGTAATAATTTTCATTGAGCTTATGATTAACAATATATTGAATGAAAACTTATCTTGAAAGAAAAGTGTCATGAATACATTAATATTTTTTTATATATGTTATGGTCCGGTTCTTTGTACCACGTTGATAGTCCAAGATAGAACCAATAAAGAAGAACTCGAAAACAGTTATGGAATAACACAGATATATTACAAACAGGAATATATACAGAGAAGTAGAAGTGTTAGTATGATCAATCAGGTTTAGTAGAGAGAACAATGTAGTCTTGACCAGTATCATTATTCCAATGTCTTGTAGTAATTGTCTGAACGCGACTCTGTTTCGGACTGTCTCTGACTCAACTCTTGACTCGACTTGAACTACTGACTGCGGTGCAGTATTTATTAAGTATGGAATAGTCCATTATTATTATTATTATTATGGGTAAGATCCCATAACAATATTCTAAGGAGGTTGCTTCGTTAGACGACCGGACCAACAACTAATCAAAAAACGCATCATTTTATGTGTGACAACCTAACACAAACACTTCCCTATGCTATTTGTTGCTTTTGAATATATATTTTTTGAATAATATTGACACAACACATTAAAACTAATACTTCAGGCGATAACTTTGTGTCGTTAGGTTTATTTTTTAAAATAATTGTTGTGTCCTAGAAAAGTGGTCTGAATAAGGAAGAACCAAAACGGAAGTTAGAAATGAAATAGTAATCTTTATAACATCAACAAAATACAATACTCGCCAGCGGCGTGAAGCAGGTAAACCACTGCAAGTGGTGGACTTTCTCAGACAGCCTAATACCACCACTACCAAAGTGTCCAGCGTATTTATAAGGATTGGGACATACCCATCAGTGTTCATAGGTACGGTATATAACACATTGTAATCATTTTCATTGGGCTTATGAGTAACAATATATTGAATGAAAAATTATCTGGAAAGAAAAAGTGTAAGGAATAAGTTAAGAATTTTTATATACTAAGGAGATTACTTCGTTAAACGACCGGATGAAAACCAACCAAAAAATGCGTCATTTCATGTGACAACCTGATAAGTTATGAGTTCTAGTTATTTCTCCCAAATCCTGTTCCATTGGCCATTTATTCAAGCTCGTCAAATATGTTACGCGGTGCTTTCCTGTCATTGTTCCCCTCAATCTGTCCTGTGCGTATCACATTTTCCAAGAAATGTGTGGTTTATATATATATATAATTATGACTTTTTTTGGAATGACTTATTTCTGAAATTTACGTATTTTAATAGCATATTCATAATTGAAATCAAAATTTCCATGGTAACAGCAAAGGGCGATTGTTTAAATAGGGAAGTGTGTTGGGTGTTAATAATATGTATCAGTATAGAGTTACATTCATAGATGTCAAGTCAGGGTAAGGTAGGGGTGTCTACATTTAAAACGGAAGATGTTTTCGCCCAGTCTGGTTTACGTGTCTATGGAGATTTATTTATTTATTTTTATTTTATATCTTTATGAAAGGGTTTTGTGTATATAAAAACTGCCGTAACATTTGTTTTTTGACGACTTTATAAAGGGTTATCTATTTTTGTAGGGTATTCAAACTATTTATTAGGGCTACGGATTATAAAAATTATCATTATATGCTTGTTTTTAAGCTAATTATTCAATGCAAAAATTTGATGATGTCGGCAAAAAACCGTTAACTCATGTATATTGTTTAATAGATTTTTATTATTTAGAAACTTAATAATGTTCAGTTTCTCATGGAGGCATAAAGGGCAAGGGTCGTCCCAAGTTTTACAAGTTCTAGTCCTGTTTATAATTTTCCATTTTACTTTAGGTGTCCTATTTATTTCCTTCAAATGCCATATATATATATATATATATATATATATATATATATATATATATATATAAATTTGTGTATGACTTAGCGGCATAAAAGTTTCTCTGATAACCAAGTATGTTTACCATTTGTTTCCTTCAGTTTTTCTATTCCACCCGTAAAATAAAGTGGATATAATAATACAAGGAATGAGGAAATTAAAACTGGGCGAATAAACATTTTCTTCTATTTTCTTTCTTGTTGGGTATCCCTGCAAGTTTCATACAGAATTCTAAACAAATCAAGATTATTTATTCGGTAGGGCAAATTTAATCATGCAGTATGAGAATTTCATCGAGTATTACTGCAAGAACGGCACACATGTTTATTTTTATTTTTTACTGAGTAGGTTGGGCTCTTTACACTTTATGCATTGCAAATATTATTATTTAATTATTGAACAATTGTTGAACACCGCCGTTTGTGGACAAAGGATTCATGCAGAAAATGATGCGGAATTAGAAACTAGATTCGAAGTTTTATGGAGATTTAAGGGTGGACAGATATTTCAATAAAGCTCTTGGTTACAAACAACACCTGCCTGAAGGATTCGTAGAACTGCCATAATATTTATAGGTGGTGCTCAAAATGTAACGCGTTCTTTTCTGGCTAGCAAATGAAATAAGAGCATAAGCATTCTACCGGGGAAGGCTTTCTTTTTGTCGAGGAATATGGAGGAAGTAGCAAAGCACTTCTTTGTATCATTGAAATTGGCGCAAGTATAGTTTTGTCTTAGGTCACTTCAGCTGAGACACGAATAACTAAAGTAAAAGAATCTACAAATTCTACATCGGTGTGTTATTGTCTCAAAATGTCAAAAGACCAACCTAGCTTCGGAAAACGATAATCCCCGTTTAAATCTGTGGATTATTTATCGTTGTCAAAAAATTATACAAATACACGCATGAAACAAACACACACACGCACACACATACAGACACGCACACACACACATATAATAATAATAATAATAATAATAATAATGGACTCTCCCTTCGGTTTCGACGTATGAGGATCTGACAGCTTACTGTTTCAGTTATGAAAGTTTGTGCGATAATCTTAAGTAGCATTTAAGACCCGCTAGTGATTTACAAAGTAGGCCACATATGGAGTAAGTGTGAGGATTGTGAGATGAGATCACTGTTAGATTGGCTGATCTTTTAGATCTTGCTCTCGCTTCTTGAAGATGATTCAGACAAGCAGATTGAAAATTGCTGAGTCCACTAAAACACGGTTATCTCCATTCTGCCCGCTCCAAGGCTAAGCGCTCATGGGTGTTATGTGGTATATTGACTGCTGACTGCTGACAAGTTGCTTTTCAGCTTGTCTTTGTATCTTAATTATATGATTAAGATATGTAAACCTTTGGCATCTAAGTGAGTGATGCGTCCCGATTCCAGATTTTCGTAGGTGAACATGCAATTTACTGCTTATATTTTTCAGGTTTTTTTTTTGTTTTTATACACTTATCACTGGTGTAAATTTTTTTCGTATATTTATGTACGTGTGTGCTTTTGTGCGAATGCAGCCATACGCCCGTCTATGCGGCTGTGCGTTCACGCTCGTACGCTTGTCTGCACGAATGTGAGTACGTGTAGGGTGTCGTGACTATTTGTCATTTTCTTCGTTTTTTGTTTTTTTTCCATTGACACTCGCTCAGCACATGTATTAATTTTAGGGGGTTAGTTTTATAAATACATTTTTATTAATCATTGTTTGGATTTTATCTGCATATGTCTGTAGTCATACGCTTATGTATGCGCACACGTACACATCTATGCACGTGCGTATATAGTTCTGTACGTATATACTACTTTTAGGGGAATTAATTAGAGTTGATTGGGTTAATAGAATTTGTTGTGTATATATATATATATATATATATATATATATATATATATATACAGTGTAACCCGGATATAAGAGAGTTGTCGGGACCGGAGAAGAAGTCTCTTATATCCGGGTTTGGTCTGTTTTGTTTAGGTAAGTATGGGAACACTTTGGGACCAGAGAAAATCTCTCTTATATCCCGGTCTCTTATATCCGGGTGACACTATATATATATATATATATATATATATATATATATATATATATATATATACTGCAAACACTCTTGAACGCATGCACGCAGGCACCGCACGCATGATGCATATATACACATACATGTAATTGTTAAACAGGTGTATATGCATTGATGTAAGTGTTTGTTTATATTATATGTTATTGTTTATTGTTTATTTAATGTTTCATTTTCATTTAATGGTTAGTTGTCTATATTTTCTGCCTTGGTCTTATATATTCAATGTGTTTATGATGGGAGTGAGATTTGTCCGTTTTCGGGTGTTTTTTTTATTTATTTATATGTACATGCACACGAACGTTTAAAGGTGTGTATATTTAATATCTGTTCATTTATTTAAAGTTTATATTGATTTTAATTATATTTATTTGTTCATTTTTAATCAATGCTCAGATGACAACGCAAGTATTTATTTATATGCCTGCATTTATTTTAGTTTTCTTGCTTAAGACTCTATTTTGTTTTTTTAAAACTGATTATTCCTAATTTTTCTCTAAGCATAATTTACAATTCTTAAAGTTAATACTGTGTGAGGCTGCTCTTTTTACAATTTCAGATTTAATTTTGGTGTGGGTATATTTTGGCTCCATCTGTATTTTGATAAGGTTGTATCGCTTCTGTATTTTTCTCTTTCGAATGACATTTTGTGTTTATTATATTTTTCTTTCTGTGGCGCATATGTAATATTTTCGACTGGGTTAATATTGTTAGTTACAATACCTTTGTATATTATATTATTAGTTAAACATTTATTGTTAAGTGGGCATTTTTCATTGTTTCTGTAGTTACATTTAATCGTGTTATTTTGCTGCATGTTATTGTTGTAATTATTATTGCTTTTGTTGAGTATTTTTATTGTCCTTAGTTATCATTTACTCTGTGCTATCCATACGGCTTTAATTAATCGTGATTGCATTTTTCTTCATAATTATGTGGTAATTTCATGTTATGAGGGAAGTGTTTTGTCAATTATTTTGAAGAGTATATTCTCTATTTTTCTTTTTATTGTATTGTTGTAGTCGGGGCGAGGGTGAACCAAATTATATTTCTGTTTCTGTTGTTTTTGTTTTAATTGTTTTTGTCTTTGTATTCTAGTTTGAATATCTAATATTTCTTAGGGCTGATTCGTATGTTTTGTTTATTTTCATTGAATATCTTTAGGCTACTAGAATTTGTTTAAATTCTTTAGTTTATAGATATGGGTATTTGTTTAAATACGTTAGTGAGGAGTTTGGAATTTTTGTCAATGTATATTGAGTTGCTGTCTGGTTTTCTGCGTGGTTTGTTGGTTCCGTTTTTTAAGTTAAATGTTATATGCAAGAAATTAAGCATATTTTTAATGGATTTTATATCTATTGTAAATTCTAGGATTCTGAAGGGTTCTATTATCCACAAACACACACACACACACACACACACACACACATATATATATATATATATATATATATATATATATGAAGAAAAATATACGGAAAAAACAAACAAAAATCCTAATATGCAATTATGCTGTTATAATGTTAATATAATGTCAACGTCGGACGCTTCGGTCTAGTAGACCATCTTCAGGACATATTCATAAAACATAATTAACATTAGACTATATTTAATTCAACATGAAAAGTCGATAGACATAAGAGTAAGTATAATCCAAACAAACAACTGAAATTTTTCAAGATCAGCGTTCCGTTTCAATATGATCACGTCGGCGTCACTCACCATTATATATATATATATTTTCTGTAGTTCACTGCTAACAGGAAGCAGAAATATTTCTCCTCCCGATGATGGCCATTTCGGTCGAAACTAGTCGAGGAATCTAAATGGAATAATAATAATAAAAAACGAAAGAATATTAATCTACAACCCAGTGTGTCTAATGATTTTAATTTTTTTAATTTTTTATTTTCTTATTGTCAATATATATATATATATATATATATATATATATATATATATATATATGGGATAACGATATATAATGTTTATATATCAAGAACAATTTTAGGGTAAAGACGTATGACAAAGTAGAAAAAGATCTCGTGTCACGTGTTTCGTCCTTTAGGACTTCATCACACTTGGTTAATATTAATGGACGAAACTCGTCATACGACAAAAGAAAATACACCGTCAATCAATAGTAATTTGAGAGGAATATATCCTTTCATAAACAGATGAAATTCAATTCGCACAACAATGCTTCTGTTTACACAGGTCTAGTTGTTCTGATTTAAGTAAAATAATTTCCATGATTTTTAGGGAGTAAAATAGTTTCCAGGATTTTTAGGGAGTAACTAAAATGTCATCTAAACATTGCAGGGTCCAGGCCCGGAGCGGAGGTGTGTAGCGGATTCACGATTTTTCATAAGAATTTCCGCCATTACAGACCCGGATGTGACGGAAAAGATATGCATATCACCTCGTCAACCCTGTCTAAAGATAGGCATTAACTAAATCTTTGCTGTTATGAATATGTTAGCGAGCAGTCAGTCAATGATGTGCCATGCATGATACATGCTTGGTCGATCACGTCGCTTTCGACACTGATTATGCAGGAGATATTCCCACAGTAGGTTGCCAATTCTTTATGCGGTAGAGTGGTTGCCATCTAAGACTATAGGGTCCAGTCTGTCCTTCTACCCTGTTGTGGAGAGATTTCACTGTGGAGGCTTGTATTTGTACTAAGTCAGTCCTAAAATAGGTTTGACGTACAAAACGTTAGGAACTTCATATAATAGGTAATGACGCAGAGAAATCTAGTTGTGGTCGCTGATACTTTAATATCCGACTAACGGTCGTCCGACATCGACTGACTGACCGACTCCTGAGCGACTCCTACTACTCCTACATTATAGGTGGGAGAGTCTATTAACAATAGAATAGGTGTGTTCAACTATAACATACCCATAGGTGGGGGTGGTAAGAGATAGATTAATACCTTTCCAAAGGATATGTGAATGTAACAAATTCGCCTAGAATTCTAACACGGCTCTACAAGTTTACAATCCGAGCCGATATCCATTACAAAGAGTACCCATTAATAACTAATCAATCTGTCTGCATATAGTAGCATGTGGTTTCGGAGCTAAAATGAACAATTGATATACTCACGTCTAGAAAATTAATGAAGGATGATAATTGTAAGGAAACACGTGTAATTTTAACAAAACAAGACAAGGGATTTATTTACGAAGCTGAGTCATTAGCTCGTTTCAGGAAGAATAAACCAGACATTCTCAAAGTCAGTAGTTCTAAAGAATTGTCATGAAGAGGAAATGTTCATACAACAGATTAAATGATCTGACACAAAATGATATCGAAAAAATGTTTAAAACGAAGCTAAGAGAGTTCGTTGTTCACAGAAAGGATATACGGTTGCATACCCTCAAAAATAAACGAAGAGAGATAGTTTGAAATACTTGTTGGAAGAAAATACTTTGAAATGCTGGTTAAAAGCCGATAATATAATTGCAGAATAATTTTACACTGGCACGGACTTGAACGCGGGATATGGTGAACAGGAACTTTTCACATCTCTTCGGATACTATTTTCTTGTTAATTTAATTTTATTTCCTCATATGATACCACTATTTTCTATTCTTACTTTTTCTTGGCTCAACGGCTTATCTGTAAAGACAAGGCTTTCATTAGTCCAAAAGCAATTTCACATAGGCTCGTGAAATTGCTTCCGTCTTTTTACCAACTCGCCGGTCAATCACTATGAAGGCAGGATTTTCATTTTTCCAAAGAAAATTTCACATAGGCTCCCGAATTTCTTTCCGTTTTTTTCTTCAGTTGTCCCGAATTTGAAGACAGTGAGTAAAGGTAGTTATTGTTATTTCATACTCACCTCATGTACACATTGTTAAAACTAAATTCTAATATAGTGGCGAATTTGATAACGTCAGTAAAGAGAGTTTGACGAACAGGCGGAGGGAAGGAGGCGATGGTACATCGCATCAGCACAGATAACTATTGTTTCCTGGATTATATTTAAATTTTTAATATAGAAACATCCAACTCACGTAATAATACACAATCAGCTCAGCATAAAAGTAAAATGTTCGATTTTATTCATAGATAGAGTTTACTTACTGAATATGATATTCTAAGATAAATCCAGTTGCGGCGGGATTCGTCTATTTTTGTCGCTTCTCTTGTCATCTATATCAAATGCTGATTTCCTATGCCTTCCATTAAAATCCGTTTAATTTAATAACATCCTATCTTAGCCCTTTATGAAATATCCAGAATAGAGCTACGAAGACATGCATTAGTCTAATTTAAACATAAAATATTAGCTGCATATCAGAGCGAATCAATGTTATGAAATATTGGCTTTAGGAAATACGGCTTAAGCATGGGTATGTACGTGGTCTAATTGATAACGACTAGGAATGCGAAGAGACAAGTTCGAATTCCAGTCTGGTTGTTTAATTTCCTTTGCGCGCATATACTCTTGGGAAGAGTTGTAATTACATCTCTTCTATTCCAGCGGCTATGGGTTAAATAGTATTAATTGTATCTGAAAATCATTATTATCTGCAAATGAATTGTTAATACAATAGTCACTAGCAAAAAAAAAAAAAATGTCTTGGATTATACTTACGATACAAAAAGTTGTGTCGGCTATAAATAGCCTACAAATGATTGATAAAACCTAAAACAAAAAAAAATAAAATAAAATAAATATAAAAAAAAAACAAATCAATAAAAAAAAATCTGAAAATATTACATGTCACATTCCTGCTTATATAATCAACGATCTTGTAATAGATTTTTTTTCTGAGTTTTCTATTTGTTACGGATGGTGTATTTGTTGCTGGTAGTGTAAAGAGAATCTGCGAGCTGAGTTCGAATTCCGGTCAAAATCGTTAAGTCCTCTTTTACCATTACGAGATTTATGAACCCGTCTCCCTTTCACAGCTATAGTTTAAATAGCAGCGTAGTCCGGATTCTGTAGCCTTGACGACTAGTAGCGACTATCCTATGAGAAAGACAACTATGCCTGAAAAATAAACAGCCTATAGAGAGATGGGCTTCATCGGACATTTTTGGCCTAAACACATCCATTAATGTTAAGGCTGCAGTAGTGATGATGCCCTTGAGACCATATGGATTACGAGACTCGTGTATTCTGGTAGATATCTTCATTATGGAATGTGGTAATATTTAAAGGCAAAGAAAACTTTTCAATAAAATGGAATTAATTGCCAATTGGTTTCAAGCATTCTTCTTCTTCTTCTTTTTCTTCTTCTTCGATGGCACGACCCTTCAGGGTTCAAAAAAATTTAAATTAAAAAAGAAAAATGGTATAAAGTTGGAAAAAAATCATTGACTTCAACAACCATGAAAAAAAAAAGTTTCATCCAAAAATGTCAACAAAGCATAATTTAAAGATATTTGTGGTGAATATAAGCATCATAAATCAGTCTCTTTCAAACCTGTCACCAAGTGGGATTCGGTTGAAGGCCCCTGAAAATGAATTGCTCTCAACATTCCATGGAAATAATGCGAACTAAATTTTAGTATGAAAATTCTTACTGACATCCCCTCTAACTTAAAGATGGCTGCATTGTCACTATTGTAAACACTCAAGTAACAAGATTTCTTCTGCTATGTTCAACATTTTCTGATCTTTGTATCTTAGTAAAGGCATTTCACTCTCTCTCATTATTCCTGTTCCGCCAACAAACCAGTTACAGAAAATCATTAGGTATGTTAAACGCTGCTTTCTCTCTCCCTCTTGACCTCATTGTATCATGTGAGTGTCATAATTTCTAAGTCTTCTTTCCTTATGAGCCCTAGAAATATATGATGTTAAGTATAAGTGTACTTTTTGTTTCCCTTTTCTCTAAAACTTTGTCATTGTTCAAATATTCAGTACTTGGTATTCTCAGTATCCTTCTGCAGAACCACATTTCTGTTGACTCACGTCACTTCTTCATCTATGATGAGATATGTCTAACATTCAATTCTATGTAAGGGAAAAATATTACATAACAATTCGGTAATCTATTCACTGGAATAAAAAAATAGCGGTATAATATGAAGAAATAAAATTATAATAACAAGAAAATAGTGTCTGAAGTGATGTGAAAAGTTTCGTTTCTGTTCACCATATCCCGCATTCAAAACCCTGCCAGGGTAAATTTACTCGCCAATTATATTATCGGCTTTTAAGCAAGCACGCAGCATTTTAAAGTATTTTCTTCCAACAAGTAAATCAGACTATCTCTCTTCGATTACATTTGAGTGTATACAACCGTATATCCCTTCTGTGAACAAGGAACTCTCTTAGCTTTGTTTTAAACATTTTTCAATATCATTTTGTGTCTGATCATTTATTCTGTAGTGTTAACATTTTCTCTTCATGATAATCCTTTGACACTAAGGACTTTGAAAACGTCTGATTTATTTTTCCTGGAACGAGCTACTGACTCAGCTTCAAGCGTGTACATTCGTAAATAAATTCCCTGTCTTGTTTTGTTAAAATTACACGTGTGTTTCCTCGTCATTATCATCTTTCATTAATATTCTATGCGTGATTAGATCAACTGTTCATTTTAGCCCAGAAACCACATGTCTCTATATGCAAACAGATTAATTCAAAGCCAGAGTCATATACAACAGTCATTGAATCAAAGGTTTTGTGTACTGATGCATTGGTCGCTCTATCAGTTTGGTTCTGATAGATTTCCGTAACCCTTCTGAATATAGTCAATAAAAAAAAACTGCTTTTTGCATCCCAAAATAACTGAAGTCATCACTACCCTGCAGATGAAACGACATTCATCTTGTTTGGTTCAGGTGAGAAGGGTGTGTTTCCACCGCAGGAATTGTCTCTGGCTCGAAGTGCTGAACCCAATACTCATTCTGGCTCACTTAACGTTCAAAGAAGTCAACTGGTTCTGCCTCAAAAAATGTCAGATTTTTCCGTGATGTGATCAGCCTTGTCCACTTTTCAACAAGTGTCAGACGACGTGGCACTCACCGAGAAGAAACCTTCGTCATGCCATCTTCTTTGGGCAGAATATTCTCAAGTCTTTCACGCGATATGCAAATAGCACTGATTATTTGATTTATAGTCAATCTCTTGCCATCCATCATGTGAACACAATCAATGTAACTGAAGTCATCACCTACCCTACAGATGAAATGACCTTCGTCTTCTTTGGTTCAGGTGAGAAGGTGTGTTTCCACCGCAGGAATTGTCTCTGAATCGAAGTGCCGAACCCAACACTCATTCTGGTTTAGTTAACGTTTAAAGAAGTCAACTGATTCTGCCTCAAAAATGTCAGATTTTCCCGTGATGTGATCAGTCTGGTCCACTTTTCAACAATTTTCAGACGACGTGGCACCCACCGAGAAGAAACCTTCGTCATGCCAACTTCTTTGGGCAGAATATTCTCAACTCTTTCACGCGATATGCAAATAGCACTGATTATTTGATTAATAGTCAATCTCCTGCCATCCATCATGTGAACACAATCAATATATTCCTCGGTGGCAGCAATTGCAGAACCTCTAGACCTTGTGTCATCTTCAAGATATTTTTTCTATTACTCTTTTAAATCCAGCTGTCTAATTTTGCACTATTGATAAAGCTGCGTTGTCATACCCGAATGAAAGAACCATGTCAGCATGGATGTCCTTGGAGGTTAAATCCTTTCTTTGCAGATACTTGTTAACATAACAATACTGCATTTTCTTCATTTTCAAGATAAGTTGCTTTTGAATTCTTATTAGAACTACCAAATCTCAGTTTACCTGGAAGTAAACAATTCAGCTATTGATAAGAAGTGTTGAAATTAATGCATGCAAAATTTTATAGCTCTATTCTCAACCCTGTCTAGTCAGCCTATGAACATTTCAACCCCTCCGCAGTGCATGCTCCCGAGAGCATACTTTCTCAAAACCTTAAATTTCAAACTATATAGTTCTGGGTCAATCCTTATCTATCTTAAATATATTCATAATGTGAACTTTCTCGATTCTCTTACGTTCATAGACCACTTTCAGTTATTAATCTTCTACCATGACTAGCTATTCGGCCTTGTTTTCAGTGAAAATGTACTTAAAAATGAAACAACTCCTTGTAATGATTAGGAGAAAAGGAAAGCCCTCTGTATTGAGAAGCAGCGGGCGGTTACGGGTTAATAGTTCAAGTGTAGTATAAGTTGGAATGCGTAGACTGAGAGGGAAGTAACAAGATATTTTTAATGTCGGAAAACCACTGCTATAAAAGATCACAAGTCGTTCAAATAGAAGCTATATGCTTTTTATCTTAACATTTTCAAACAGTCATGAATTCATATAAATGTCTAAAATAAAATATAGAATAGAATGAATTTTATACAATAAAACATTTTCTTTGTATAATCCACTGATTAGATTAAAATTATTTTCTTTTCGAATTCACTGAAAAGAGCATGGAATATTATTTTTCCACAGTTTGCTGTAAAGCGAATAAAAAGTTCTTATATCAATAATTCACTGAAAAGAAAGAAATCGGGCAATATAAATACAAGTTGAGTTTGTAAAACACGTAAGTCCATGGCATAAAACGTAGAAAACACAGCAGCGTCCCATTCGGTCTTGCTTCTTTTATGTGTCTAGGCTGGCTTTCAAACGCAAGTTTTTCTTTGTTTCTCGGACAGAAAACTACTTAATGGAAGAAATAATTTAATTCTTTTTTTTATTTTAATTTTCCACTCGAAAGTTATGAGAGTTCCAGCTGCGCCGGAAAGCAATTTTGTTCATTTTTATTCCAGCTATGAAAGCGTTAAATTTCGCTTTCGCCTCCTGTTTACGACAGACTGTGTGCACTTCAAGCTATCTGGCATTGTCATTGGTTTAGTGACACACTTCCCGTGTCTTCACTAAAAACGTTAAACTCTATAAAAAATAGAATTCCTAAGAAGCTTACTGAGAGATTATCTGCAGTATTTACTGTAGAAAACACACTGGCTTTTTATAACCCATATTTTCTTGTTCACAAGAAAGAAACGTCCTTCGTTGTCATTCAGAATTTAAATAATGTATCGTTGTATAAATAAAATGAGCAAAAAGCAAGTTATGGCAAGTCGTATATAGTGGATCGCTTAAAGTATGAAAGCATATATATATATATATATATATATATATATATATATATATATATATATATATATATATATATATTTATATATAGTTTATAGGAAATGTGTTAAGAATTTAGGCATCAGATGATATTCAGTCCTCCACAAAACATATTTGAACGGTTACCACACACACGCACTCATACACACGCACACACACACGCACACCCGCACACAGACACATATATGTGCACGAACACATTAATCCAAACAAGATTTGTTGAATTCAAACGACAAATTTGTCTGTCTAAATTTGACAATATTTAAACAGGAGATTATCAATCGGATTGAAAATTTACAAGGTTCATATGGAAGACAAGATAATTTATATAACCGCTAAACGAAACTCTACAACGTTTATTTATTATTATTATTATTATTATTATTATTATTATTATAATTATTACTTGAACGCGTATGAAATATTTTATAAAGACTTGAAAATACCATTTCTTATGTCAAAATTAATTTATTTTATGCGAGCAATATTTATATAAAAGTAGTTTCAAATCTCTTGGCAGTATGGTAAAATATTAAATGAGTACAAAATAATAATAATAAATATACCTTCTTTTCTAGTGTACCCTAGGTCCGTGTAAGCGTTTGCACATGACTATTGTATGCATATACTTGCTTTCTACCGTTCCAAAAAATGCCAGAATATAAACAACAAAATTTATAATACTAACGACTTCGAGTTAGAGTCATGAGTCCCGTAACTCCTTAGGCTCATAGAGGTATCACGTCTACTGCAGCCACATCAGCAGTGGTGTGTCTGGACAAGACAGCTTGACGGAACACAACCTTCCTTTGGATGGTTTTGATTCAGAGTTTTCATTGGCTCTCGGAAGGATTGTAATTCGACTTTTCATTTTCGTTAACTGGTTGCCAAACAAGTCTATAAGGCCCAATCTGTGCTGCTATTTCCTTTTTTTTTTCTTTTGTAAGAGATAGATAGCTACCTTTCCCAACGGTATTAACACGGAAGTGAGAGTAATGAACGCGACCGGAATTCGAACTCGCCTCTTCAAATTCTCTGTCCGAGTCGCTAACCATTACTTCTCTGTGTTTCCAAGCCACAAACACACGGCCATATCATCGAGATTCCATTCGTATTCCATTGATAAAAAAAAGAAGTTCCACTTGAACAGCTTTTTCGATTACGTTGTGGAATAGACAACCGATAGATTGCTTCCACATTCGTTGCGATATTACCATCTTCAAGTCAAGGGTCAATCGTTATCTATCCTGTATATCCCCATAATGTGCACTTACTAGCGGTAGGCCTTTGCAACAAGACCATTTAGTAACTCGACAACTACAATTTTAACCTCTTCAAGTCTAGGGTTAACTGTTTTCTATCCTACATATACAGGTAGATTTCACACTACGTTGCTAATTGATTCCAGAGGTCACGTCTTAGGCCGAGAAACGGCTTAAGCCGAAATAACCACACTATAAACTTTGGATGGCAACTGGTCTAGCGCAGAAGGAAAATCTTCCTCGTCAGTCATCTATCGAAAGGTACATGATCGCCTAAGCATGTATCATGCATTACATATAAATAACTGACGTGCAGTATTCTGAATAAAATAATTTATCAGCGATATAGCCTTATGCTTAGCATTAGCAATGAAAGAAATGTCTGGCAATTTTTTCCCAATATAATCCAGTTTCGTCAACGTTAAAAATCTGTTCATGAAGAAACCCTTTTTTATGATCTTAGTCAACGGTAGATATTGAAACTATCGTGGAAAACGCCAATATTGATCTCTTAAAGACCGCTAAATAATACAACACAGAGTCATAGATGTTTTCATATGTCGTTCTCTAGTTTTTATGATGATTATATTAACATTTACTGTAAATTTACGTATTTTAATATGTTTTTCTATTCTTTTATTCTTATTTATTGTACAGTAACATGAGTGTATGTGCTTTTAACGCTTTTCTAGTGATATTACGACTTCAATATTTGTAGCGGACAACCGTAAAGTCGAATAAAATGACTTAAAATTGATTTCTGATTTTTCATATATATTTTTGACAAACGACATATTATCGAGAACGGCTTAACTCGAAACGACGGAACCCGAGGTATACCTGTATTCATAACGTGCATTTACCCCCCTCCCTTTACGTTCATACAACAGACTTGTTCAGTAACTATCTATCTTGAGTGGCTATTGGTATTTGTATTGGGGTGGGGGGAATAATATAAATATAAGTAGTATTGATCCTTCAACACAGCAAAAGAAATTTTAATGCAAATCAAAGGAAGAAAGTAATGAAACTTAGAGTCTTACGACCAGAGAAACGAACTTGAATTGAGTATTCGTTCTCCAGTTACTAAACCTATTATGCGTAAATGGAATGAGAAAGCTGGGCCGAATATAAAACAGACTGCGTTGTGAGAAGAAGCGAGAATTGCTCTTAAAGTTCATTTCAGCGATGAAAGTAAATTCAATTTGGTTGTCTGTGACGGCAGACAGTCTCTTCGACGTCGTAAAGGCGACATCCATGAAACGAAGTGACAGAACATCTGCTAAAAAGTGAGCAGACGGCGTCTTCGCATTCGAGAATGTTCTACTTTAAAGGTGTGGGATCTATTTTTTTTTTTGAATTTATCGTACGGTAAATTCAAATGTGTACCTAAGATTAGTGAAGCATCTACAATCATCTCACATACACCCACGAAACACCAGCTGTCACATTTGGAAATTTAAAAAGTTTTTATTTTGGCAATTTTATTTTGTACAACCTATGAAAGAGTTGGGTCATGCGACTTGGTGGAATAGTTAGCAAGCTTGCCTCGAGAGATCAATTAACTGCTATTATCGTGAGTTCGATCCTCACTGGGTGCCGCCTACTTTTGGCCATAGGAAACGACCACGATATAGTATAAGAAAGGACATTTCGGCGTGGTGTAATGATTACGAAGCTTGTCTCACTAGATCAATTACGACTGAATAGTGATTTCGATCTTCATTGTGTGCCCAATACATGCGGCCTTGTGCCACATTTAAGCTACGCTTAGAAAACCACCAGCATCAAGCGTAAAGAGGGGCACTTCGACGTCGTCTAATGGTTAACAAGCCAGCATGGCTAGATCAATTACGATCGAATAATGAGTACGGTCCACACTGGGAGCCCTTTACATTCGGCTTTGAGCTACCGCCAATCTACGTTCAAAAACCACCACTACGAAGTGTCAGGAGGTGCACTTTGAGGTGGTGTAATGTTTAACAAGCTTGTCCCTCTACATCAATTACAACTGAATTGTGGCCGCCAATGCTAAATCCCGGTAGGGTTTCCAATTCTCTCAGAATTGCCTCGCTGTATAGGTTGAACAGGTCGGGTGAGAAGACGCATCCTTGCCTTATGCTCTTTTCTATTTTTGTATATTCGCTGAACTCGTTCCCTATGAACATGCATGTTATTTGCTGCCAGTATAGGTTCTTGATTATTCTGATATCTTTCCCGAATATATTAAGGTTTCTTTGTCGAAACAGCAAACTACTACCGTTCAAATGTCTTCCGTCTAGTCAGTCAGGAATTGAGAAAGACATGACTGTCCAAGCGGGTATCATGTATGATACTTAACTGACTGAGTTTATATGTGGCAAAAGGCTCCAGGCATAGAACACCCTGTAAGGAACGAACCCAATCGTAATTGAAATATACATTAAACCACGTGGAAGCACACATTAATAATAGTGATTTAAAAAGGAAAAAACAAACTACCTCTGACACAACGATTTTAACCTGACCTTGTTAAACTTTACCAATATAAGAGGATAGAATTGAATATTATAATTTTGAGATGGCCTGAATAGTCACAATTTAAATCACATCGAGAACATGTGGATGTTAATATGAGGCATCCTTAGGAATCAGTGTCAGAGCCAAACTGAATCGGGAAAGTGAATGGAAAAATAAAATCAGATCAGTGCAAGGTAATTACCAAATCCAGAAAGCTAAGGAAGATGCTGAGAAACGGAAAAATTGCGTTAGAAACAAAGAAAAGAGTGCTAAGTTTTTATGTGTCATCCATTCTCTTAGTGTGCGATGGGTAATTTACCGGCATATTATATTTTTAATTACCCGTATGAACGTTGGTTTTTTTTTCGACTGCACAGTATAGTACGGTAACGCAATTCAACCAACCAGAAATTTGGAAACGGCATGATGTACTGGTTGGCATTCACACCGGAAGTTCCTAATACAAAGATTTCAGAATGTTTGTGTGTCAGTCAGAGAACAGGGTAGACGATTTCGAAAGAGTTGGACGAGTCTAATGGTGATTACGAAGGAGTTTGGAGTGATCACTAGTGATGGCGACGTTATACCGCCATTCATCTTCCTACAGGGCCTCAGACCCAACACAGACGCTTACATCAAGTGCTTTGAGGAGGTAGTGCTGCGCTGGTTTAAGAGGATGTCTGCTAGAATACTGTTTGGAACAGGACACTGCATGATGACACACATGGAGGAAAACCCAGTAATGGTATTTACTCATTCCCCCACGAGAATAAGATGTGACACAAGGTCGGATTAATGTGGGGACCCGAGCGCGTACACTCGGGCAGGGACAAAAATTACCCCCAGCCCCTGCAACAGTCAGTTGCGCTGGCCTCGGTGCGAGCACCGATCCCTCCCTCTTGTGCAATGGGAGGGCGCGGCCTCGGGCAGCTATTCCCCAGGGCTGGGCACCTCTTTAATTAATATAATTTTCCTCAGTTGCCCCTCTGTCCCTTGACAGAGAAGCTCCTGAGCGCACTCTGTCCAAGGACAGAAACGCAACTGAGAGATGATAAGAAAATGTGAAATTACCCCAAAAGATGAATTTACACAGTCTCCTGACACGTAGTAATTGCAGTCAGATAATTTTGCGACCACATCACTTTTACATTCAGACACGTAACACCTCAGACTGTAACCCTCTCGATTAGTATGTGTCGGGCGCAGTTGACCTAGAGAACAATAAAACTCCATGTAACATCAAAGATGACCTGAAGGCAAAGATTATAGCAGCAGTCACCAGCTTAAACAACGTGTCTGTTCAGAAGAGTTGCAGGAGATTCAGAAGTCGTCTGCAGGCCGTGATTAAAGACAATGGCGATTTTATTGAATAAATTTACTATTTCGTATTTCAAGATCTTTTTTTTGTGTAATTTTGATAAATATATCTGTTAAAATGATATGTTAGTGCTATTTTCATTTTAGTGTAATTTAGATGGCAATTTATCCATCACACCCTTTATCTGACTGTGAATGCTTGATTATCTCTCCACGGATGAGGAGAAAACTAGAGGCAGCAGAAGTTCTACAGAAGAATATTGAAGCAAATCTATGGTCGGAGAGATTAATTAACAAAGACGTCGTAAGGTGAATTGAAACAGAATGTACAATTCTACACAGAATCAGGAAAAGATGGCTGAAATATCTTGGACACATAACGAGGAAAAAGAGCTTGGCAAACTTAACACTCGCGAGTCATATTGAGGATAAGAGAGATAGTTAAAAGAAAGCGAGCCACTTGACGAGATTATGTGAATGCATGACGGAACGAGGGTGTGCTTTAAGCTTAGCAAATGAGGAAAATCGGCAAAGAATTACACGGTATGGGATGTTGTGAAGAGCTATGATCACTTATGTTCTGAATAAAGTGCCGGGGAACATGGAAGAAGAAGAAAAAGAAAAACAAGAAATGGGTGTACATGTACTGGAGATAATGTCTATAGAAGTTTTTTTATACTTCAACAATTTTCTAAACACAATGTATCATCAGGACCAATGTGATCATGACTCTCTACAACGTCCTATCCTTCGAATCTCTTAGAAATGTTTGTCATTTTACTGCATACTCACTCCCTCTTCTACTTACCCAGTTACACAAACACGTTAGGCAAGTTAGTCACTGCTTCCCTCTGTCACCATTGTCTTCAATATTCCCTGTGAGTGTCCAATTTTCCAAGCCCTCATTCCTCATTATGCGTCTCCAAAATTTCAGCTTTTTCTTCCCATTATGTCTATAAACGCCCACTTTTTAAAAATTTTCCTTAAGACTTCCTCGTTACTCACATGCTCCCTACATGGACTTCTCATCGTACTGGAGATCTACATGTATATTTCATTAATTTTTTTATATTAATCTGTGAGAAAATTATCCAGTATTCAATTTCATATTCACTCCTATAACATAGCAGTTTAGCAAATTGTTTCTTAATATTTTGCTTAATTTTTTTTTCTAAGTCATTATTTGCTATTCCGATATACCTTTAGATATATGCGTCAGATTTACTGTGCTCTGTTAATATGTTTCCCAGTTATTTAACTTTTCGTACTTGCTTGATTTTGACGGGGTGCAGAACTAATTTCAACTTGGAACTAATTTCAATATATCACGATGCCCACTACGAACTAGAGATGTCAAAAGGAGCGACAGAACTAATTTCAACTCGGAACTAATTTCAACTTGGAACTAATTTCAATATATCACGATGTCGACTACGAACTGGAGATGTCAAAAGGAGCGATAGAACTAATTTCAACTCGGAACTAATTTCAACTTGGAACTAATTTCAATATATCACGATGCCCACTACGAGCTGGAGATGTCAAAAGGAGCGACAGAACTAATTTCAACTCGGAACTAATTTCAACTCGGAACTAATTTCAACTCGGAACTAATTAATGAAAGTTGCAGAAAAGATGAATTCGGAATTATCTTATCTACTAAGGATTTTAAGGTTAAATTAAAATATTAACACCGATTCATTGCATTTTGCTTATGAATTCACGGAAATTGATAAGTTTGATTTTAAAACAAGTTGAAATTAGTTCGGAGTTGAGATTAATTCCGATGTGAAATTAGTTCCAAGTTGTAGTTAATTCTGTCACTCCTTTTGCGATGTCCAATCCGTAGCTGACATTGTGAAATGTTTCATTTGTTTATACTTACAGTGTGACTGAAAAGTAACTCTCTATTTTATGTATGATGGAATCTTCCATCTTGTAATAACTAGAGTTAGACGGTAGAGTTCGTCATACATTAAATAGGGAATTCCTTTCTTCCCACTTTCCTTAAGCACTTTTTTTTTGTCGGGTTTAATCGAGCTTGATTCTGTAATTGCAATCATCACTAACATATTATTCGTTAATGTTCAATTGTTTCTGTGATCTTTATCGTACTGTATGGCTTTTCCTCTTATTTGACATCTTGTAGTGATTTTCAAAGCGTAGCACAAGGCCGAAAGTAAGGGGCACTCAATTTGGCATCTTGTATGGCAATAAAAATGCATACTTACGTCAAAAAGTACGACACAGTTACTACTTTAGAAGTTTACAAACAGATAAGTAGAGAACATTTCCAGTAGAAAATTTTCTTTTTTTCCCTATCATATAGGTGTTTACAAGCAATTAGTAATTGCATCGGTCTTTTTGTCGTAAGTATACATTAAAACTATATCTTTATCATATATGATAAAAATATAGTTTTACTGTATTCTACATTTGTGGATAAAAGTGCTCCATATTAGGGATAGAGCGTATGTAAATATAAAAGTGGACACTGATGTAAGCAACAAATGGCGACAGTCTGTTTCATGTTTGAACGTAATGTGTGTTGCATCATTGTTCGGCTATTTATATAGGCTACTTCCTGGGGCATTTGAATCGACCCATAACGAAAACCCTCATAACAACAACTATTTAAATTTGATAATAATAATCATTACCAAATAGTTAATGAATAAAAAATACTATAAATAAACAATAATAAATAAGCTAAAATGTAACAAACGATACTATACAATAGCTGCAAATAACCGCATTCTGACAATTATTTCTACTCTATAGCCTTCAGAATAATCTAGAAAATAACCTTTGCCGCATACGCAGTAACGGTTAGAAAAATACACTAAAAAAACGAAATACATGGCTTTGCTACCCATAATGCTCCACTGAGAGAAGAATAAATTTAATTTTTGAATAAAGTCAAAGACTTTCATTGCCCGCTCTAGATTCTTATCTGTGTATTGCTATGCCATCTTGCAAAAATAATGGCTTGGTTTCCCTTTGATTACTCCACGGTTCGTGATTCAGAATTCGCTTTTCTAAGACTGATTGCCGCCAAAAGAAAGAGAGCCCGTGTTTGGCACCGTTTACCCAGATTTTTGTTGCCATTCAGGTATCAGGATACAAAAAATTTAACAATCTTTTAAATGAGGCAAATAAATGTTATTTTCTGAAGGAAAAATAGGAGAACGTCAGTTGAAAATAAAATTTATACATTTTTTTTTAAAGAAAGAACAATGACAATAACATGTTCAATCTTTCTTGCAGTGAAGTTTGTTTTATCATGTAATTAAATGCAAATTAGTCCTCCGTTGGAAATGTGTAAACAAGCTTTCCTTTATGCCGGTCAACCTACTTTGTTTGTGAGTTCGTAGACAAAGGCTTAATGTGTTGTTGCTGTTTAATCCCTTCTATTGTATGCGTGGACAAGGCTTTAGTCAGCGGTTGTTGGGTCTTTCTTCCAGTGTGCGCATGTGTGGGGTTGCATGCGCATGTGTACGCCCAAAATGGCTTCCGTAATTGTTGTGAGCCTCGAGAAATAGTACACTTCTTTATTATATCCGTAATGGGATTCAAAACAGATGTGTGTAATTTTTTTAAAACAAAATTTTCATTGATTATAAAATAATTTCACACTGGCTTGCGAAAATCTTTATCTCGAATTTGCGGTGGTGGTCAAGGGACTTATTATTGTTATTTTTTAAATTCTCCAAAAAAGAACGCGTGGTAGGTCCGCAATATACGTCCGCAAGTATTTTGACGGTATTTGCCCTTGCAATGATTGTTTATATAACAAACGTTCTGATTGGATTTTATTGGTTGAAAAATATAGATAGGATTTAATTCCTTAGGATTTTATTCCTATATTTGTCTCCTTTGGTATCTGTCTATATTCCTGAGAACTAGAACAGTCTACCCCAACAAGCGAAATAAAGGGTTGAATTCGATATTCCAACCACCTGAAGAAGGCCGGAGCGTACAAGGGCCGAAACGTTTTGAAACATATGGCAACAAAGATGAGGATGATAGACCGAACAATAAATAGTGTGTCTATCTCCATTGATTTTTATAACGGAGCATTCTACATTTTTGGATATGTGTATCAAATTAGCTTGAAGACGATGCCGTTTGTTGAGAAAAAAAAGTTTTTTTTATTATTTTATGATGGCTTAAATGTTATGTTGCTCAGATTTTTTTTCGAAATGGAAGACATTGTCGATACTATGCGTTGTCATATTTTTAAGCAAGACCTAACTGAAAAGGTAATCAAAACGCTGATAGTTATTTAGAAGCTGTGCAAACATTCCTTTCGTTTTCATTCCTGAAGCCTGAATATTCTTCTGTTGATATTTCAATCCGATTTTATTACGTTACATTATTTTTTTTTTAGCGGAAAACAAAACGAAATTTCTATTCATTTTGTTTGACTTTTTTCTTCATTTTTTTTTTTTTTTCCATTGAATCCATTTTTTGTATGTGTTCATTTTCTGTTCCAAGTTGTAAGTCACTGCAGTTTCGTAAAAGATTTTCTCATCTTTCTTTTCCCTCTTTCTTCCGAGGAGCATATTTGAAAGATTAGTTTAATACGTTTGAAAACATTTATTCGTTATCGGGCTATCGCATCAATATTTTTTCTGATAACATTAAACAGCGGAGTAATCCACACTGTTGTACACTTTCGCCTTTTTACCTTTTGAAATCCGTCCATTAAGTGATCCTCATCTGCATAAACAAGTACAGAGATCAGAAGCCTTTTAATACCTAATAGCGATTTTCATATAAAATATCGCATTCAATGCCCTTAATTTACAAATGTTATTATCCGGTGTAACCATTAACTGTAAAGAGACAAAATACACAGCTGTCGGTAAAAACTTGCCAACTTCACGAATTACGTATTCGGTACATTTTTTATTTTTATTTTTTTATTTTTTATGAAGACAGAATTCGTACGAGTGGGGATAGACTCGCTAAAAGATATCTTGATAAGGATTCTTTTGCTACTTCAACTCGGACTGTTACAGCCGACAGTTACTTGATAACCGGGTAGGCTTATTACTTGATACTTTTTATCTATACCTAGCAAACGGACGTAATAATAGACACAGAAATGCTCGCAAATATTTAACAGAAAATTTTGGGTACAATTTGAATGTGTGTTATATATATATATATATATATATATATATATATATATATATATATATATATATATATAGCCATTTGTTTACTTCCGGTAACATAGACCCCTGCCTGACGAACTGTGAACACCACCCAGCGAAACTATAGTTGTACGTCAAAAACGTAGGTACGCGTATATGTACATCTTAATACATATCTGTATAACCGCCTTGAGCACTATTACATTTAAACCTCATGCATAAATTTAACGATTGTTTATTTGAGTGCCTTCGTATGCACACCGGCACATTCACACCGCACGTTTCATTTATACACGCTACGTTTCATTTATCCACTCTACAACTATCTATATATATATATATATATTATGAAATTGATTAAATCCGACAAATATTTTAACATATTTTCTGTTTATAATTTTTTCTTGTGGATACACTTATTTTTGCAAATGCTCTGTTTTTTAATTAAACATTATTAATTGTATTTGTCGACTTGTATGTTCAAAAAATTTCATAGCAAATATGAGTCCTCCGAGAAGAATGGAATCTGTATCCTATAGGAGAACAATCATTTAGCTTAGCGTGCTATGACTATTCAGCCACAGAGGCCTTTTGGTCTAGCAAAGCTGGAATTATTGCTTTTCGACACACTTTCGCCAGTTTTTCTCGATCTGTCCATTTCATATAATAAGTTGTCATTGTTTACATTAGGGTACAGTTTCAGAGCAGATATGACAGATCGAGAAAATTCAGCGAAGGTGTGTTTTTAAAAGCAGGAATTCTTGCTTTGCTAAACCGGAAGTCTTCTGTGGCTGAACAGCCACAGGACATCAGGCTAATTGACGGTTCCCTATAGGCTCGATTCTATTTGCAGAAGAACTAAACCAGATGCATCTACAAGAATTATATTTAAAATAACTATTATATATAGGATTAATGTAAGTAAACATTTTTTACAGCTGATTGTTATTATATTCAGCATCCCGGCTTCAGAATTTTGTAGACAGATCTATCCACTCTTCAGGATTATCATAAGTTTACTGCTTATATATATATATTTTTTCTTTTATGTACATTTAACACTTGTGTATATTTTTCTATATTCTATTTTATCTTAACTTAGCAATGTTAGCAACCGTAACAGAATCCAAGAAAGGCTATAAAAATCAAATTATTTAGTGATTAGTCCTTAACTTTTTAGTAGGTGAAACAGATTTACTTTCGAAATGTATAACGTTTGACCTGGGTTTGGTACTTGGAACTTACATACACATTCATTATTCATTTAAAGTATTAAGGGAATCTTAATCTGTTCAAGTCGATGGTTAACAGTTACATTCATAAGATATTACTGTATCCACTGTCTCTTACTCTGTAACCTTTTATCTGGAGTTTCACTTGGGACCTTGACAGAGTGAGAATTATTGCATATAAAAAGCAATTGTATCGATTAATAGCTCTGCCAATTTATTTGTGAGGAGGATAGCTATTCATCAGCCGAATAGGCAAAAAGATGATTTAAAGGGTGGACAGACATTCTTCTACGTTTGTTGGTCATCCGAGCTCATTGGGGTAGATTGGGTTCCATATCTATGCATGCAGTTAGAGCGATGATGATGCCGCATCACTGGGCGAAGAGTTTATCAAAATGGTATTACTCAACAGTGAGGAGGAGTACTCGTCACCCCGTCAGTGACCAAGGCGAGCCATATCCTGGAGCATATCGGATGAGGTTTAGCCTGAAATGAATGGACTACACAAATGTATATATATATATATATATATATATATATATATATATATATATATATATATATATATATATATATATATATATATTGAAGAGATAATAACATAATGGTGAAACACTAACTCAACCAAAAGGTTATAGTCCAGTGTTTGACGATAAATTACTTTCGGCAGCAAAGCCTCTGATCGGGAGATTGTAGATTTCAAGGAGCGTCGAATCATTACTTAATTGCTGTTGAACCCAGGACTTGAGGTGGTGGCACTAGTTAGGGTCCGATTTTATAGTAAAAAATACGATTAATATCTTTGGACTGAAATTACCGGCGATATATTTTCATGAAAAAGAATTACCAACAAAACATTTTTATAGTAAAATTATCAACAACCGATTTTTATTGTAAAATTACCAATAATAGATTTCATAGTAAAATTACCAGCAGTATATTTTCATAACAAAATGACCAATACTTCACTTTATAGTAGACTTAGCATCAATATATTTTATAGCAAAATGATAATTAATACGTTTTTGAGTAAAATTGAAAACATGGTATATATAGTAAAAAAGAATAATTTAAAAATAATAAATGGCTATCATTACTATCCATTCTTATAAAGAGAGAAAAGTTTTTACTATTCGTTTGAATTTTTAATATTATTTGGTAACAAAAAACAAAAAAAAAACAAAGCAAATATAGTTAAACAATTGTAATTTAATCATGGAATAAAATCATTCTCTTACAATAATTATATAGTTTGAATTTTCATGTTTAGGTTTGGTTTCCTTTGTCTTACAGTATGTCTCACCTGGGTTATTTAATGCCGACAAAATTTTTATTGTTGTCAATATGTTTTTTTTTCTTCAAAATCTACTTCTGATAATATTTTTCCTTCAAATATATATCGCTGGTAATTTTTTTTTTCTGAAAAATCTATAGCTGGTAATTTTCAAAGCTGTATTGCTGGTAATAATTTTTTACAAAGTATTTCTTGTATCAAAACCTATTTTTACACTTTCATAGTGTTTTGACACCTATTTGGAGGTAAACTATTCTCCTAACAGGTGCTACCACCCCGTTTCAGGGTGGATCTGGGAACACCAGCAATTAAGAGTTGGTTCCACGCTCCTCAAAACCTCCTGATCAGAGGCCTTGCTGTTGGACGTAGTTTATCTCCTTACCCAGGACACGGGGTCAATATGCCGCAAAGCAAAAACAACGCATTAAAAGGTTAGCAACGAAGTCCCCCATCAATAAGGGGAAGTAGAATAAAAGTTACTGAAATTGAGAAACCTATTTTCCTGAAAGATTTATTAAGGGAAAGATTTTATGATTTCAGCAGAATGTAGGAGTGATTGCTCGATCAATGAATTCCAAATAATTCCTAATAAAGAAATAGCTAACATTAAAATTCCCATATATTTTTGGGAGCAGCGGTCTTCTTTTTTGTAAAAAAAAAAAAATCGATCTTTCTAAGGTCGAAAGAGATATGGTCATTAGTGAATACGAATGACAGTGCGAGATTGGACTGTCTCAACACGTCGACTCCTTCTTCGAGGCGAGTACATAAATCCCCAGTTGTATCGATGATAAAATTGCATTCTTTTCCGCTTAGCAAAGAAGGTATGAAAATCTAAGATTACTGTTTCCCAACACCAGTTTCATGATTTTCATAAAGGATAAACACATTTGCTGTAACATTTATGAAAACAGCACTCAACAAAATCGAATCAGAAATAGGATAGGGAAGATGTAGTGTCGTTAAATGCACTGGAACAAGGGTTGAAATATTTATGTTCAAGGTGATATCCGAAAGAGCAATATAGATGTGTACCTATGTTGTATAGTTTGTGTGAAGGGTACATCGCAATGAACTGTTGGAACTCCTAGATGAGCTTCGCATAGGATATTAGAATAATCGAGAATTATACTGGGTGCAAACTGCCTACATGCGGAGAGAAAATAAATTCAGTAAATATGCACGAATAGAAAGGCGTGCAAGACAATGGGGTGTCTTCTCACCGGTCTTATTTAATCTTTAAATTGAGGCGATTGTGAAGGCAATAGATGCCTTACGAAAATGAATTATTTGCTGTCACATTTATAACAACATACGACATGCAGATTACAAAGTTTCTGATCGCAGACACAGAAATAAAACTACAGGTACTCCTCCAGAAGATAGTGAAGCAGAGTGAGAAGAAAGGACTAAACATCAATGGCAAGCTGACAGAATGAGAGGCTGTCCTAATAAACAAGGGCTTAATATAAAAATTACAAATTGGACGGAGCAAAATCAATCAAATACAAATATTTAAATATCTCGGAAGTGTTTAAACAGCGGGCGGAAATGCAAAGGTAGGAAGAATGATGCGTTTCCAAAGCTTACCAAAGTATTAAGAAACAGGGGCATTAAGTTAGAAATAAAGAAATTGATGTTGAGCTGTAATGCAATATCGGCCTTTCACGGATGATGAACAGACGGGAGTCAATAGAAATATCAATCCCCATTAGGATACTGATGATACCATGGACTAAAGATGTGCGGAATGATGAAGAAAATGGAAGGAAAAATGACTTTTATATTTAACATCAGAAAGAAGAAAAAATGCTTGGCAAATTTAACACCCACAGGACATATTGAAGGAAAGAATGGCAGAAGAAAACGGCACATCACCTACCTAAGGGACTTGTATAAACGGATGACAGAACAGGAAATAGGAGAGATAGCAAAAAGATAAAAATTACTAACAGTTACTAAAGACAGAAAACTGTAGAGAAACATGACCATATAAGTCCTTAATGGATACTTCATTAAGAAGATTGTGTATGAAAGTGCGGTTTCTTTAATCGTGCAGACATTACCTTTTTTTTTAATGAATATTAATTTGGCCCCATTGTTGAATCAGTTGCTTCTTTTTCTCTTCTCTTTTGCTTCAAGAAACTGATAGCGATTTCGATGAAAAATTATTTGGAAAGTTTCGTCTGTCGAAAGAAATATACACGGTTTTTAAATAAGATAATATATCCTTCTATACTAATTTTTCCCTTTCTAGAGATACAAAAAGGCAATTATCTCACTTTTTTCGAGATAAATTCACGTGGGTTACGTGACGGCCGGTTAGTGACTTTAGGGGATAGAGAGACAAAGGCCCTTCGCAGTGTAGACACCTGAGAAGAAGGATGTCCCTAGTTCACGGTGGTAGTTCAAACAGGAAAACCCAAATGACTTCACCAGGTTCATATAGAAACCGCAGTAATTGTATTTTCATTTCAGGAAATATTATAAGTAAGTTTCTCCTTTTTTACACATTGTTTGTTGTCGTATATATGCTAAGAGGAAAGAGGGCAAATAGATTGCGATATTTACACAACAAAACGAAGTGAGAGGGACAGAAGGAACAACGAATATTATGGCGAACGATGTCAGAACATGGAATGGGAAAATGATAATTAGATTGAATAGGCATTAACATCCACGTTCCGACGGGACATAGCACGACGACGAGGACGACGAGGACGACGAGGACGACGAAGACGACAAGGAAGAAGAAGAACAAGAACAAGAAGGAAGAGAAGAAGAAGAACAAGAACAAGAAGAAGAAGAAGAAGAAAAGAAGGAGGAGGAGGAGGAAGAGAAGAAGAAGGAGGAAGAGAAGAAGAAGAAGAAGCAGAAGGAGGAAAATGATAAGAAGAAGAAGAAGAGGAGGAGGAAGAAAAGAAGAAGAAGAAGAAGAAGAAGAAGAAGAAGAAGAAGAAGAGAAGAGAAGAAGAAGAAGAAGAAGAAGAAGGAGAAGGAAGAGAAGAAGAAGAAGAGAAGAAGAAGGAGGAGAAGGATATAAAGAAGAAGAAGCAGAAGAAGCAGAAGAAGAAGAAGAAGAAGAAGAAGAAGAAGAATAAGAAGAAATATCTTTGGATGAATTCTTGCTGATAAAATAGACCATATATATTCAGACGAACTACATGCATTATTGTCACCAGTTCAGACATTTACAGCTTGGATATGTCATGCTACATATTCAGCGTCAACTCACCTCCATTTTTTAGTATTCTCTTAGCAAGAACGCAGTTATATTTGCCTTTGTAAATACATATTAAATTTTTTTCGTATCTTTCTTCGTTAAACATGTTTTTACTTGAACATATCGCTACCTTTTATAACACACGAATGTTCTTTGAATATCGGTGGTAGCGTCTAGATTTTTAACCGTTAGATGGATAGACTACCCCTCGGAATATTTCAATATCACAATCGGAGACTTTGTTAAGCAGTCGACAGGAAGTAAGAAAAGCATTACGTCAAAGAATGGCATGCGTGGCCAAAAGCGGATATCTTCATACAAGTCTAAAACGAGAGGCTGGTTTGCTTCCATAAAACTCGGAAAAGCGAATTTCCTTCTGACATACACGCAGGAAATCGACTCGCTCACCTGGTGGGCTTCCGATATTTCAGAAAAGCCGACATAGAACTGAAATAGGTGAACATGATTGACAGGAAGACATTAACGGTAACATTCGTCCCTAGCTCTCAGAATCGTGCAACAATCGAACAAGTGGAATTCTACTAGCAGATACGGACAAAGCAGAGCATGACAGTTGGATCCTATAATACATATATATATATATATATATATATATATATATATATATATATATATATATATAACTCCGGCAGATAAGGCAGTTGTCGGTCTGATATGAATTATTACCGAATTCTTTAATGATGAGCTCAGATTATCTATATATATATATATATATATATATATATATATATATATATATATATATATATTATATATAGATAACTCCGGTCTGATGAGGCAGTTGTCTGTCTGAAATGAATTATTACCGAACTCTTTAATGATGTGCTGAGATATCCTTTGATGCACACACACACACACACACACACACACACACACACACACACACACACATATATATATATATATATATATATATATATATATATAGAGAGAGAGAGAGGGAGTATTTTTATGAGACTGCTTTTGAAGCCAAAATTACCAGTTCTTCAGTGATTTGTTGATTGGGAGGTATTTAATACAAACAGTACTCAATATCGAAGATGGTGATAGAGCATTAGTATAAGAATTAAAAAGAAATGCTTTTTCGCTTAACTCTTATTTACTTCGGTATTTTGTACTTGCATGCAAGCACTGTCAGCACTGAAGTAAAAGTCTAAATCTGTTCTGACAAGTGCTTGCATGCAAGAACCAAACTTCCAAGTAAAAAGGAGTTAAGCGAAAATAATTAAATATATATTTATGACATCAGATCAGCAGAGTAATTATCAGGATCTTAAATTCTGTAGAAAACTACTAAGAAATTTTTACTCTAATACTAAGGCCATTTCACTTTAACAGATAAATACATATGAAAAGAACATTTCGTGAATTCATAACTTTTCAAAATTCAAACAAAATTATCACTTGATCAATTTGGACAAGAACTTTAGCGTCGCGGCGTCGCACGCTCCAAAATAAATAACATAATTGATAAATAAAATCACCTTTCAGAATACACATATTTCGTTTTAGTGTTTGACTCTGTATGGGAACATTGCGTCGTGAAGATGGCAATTTGAAATTGTCGAAAGCACTTGGCATGTGGCTTCCATTTGACAGCAACTCGAATATAAAGATCATATCTTTCAAGGAATTGATATTAAGTTAAGTCATTTCGCCATTAATCACATTAACATTGCCATTTCATTCTTTGTGTAAATTGTTTATTATATAAAATATAAGCTGGACACTATCTATCTATCTATCTATCTATCTATCTATCTATCTATCTATCTATCTATCTATCTATCTCTCTCTCTCTCTCTCTATATATATATATATATATATACATACATATATATATATATATATATATGTGAAAAGTGTATATAAATATAAATAAATATACATATGTATAATTATTTATATATTATATGCGCGGTACTTATTAGAAAGCGCCTAATATCATATCAGAGATAGAGTTAACATATTTGGTTGGATAGATGTGAGTTTGTGACCCTGGGTTTCACGCTTTAGCGATCGTCGGACAAACTGGTTAATTTTTTAAAAAATTTGTTTTTAGTTGATTGCATTGTATTGGTGTTATTGTGGAAGTGAACACCAATACACGCAATCTACATAAACCCAAATATATATTCACAAAATGGCTTCAGTCAATAATCGTCATCCGAGAACAGGGAAAAGAGAATCTTGTCAAAAAAAAAAAAAACCTAAAAATTCTAGTTCTCACTTTGTCAGCTGAAATTGAAACATATCCAATCCCAATAACTGCTACTAATACTTCATATAATAATAATAATAATAATAATAATAATAGTAATAATAATAATTATAATAATTCATAGTCCGAACAATCAAAGCTAATCGCCAAGACATCCTGATCAGAGACCACAAAAACAGAATATTCCTTTTTATTGACAGGACAGTCCCTGAGGGCTGTAATATATCTTTGAAGCTCTTCAAACAACTATCAAAACACGTGGACTTGGAAATCGATATTTATATAAGTGGGCATTAACAACAGGTTTGATTAGAAAAGGTTCGGATAAACACATTGAAGGGATATCACAGATACAGACCACACTTTACGAAGGTTTTTATTTACCCGTGATCTTTTTTTTTTCAAACAATTCTCTGTGGAAAATGTCATGATGCCATTTTTTATCTTAAGTCTATGACTGGAAACCTAAAAAGAATGAATATACATCAGAAAACAAAAGAAATAATAATAATAATAATAATAATAATAATAATAATAATAATAATAAATGAAGATATTCAAAAAGTTGTCAAAGTACAAGGACCTTGAAATAGAAATATCGAAAATGTGGCATATGGGAACATCAACAATCCCTGTTGTAGTTGGAGCCCTAGGACTGGTTATTAGACTAATTGAAGGGATTCCTGGAAGTCCATGCCTCAAGGAGATACAAAAAAATTGTTCTGACAAGTACAGCCCACATCTTACAAAGGGCTTTATCTATGTAATTTTTTTTTTTTGTCAGTGGATCGTGTCATGACGCCATTTCTAATTTTTAGGTCCCTGGGCGGGACCTGAAAGAAATGCGTAAACGCCAGAAATCAAAGAAAATAATAATAATAATAATAATAATAATAATAATAATAATAATAATAATAATAAGGAGACGCGGTTGGGATTACAACGAGAATGACGTGTTTTAAGAAGCTCTTCCAAACGTAACGTTTTTTTTTTTTTTTACGCATATGAAATTTTGTTATTTTTACTATTTTAACGTAAGCATGAATTTTCCTTCGTATTATTATTATTTAATTTATTTGTTTCTCCTTTAAATGATACTGATAGATTAATCAATTATTTAATTTTTCTTATTCATATATCCCTCAGTTTTTTATAATATCCCAAAAAAAAAAAAAAAAAAAAAAAAAAAAAAATGACAGGTAAAAACAATACAATTTTACGATATTCTTTCTTAGAAGGATTGCGTATTTTTTTTCAACAGCGCTATTTTCAACGACTTTGAAAAATAACGGGATTTACAGATGGGCCAATAAATTATTCTTAAATTTCACAGCAAAGATAAACGAATGTAAACTTTTAATTTTTTTATGACAATTATTTTTGTTACTAGGACTAGTGATGGCGAAAAAAAAAAAATTAAATTAAAATTTAATATAAATACTCTCTAGTGTAGTGATGTTTTGTTTCGTTGAGCGGCTGTTTCTTCCAAGTTTTTTTTTTTAACGCATATGAAATTTTGTTATTTTTACTATTTTAGCGTAAGCATGAATTTTTCTTCGTATTATTATTATTTAATTTATTTGGTTCTCCTTTAAATAATACTGATAGATTAATCAATTATTTAATTTTTCTCATTCACATATCCCTTAGTTTTCAATATCCACCCCGCAAAAAACATTACAGGTAAAAACAATACAATTTCTACGATGTTCTTTCTTAGAAGGATTTTTTTTTTTTTTTTTTTTTTTTTTTTTAAAACAACGCTATTTTCAACGACTTTTAAAAATAACGGAATTTATATTTACATATTACATTTTATGAATTTATGAAAAGAAAATGCAATCTTTCTAAGAAGGAATATCGTGGAATTTACAGATGGGCCAATAAATTATTTTTAAATTTCACAGCAAAGACAAACGAATGTAAACTTTTTTTTTTTTTTTTTTTTTTTTTAACCAGCGTCATTCTCTTTGATTTCCAATCGTGTCTCTGTCTATTGTTGTTGGCAACCCATTTAGGAGAAGGAAAACTCGAACAACAACCCGCAACTCAAGGTGTTAATCGTGCCGAGGAGTGAATGGCTACTGCGTTATGAGGTCGCGAACGATCCCCTACAGGCTTCGGAACCCTGTCTGTAAAGACCGTTACTCAACGTGCCGGGCAACTTTGGGTGGACTTTTGGACCCGTGCGTCACTCGTGGGATTAATATGAAAATTAAAATAGAAACAAAACGTCCAGTATGGCTCTTCCAAGGAGGGAACCTACCTGAGGTCGAAAAAATAGGAACAAACTCTACACAAAGAATGAATCTTCAGGTCCCCACAACCAGGATAATCTAATGACTTCTCCAGCTAGATCCATAACCGTAAATTTAAGGAAAGAAAAATAAAATGGTAATAATGATAAGTATAAAAGTTGTTATGACTGCATTTAACTCAAACCTCAGAAAAACATCATCGCCAAACATATCCAAACAATTAGAAAGTACATAGACAAAAATAAACTAGCCAATGTAAGAAGGGACATCATCATGCGAAATAACCGATTGACAGAGGCTGAAATTAATGAAATAAAAAAGAATTGCAACAAGAATAGATGAACCAACAAAACATGAAAAGGAACCGGAATCGGAAAAAAAAAAAAGTAGTAACATCACACAAGCCTCAGGTCATAATAAAAAAAACACAAATCACTGTGAAGATAATGCTGAAAATTTAGAAATGTTGGAAAGGTATGATCTTAGTCAGTCACAAGACGGTTAAAACGAGTTCAAAATTCATCGAACAGAATTATTTCACAGAAAACAAGATTAATATACAAGAAGCCAAGGATGAAATGAGGCCATATAATAATACAGAATATTGCAATGGAGGAACGAGAACAACTCCCAAAATTACAACCAACAAAGCATAACCTCAAAACTATTAAACTCAAATTGATTCTCTTCATATAAATCTCAATGAAGCAATATATATCAGCAATAGCAGCAACAAATAAACTGAACATCACCTTAGAAGTGAATTATCAGTACTCGATGAACTAGCAAGAGGAGTAATCAAGAACTAGAAAAGGCAGAAGAGTCGAAAGAAAATACAAATCAGGAATGAAAATGAATCCTATCAAGAAAAGAAAAAACAAAGCAAACAATACAACTCCTTTTTACGAGAAAAGATCAAGATTCTATAGACAGAACAAGATCTTTCAAACCGATGCAAAGAAATTTTACAGGGAAATAGGTAAACAAAGAATTGAAGTGACAGTCCCTAAAATTTTTATACAGTTCTGGGGGAAAAATATGGGTTCTTAAAGAACAAACGAAGACAGATTGGATTGCGCAAAGTTAGAACGAATGAAAAATAAACCAGAACAGACATGGGCGGGAATCACAGAAGAAGATGTGCACTGAAAAAGCACACAATGAAATTTCCAGGAATAGATAAAATGCTATATTATTTAAATACAGCACACAAAAAAACTCGCCAAAGAACTTCAAGAAATGGGCATGGATGACCAAAGGAGTTACCTTTCTTCTACCCAAAAATAGTGACACAAATATTCCGAAAAACTATAGACCAATTACATGTCTTCCAACAACATACAAACTGTTAACATCTATTTTAACAAAAACAGACATATTTCTTCTTGGAAAGAAATGACATACTACCACTTGAACAAAAAGGGTGCAAACGAGGCTGCTACGGATGTAAAGACCAATTACTTATTAATAGGATGATCCTGGAAAACTGCTTCCGTGGAAAAAAATCTTAGTATTGCCTGGATAGATTATCGTAAAGCATTCGATAGTGTACCACATTCCTGGAATATGTACAAGGTATCACCCGTTATCATCAATTTCATCAAACAATGTATGTCGATATTACACTTTACCTCAATCATAAAAATGGAACCTATAAGTCCGAAATAAACATCAATAGAGGAATATTTCAAGGTGACTTTTTGTCTCCTTTATTATTTTGCATATCCTTATAGCATTAACCAGCCAACTTAACAAGACAGAATCGGTTACAAAATAGCTCAAAAGAAAATAAACCATCTATTTTACATGGATGACTTAAAATTGTATGCTAGGAATGACAATGAGCTGGAAGGTCTTCTGCAAACTGTAAAAAAAAGTGAAGACATCGGAATGAAATTCAATTTGGATAAATGTGCTAAAGCTACAGTTTTACGAGGATCCTTACAACAAACTTCCTCTATTAGTTTAGACCCTGCTGTAACAATAAAAGATTTAGAACAAGGAGAAGCTTATAAGTACCTAGGTGTAAATGAGATGAAGGAATTAATAAGAAAATGAAAGAAATAGTGCGTAAAGAGAGTACTATAGAAGGGTACGACTGGTATTAAAAACTGAATTGAATTCTCAGAACAGAATTATGGCCATTAATAACCTAGCCATCCCAGTGGTCCAATATAGTTTCAACATCTTGAACTGGACTCTAAATGACATCAGACAAATGGATTCTAAAACAAGAAAGCTTCTTTCTAAGTATAAGATGCATCATCCAAAGGCTGATGTAGACCGTCTATACATACCCCGTAAAAAGAAGGTGGAAGAGGTCTTATTCAGCTAGAAATACAAGACAACAACTATTGGCTTACTAATACATGGAAAAACAACAAATGACTGGATGATAAAATTAGTGAAACAACATGAAAACAGAAAGAAAAAATATTCAATAATAAAAGAAGGCAGTAAATACAAACAACATTTACATTTAGTAGATTCTGTAGTAAATCAAAACAGAAGCCAAGAACCAACTATTGCAGCAAAAGATATGAAAAAGAAAGCCAAGGATAAAGCCCTTGAACAGATGAAACAACGCTGGCAAGACAAACCTCTGCATGGCCAATATCCAGAACGTGCAAATAAACCCAATGTTGATAAAGTTAATACTCATCGATGGTTACGAGCATCTGGATTAAAGTCTGAAACTGAAGGCTTTATTCTTGCAGCGCAAGACCAGAGTCTTTTCACTAGGAATTTTCAGGCAAATATCATACATAATAATGTGGATCCAAAATGCAGGTTCTGTGACAAATACCAAGAAACAATAGACCATCTAATCTCAGGATGTTCTATAGCCCCAAATGAAATAAAAATCGTCACGATAGAGTGGGGCAATACTTACACTGGACAATGTGCAAACACTTTGGAAAATGTGTAAGCAAACACTGGTATGAACATCGGCCAGCGCCGGTTACAGAAATAGAAGATGTCACCATTCTATGGGATTATACCATCCACACAGACAGAAAAATTGAAGCAAATAGGCCGGACATTATTGTCAAAAACCAGAAAGAAAAAACTTGCCTACTAATTGATATTTTTGTCCAGTGGATTGTAAATATAGCAACCAAGGAATTTGAAAAACTATCAAAATACAAAGACCTGGAAATTGAAATAGAAAAAAATGTGGAAATTGAAAACAAGAATAATACCAGTGGTAATAGTGCACTTGGAATTATAAAAAATGGAACAAAACAACACATTGAAAGAATCCCTGGAAAATAGCTTAAGAGACATACAGAAAATTGTCTTATTAAGTACAGCACACACACTAAGGAGAACTTTGTCTATGTAACGCTAGCAACTTCATCGGAAAAAAAAAAAAAATTAACATGAAATGTGGCCATAACAACACACCACGACCTGCCTTAGGTCTTTCCGCAGACTTGGTAGGTAGTGTGTCCATAGCAGAAATCGAATGATGATGATGATGACAATAATAATAATAATAATCAAGCAGAAGGATGCCTGGCCTCTTGAACGTGATGACACACCATGTTATAGATATGGTCTGGCGCCACAAACTACCGCCACACGTATGTGGAAACACGAACTATAATGCTGAAACAATAAAAAATATTGCTAAACCGCACCGGTCGTCACGCGGGTCAACAAGGACTGCGATCACCAGCAAGGAACTGACTTGGATCTAAAAGTCGGCAACTGAAACGAACTCTACTCAAGGAGAACTAGAGAAAGACCACGTCGAGGACAGACGCCCTCTATATTCATTAAAAGAAAATCCCACAAAAAGAACAATAAATAAATGGTCCTGGGAAGAGCATACTGAAGTAATGATAGCATTGATACGATAAATCCGACAACAACCATCAAAGCTGCCTACATTATCGAAAAAAATCCCTCAAAATACGTTAATCGATGCCAACAAACTAGCCAATGTCCTCAGGCAAAAAATAAATAAATACCTGACATAGAACTCGAAAGCTTAAAAAAAAAAACATCAAAAACAGACTAAACGTTAAGATTGAGGGGATACATCCCAACAACCCATCAGAGACTCATGGAGAGGTATAAATAGGAACCAGTTGTATTAATCCCGCTGAGCTACACAAGCAAATGAAAAATAGTGACGAATAATAGAGAAAAACATAGATGAAAATATCCCATATAAATAGCAGAATGTAAAGGAAATATCTTTCGAGTAAAAGCCAACAATTCCAAAAGTAGAAAGAACGGTTAAGTGAAGGAAACCACTCGCTAACCATTCAATTACAAAAATAAGGAACGAAATGGACACACCAATGAACCTGACAGAAATTAATCATCTTATATCCGCGGCCTCGGCAACGATCGCAGAGGCAATAGCAAAAAAATAATAATACAATGTAAAGGAAAAGAAAAATGCCAATTTTGAAATGAAAAATAGAAACCGGAAGTAATTAACTACGAGCACAATTTTCAATACTAAGTGAAATAGAAAATAAAGGCTCCAAAATGAAAGGAAGAGGACAACTGAAACGAAACCTTTTCCATAAAGAATAAGACTGGCGTACCAAATGTTAAAGAGAAGTTGAAACAATAAATTTAAGCAAAGGCACAAAAGTCAGGCGTTATGAAGAAAGTAACAGATTCTTCTGGCAAAATGTGATCTTCAAAGAAGATACTAAGAAAATAAAACTAGAACTGGGAAAAATAAAATAGAGATAAATGAACCGCCTAACATCAAAGACGTCAAGGAGTTCTTGCGTAAATTGTGGGCAAGCTGAAAAATGCACAACGAAAGAGATACATTGGACTGCAACAACAGGAACGAGACACACAAAAAATGCGAAAAATGGACGATATCAATATTACTGAAAAAACCGCTGCCATTTGAAAAAAAAAAAAAAAAAACAGGAAAACCCCAGGAATAGACCACATAACCAATTTTGGATAAAAAAAACAAAAAAAAAAAACTATCCAGTACCAACCAAGACCTCGCACGAGCATACAATGATATAATCATAAACCCAGAAAAATACCCCAAATATTTCAAGTGGGGAGAAACATACCTATCCCCAAAACCAGAAGTGACGCAGAATCCGAAGAACTATAGGCCCCTTACCTGCCTGTCAACAATAAACAAGTTCGTCACTACTATCATAATCGGGAGGATATATAAGTTCCTTGAGAAAACAACAGTTTACTCACAGCAGAAGAGACGGGATGAAAATGTGGAGGTTATGGGTGTAAGGACCAAATAATTATCAATAAAACAATATTGGAAGAGGTGAAAACAAGGAAAACACTTATCGATAGCATGGATCGACTACAGAAAAGCCTTAGACTGTGTACCACACTCATGGATAGAGAAGACCCTAAAAATACACAGAGTATGCCCCCACTAGCACAACGGATAGCATGAAATACTGGAAGACTACGCTAAACATAAATCATACAAACCGATCATTCACAACATGATCAATCAACATTAAAAGCAGGATCTTCCAAAGAGATTCACTGTCACCACTACTCTTCTACTTTGTATTAGTGTCACTCAGATCCCTCTTAAAAAACAGTAGCTATGAATACAATCACAGAAAGGAAACCTGAATCACCTATTCTATACTGATGATGTTCAAACAATTGCCAATGATGACAACCCGCAGAAAAAACAAAACAAAAAAAAAATACTCACTATTGTCAAAATATTCAGCGAAGATATTAGGTCAGCAAATGTACCAAATCCATCTTCAAAGGCGGTATACAAAAAAAAAAAACAACTAAAAAAACAACATATTTAAAACTTGATATCAACAAGCAGATTAAGGAACTAGACCAAGATTTTACATACAAATACATAGGAATTAATGAAGAAAACGGAAGACAACATTCAAATATGAAGAAAAAGATCTGAAAAGAATATTATAGAAAAGTGCGTTTGATACTAGAAAGCGAACAAAATGTGAGGTTATTAAAACCTTAGATATACCTGTAATAAGATACAGCTTATATAATAATAACATACAGCTGAAGTTGAATGACATTAAACCAAAGGACGCCAAGACCAGAAAAATGGTTACTCAAATAAAAATACATCAACTGAAATCAAATGTTGATTGGCTCTACGTACCAAGAGCTTTAGGAGGCCGAGATTTAAGCCAACTTGAATTAAATCTAAAAAACTACAACAATCGGATTGGATGCAAACCACCCAAAAGCCAATGCCTCTCTCCTACAAACAGCAAATCATCAAATCCAATGCATCAAACAAGTAACGTCATTCTTCAAGAAACAGCTTAAATCCTACCAACAAAAAACGAATTTAACATCTATGCCAAACAAGTCGAATTTGAAGGGAAAACAATTAGCAAAAAGAAATTACAAAAAATACTGCGATGACAAGCCGTTAAATGGCAAATACCTAAAGAGAACTAAAAAACAGATGTGGACCAACAGAAAACAAATCAGTGGCTGAGGAACACCGACTTGAAAGCTGAGACAGAAGGCCTAATTACACCAGATCGGGACCAAAGCCTCGCAACATGATCCTATCACTGTCACATAATCAAGGATGGAAGTAACACGAAATGCAGGATCTGCAGAAGATATGATGGAACTGTCAACCATTTTATCTAAGGATGTCCGGAACTCGCAAAAAATTAATATAACCACTAACATAAACAAGATAGCGACATATGTGTATTGGAAAATATACAAGAATTCCAAAATCGCAACCAGTGAGAAATGGTATGAACACCAATCATAAAAAGTTACCTAAAAATACAATGCAACTATCCTCTGGGACATCGCATTTCAAACTGACAGGGAAATTAAATCCAACAGACCCGATATTACCATAAAAGACAAGAAATTCAGGAAATGTATGCTTTTGACATAGCAGTACCATCTGAAAAAGACATCTCCATAAACATTATCGAGAAATTGTCAGAATACAAGGACCTGGAGATTGAGATTAATAGGATGTGGCGAATGAAGACTGAGACTGTACCAATAGTAATCGGAGCACTGGGCATCGTGAGAAAAAGAATGGACAATTTTACTAACAGTGTCCCAGGTAAAATCAACATAGAGGTTGACCAGAAGATCGCCCTACTAGGCATATCACATGTACTAAGGAAATTTCTATCAATTAAATGACAAATCTCCTATAGGGCCTAAGGACCATAGTTTGAACCTGGCTCTACAGGATACAAAGCAGGAAACATAAAATACACAAATAATAATAATAACTGTTATGTACCGTACCTAAGAACATTAATAGGTATGTTCCAATTTGCATAAATACGTTGGACACTATTGTAAGTGGGGGTAATAAACAGTCCACTACTAGCAGTGGTTTACCTACTTCACGTCGCTGGCGAGTATTGTATTTTGTTGATACTATGAAAATTATCATTACATTTCTAACCTCCGTTTTAGTAATTCCGTATTCAGTAACCCTTCCTAGGTTACAAGAACAACAGTAACAACAATACTAATACTACTACTACTACTAATAATAATAAAAATAATAATAACAGCATTAATAATAATAGCTACAGACACACATTGTTATTTACCTGAAAGCATCCAAAATATTGCGACTCAAAAATTAAATAAGTAAACAAATATAAAATGAAAAATTAAATGTCAGTATGCGTTCATGAAAATAAAAATCAAAGGATTCTTTAGAGCATTCAAATCTGAACAGATTCCGTAATGTAATAAAAAAAAACACGAGATAGTTAATAGGATGAAGATTTATCAAATAGTGTCTATCGTTTCTATAGCAGGTACCCAAAAGAAATTTGTTCCATGTAGTCGGGACAATGCACGGATTCCATATACCATTGCCCACGTCTGTGCCAGGAAGAGGTCACACCAGTTTCCCCATCAAAGAATTGTCCAGACCGTGTGCTACTTTTATGTCGCGAGTTATACAGGTGCCGACTAAAAAGAATTTTGAAAGAAAATAACTAAAGTAACATAAAAAAAATATGTTAAAATATCTGGACAGTGGAGGAAGAAAGTAAAAATGGCACTACCAATTGGTTCAGTTGGATTTAAACACCCCTAAAATCCTTGCTAAATGATCTGGTGACACAGAAGATCCAATGAGGCATTAAGAGTAAAGTATTGCTAAAATAAACGGACGTACTTTGTTCAAAAGATATTAGCAGATATCTGATTGGGCGATTCTTCCCCTTACACCGGTTTCTTGGTATTTTTCGTTGTTCTCTTCCGTCTGCCTTTACCTACAGCACGATGTACCCCGAGAGAGAGACATCTCTCATCACCGCAGTGGTCTACTTATAATGGGGATTCACTAATCACTCGCCTGAATGCTAGACCTACTAGACATACGGGCACTTCAGAATAAAGCACTAACACACCCGGATGTCTCTCCTGGATCCTATCCAACCACGCATATATTATACACAGTTGTTTACTTATAAACTAAAGGATAATAAAAAGGATATATAAGACGGTATTTCTTCTTATATGTACCGTGTCACTTCAGGACGTTGAAGAGCATTGCTTTCCACGATATCTTATCCTTTGTAGCACTTAATAAATTTGGTCTTTTTGCAATTACTTCTAAACCTTGTCCCACCATTTTCTGAAGTTCACTTGGTAGGATATGGGTTGGTTCCCTTTGACCGTCATGGCTTCAATCAGACATGTGAGTGAAAAAAATTCCAGGACCTCTTAATCTCGATTATAAATCACTAAATATAGATGGATTGCTTGTGCTCATGATGAATCAAATTTATAATTATTTATGTTCGGCAAAATGTCTAGATGTAACTGTAAATTATATACTGACAGTTTCTTCAGTATCTGTCTATATTTCTGAGATGAGGTATTATGTACACTATTTACATTATTCGGACTATTGTCCTCATCTTTGTCGCCATATTTATTATAACGTTTCGACTCTTATTTTTTCTGAGATGAGGTATTATGTACACTATTTACATTATTCGGACTATTGTTCTCATCTTTGATACAATATTTATTACAACGTTTCGGCTCTTCAGTATCTGTCTATATTTCTGAGATGAGGTATTATGTACACTATTTACATTATTCGGACTATTGTCCTCATCATTGTCGCCATATTTATTACAAGGACACATGGCACAGTGGATAAAGGCGTTGGTTAGATCCATTGAGAGGACCCAAAGAGTGTGAGTTCAATACCCGGTTAAGGTAAGTGGAGAACTTGGAGAGGGGATTTAACAAGAGATAACTGAAAACTGACATCGATTAAAGATGGCACGTGGAACTAGAACAGTCTACCCCAGTGAGCGAAATAAATCGACTGTCCAACCACCTGAAGAGGCCGGAGCGTACAACGGCCGAAACGTTGGAATAAATATGACGACAAAGATGAGGACAATAGTCCGAATAATGTAAATAGTGTAACAGTTTCTTCTATCGCACTTCTTCCTTGTGGAACTCTCTTCAGGTTTATAGCTCCCCACCTAACTTTGATCTTTAAAAATTTAAATGTAATGTCAACTGTTATTTTCTGTCTTTATAATTATTGTTCGTTTATTATTCCATTTTTTCTAGCACTCTGTAACACTCAGTAATCACTTGCGTCTTAGTGACTTTATTGCCTTACTCAGCTGAAATTATTATTTTTTATTTCTATTTCGCCCAAATCGTGCAAGCAATGCTAGGTTAAATTGATATAAAACGCAGCACCGAAAGAGCTAATACAATGTCGAAACAAATTTGAAATTTAATAATTTCTGAAAGAGAGCGAAATAAAATTAAAGACGTCATTTTGTCAGCTTATATTTATTTATTTATTCCTCTTGAATACCAGACCCCAGCTGCACACCCACATAAAACACACACATAAACCTAATATCTAATGAAATGTCTTTCTTTATTTCCACGTGCCATGTCCTTTCAAGACTTAGGCGATCAAGGCTCTCCACCTCCCTCTGTCCGTTGCAACTCTCAACAAGTTCCTTGCCTCAGCTTTCTGACCCAGATCACGTTCTGCAATCCACATGCTCAAGCTCGCCAGGTATGTCACGCGCTGCTTTTCTCTCTCTCTCCCTGTATTCGACACGTGAGTATCAGATTCTCTAGGCCCTCCTTCTTCATTCTGTGTCCTAGAAACTTCAGCTTCCTCTTCCTGATGTTAAGTATACGCCTTCTTCTTGATTGCAACCTCTATAAGACCTCATCGCTGCTCACACGGATATCCTTAGCATCCTTCTATAGAATCACATCTCCGTCGCTTGGAGTCTCTTCTTCATCTTGGAAATCGTCCAACATTCGCCTCAATTGCCAGTGGCCGGCAGCTTTCGATATACGTGGGGTCCGATGTCCGTCGTGTGATTTGTTCTAGAACTGATAGAATTAAGACGTCGCCCTGAAGGTAACAGTTCAAACAAGTGGTATCCGGGATAAACGCTGTCTTTTATTATGTTTTCTACGCTACTGCGACAACAAGTATTAGAAATATACGCCAAGAAGTAAGCAGCCGATTATTTTCTGGGCAATATCTATGATCGTTTGGAGGGTTCTTCTGTCTGTTACCACGCAGCTGGCATACAAAACAGTGCTACAATGCGTCAACACACTCTGAATACAAGAGCGGTATAAAATCATCAGTAACACCCTATACATCCACGAAAACCAACGATTTTCAAGTGATGCAAACTGTTGTGGATTCCGTGAATAGAATCCTGCACAAATAAATAAACAACGCCAGTAATTGAGATAGAAAAATAAGTGTATCAAACGTAAAAATACAGATTTGAACTGAAGATTAGTAGTCCAGGAATGCGGGCTAGTAGAAAGTATATGTACAAGTCTCTGTAAGTAAAGCCGTAATCATCTCTCTCTCTCCCTCTGGACACTTGAATAACCCTCTGAGAACACCCTGTGTCTGTCTCCGTATCTCTCAACCTGTCTCAACATATCTCAACGTATATCCGCGTATCTCAACGTATCTCGGTATTTAATATTCCACCCACGAGGAATATATGTGACACAAGGCCGAGTTTAAAGTGGGTTTCTCCGAGCCCGTAGGCTCGGCCAAAAATATACCCTTGGAACCTGCTTAGACGGGTTCAGGGCCTGTCTACCTCCCCGGACGAAACCCTGCCCTTCGGCAAAGCTTCGTCCGGGTTCCTCTCTGCCAAAGCAGAGAGTTCGACAGACGTCGAGACTTATCTCGACGTATCTCAGTATTTATCGATCCACCCACGAGGATTGAATGTGGCACAAGGCTGGTTTAATGTGGGTATCTCCGAGCCCGTAGGCTCGGCCACAAATATAGCCTTTGAACCCGCCTAGACGTGTTCAGGCCCTGTCTACCTCCCCGGACGAAACCTTGCCCTTCGGCAAAGCTTCGTCCGGGTTCCTCTCTGCTAACGGAGAGAGTTCGACAGACGTCGAGACTGTATCTCGACGTATCTGAACAGCAGGTATTCTCATTGTCAGTATAAGTATACTTTGGACGAATCCATCTTATGTAAAAAGGGGAGAGCACCACAACACAAACAAATATAGACAACATTATTGAAAATATTAGTATCGACAATTTTCTTGTTTTTTAAGTTTATTATGGAACCCGAAAGCCATAAACATGACGAATTTTTTTTAAATATAATTATAAATGCGTGTGTGTTTTTGTTTGCTTAAATTTTTATAATTCTTTTTTATATTAAAAAAAAAGTTAATTTTTTTAGAGCTTCTAAAACATTCAAATATATATTATTTATATATGAACTTTATATATGTTCCAAATTTTCTCATAACCAGTGATGATAGCAGGATAAGCTCCCCCTGTCTATAAAATGCTTCCAGGGTTGCATCTCAAATAACCTCTAAGAAATCCATCTCCATGCCGTAGAAAGGGCGAAGGCAGACAACTGGCACCTCATCGCCTGCCACTTACTGGCATATAGAGCTCGACAGCCCAGGTTCAGCTAAAGGTAGGAAAATCCTGATTTTTAAAACTCATTTAACTTGATGTCATATGCAAACAGGGACAAGTCTATGGAAGTAAATCCAGACAGAAACCTCGGAGTGGACTGCAGAATCTGTTAACACTGAACACTGTCCGTTAACTCAGCTGCCTCTTCCTGATGTTAAGTATATGCCTTCTCCTTGCTTGCAGCCTCTCTAAGATCTCATCGCTAACTCCGGTAACTTCTGCTGCCAAACTGGACCCAAATACAAATAATTTGGACATTTCCGGTAAGGCCATGAGGAACTCGTGTAGTCTGGGCAGCACCCGGTCTCTGTGTATCGTCGCTTCTGGCCTGTGCATGGAGAGGTCACTCCAATCTAACTTCGAAAAGGTCAGAATTTTGACAAGAAGAGTCAACCTTTATCATGTAGGATACACGGTTATGCCTCTCAAATGTTAGTGTTATATAGCTTTACGACCGAAAATTATTATATGTGTTTTCTTCTATAATGGACTTCATGTATTCATGTCAGTATTTATTTTTCATTATGTTTATTTCTCCTATTTTTCGTCTATTATATTCGTGTACATTTCACAACGCTTCTTTTCGAATTAAATTGTGCGCTTCAGCGTAGACAACACTATTTTCCAAGTATGTATAAGAAAAAGGACTGCACAAGTCGAGAATAATATTCCACCTCGAAAAAAAAAAAAAAAAAAAGAAGAAAGCCAGACACAAAATTGCGAGAGTTTCTCTATTTAGATTCAAAAGAAAAAAAAAGGTGGGAAAAGAGATGACGCTTTTAGAGAAAAGAGAAATATCTATGCAGGATATTAACTCTCTTTCTATATGGTGTTTCTGTTTCAGTATTGCTTTATTGTAGATATTTAATAAATTTTGTTTCGCTCATAACACATAAAAAATATAATAAAGAAAACATGGAAAATAATGTGTTAAGAACGCCATGGAAGTCTATTTCTCAATTATGGAAAGTCAAACATAAAAAATACAGTCTTTTTTAACCGGGCTTGAACACAATGCCCGTGAGACAACCCATTTCTACCCAGAAAATTAAAGATTCAATTTATATTTATTTTTGAAAGATCGGAGGCGTGTCAGAAAATTCCGTTTTTAAAACATTTGTATCGTGCTTCTATCTGTTTTAATATAATAATAATAATAATAATAATAATAAGTGCAGCTGCAAAATATTTAAAGAGTAAACAAAATTAAATGCTACCGAGCAAATACAGAAACGATGGCAAAATAAACCACTTCACGGTTAATACTCTGCCCGTAACAAATAAGATAATGTTGACAAACCCCGTTCCCAGCAGTGGCTACGTAGTGCAAGTTTCAAATCTGAAACCAAATATTTTATCCTTGCGGCACAGGACCAATGCTGGCTAACTAGAAATTACCAAGCACACATACTGAAAATTGTGTTAGCAGAAAATGCAGATTCTAAGAAAATATCCAGAAACAAATGACCATCTTTTATCAAGTTGCGCGTTATTGGTACCCACTGGATATCAAATTGTCATGAAAGAGTGGGCCAATATCTACACTGGAAAATATGCAACTTTTACGCAAAGGAATTGGTGCGAACACCATACAGACCCGGTTACGGACATAGGACCCGTAACAATTTTATGGGACTTTACAATACACAGAGAGAGAGAGGGGGGGGAGAACAATCAAAGCTAATCGCCCAGATATCGTGATTAGAGACCACAAAGACTGAAATCTGACTTCTTATTGACAATTCTGTCCCTTCAGACTGTAATGTATCTTTGAAGATCTTTGAAGATCTCTCAAAGTACAAGTAACTTGAAATCGAAATCTCAAAAATGTGACACATCAATTGCAGTTGTAGTTGAAGCCCTAGGATTGATAAGAAAAGATTCCAATAGACTCACTGAAGGAATCCCTGGTAGCCAATGTCTTAATGCTATAAAAAAAATGTACACACATGTACAGCAGACACCTTAAGATGGGCATATGTAAAATCAGGATGCTATTTATGACCTTGGGTCCCTGGTCTGGACCTGGAAAGAAATGAGTACACACCAAAAATTAAAGGAAATAAATTATTATTATTTTTTTTTTTTGATTTCTGGCGTTTACACATTTCTTTCCGGGTCCCGCCCAGTGACCTAAGGTTAGAAATGGCATCATGACACTTTCCACTGACAAAAAAAAAAAAAAATTACATAGATAAAGCCCTTCGTAAAGTGTGGGCTGTACTTGTTAGAACAATTTTTTGTATCTCCTTGAGGCATGGACTTCCAGGAATCCATTCAATTAGTCTACTGTAATCTTTTCCAACCAGTCCTAGAGCTCCAACTACAACAGGGATTGTTGATGTTCCCATATGCCACATTTTCGAGATTACTATTTCAAGGTCCTTATATTTTGACAGCTTTTTGAATATCTTCAAAGATACATTGCAGTCAGCAGGGATTGCCATATCAATAAGGAGGCACCATTTTTGTTTGTGGTCTTTAATAACAATATCCGGGCGGTTGGCCTTGGTTGTTCTGTCAGTGTGTATTGTGTAATCCCATAGAATTGTAACAGGTCCTATCTCCGTAACCGGGTCTGGGTGGTGTTCATAGCAGTTATTATTATTATTATTATTATTATTATTATTATTATTATTTATGTTATGTTATGTTTCCTGTTTTGTATCCTGTAGAGCCGGGTTCAAGCTATGGTCCGTAGGTCCTATAATAGAATTGTCATTTAATTGATAGATGGTTTCTTCGTATATGGAATGTTCCTAGTAGAGCAATCTTCAGGGCAACTTGTATGTTGATGTTACCTGGGACAAGGTTTGTAACATGGTCCATTCCTTTTCTTAAGAGGAACAAAGGTATTTTCGGGCATCCTGAGATAATATGGTCGACGGTTTCATCATATTTTCCTCAGATCCTGCATTTCGGGTTAATGGTTAATTCCATCATTCATTATGTGATAGTGCTAGCATCTGGTTGTGAGATTTTGGTTCTGAGCTGCAATAATTAGGTCTTCTCTCTCAGCTTTTAAACCGGTGATTCTCAGTTCCTGATGTGTTTTCTGTTGGTCCACATCTGCATCTTTCGATCTTTTCAGGTATTTGCCCTACAATGCCTCGCGCTCCCAGTTTATTTGTAATTTCAATTGATCACGTTGTTTTGTTTTTTCTTTCATTGATTTGGCGTAGATGGTATTCGATTCGATTTTTTTTTTGTTGGGAGGGTTTCAGGTATATTAAACTGTTTGTTGCACAGTAAAGCTTTTTTGTTAATTGTGTGGATTTGGTGTTTTACTATCTGCAGGAAAGGGTTATTGGTTTTATGAAACATGATTGTAGGAAGTCTGGACATAGGAATCAGCACTGAATATTGATTGCCAATCTCACAATTCAACGGTCTTCTATCTATCTATCTATCTATCTATCTATCTATCTATCTATGCCTGTACACTATTTATTGATCTCGGTCTGTACAAATTTATCTATCTATCTAGCTAGCTAGCTATCTCTGCCCGTACACTCTCTATCGATCTCTGTCTCTACACTATCTATCTATCTATCTATCTATCTATCTATCTATCTATCTATCTATCTATCTATGCCTGTACACTATCTATTGATCTCGGTCTGTACAAATCTATGTATCTAGCTAGCTATCTCTGCCCGTACACTCTCTTTCGATCTATCTATCTATCTATCTATCTATCTATCTATCTATCTATCTATCTATCTATCTATCTATCTTTTATTTAGAACTGTATATTTATTGAGCAATAATATATAATATATATAATTTTGATTAGTTTGCGTTTAAATAAATAACATCCTTCAAATGTTGACCTCTATTCACCATAGACTGTTGTCCATGATTTATACAGTTCTCCATCATGCACGGGTTTGAGCGATTCATGGTCCTAAAGGTGTCCATTTAAGCACTGAACCTGTCACCCAGGAAATATCCAACCCACACAATTATTGATTTTCTAAACGGAACAGCATCAACCCGACGCAACATGAAATGTGCACGAATCTATCTATCTTTTATTTAGAACTGTATATTTATTGAGCAATAATATATAATATCGGTGTTAGAGAATTTGTAGATATAAAGCGGTGTAGATATTAACACACGAAGGTCAATGCAGTTTCCTTCTTCGAGTTATGGGAAAGAGACACATTGTCTGATGTCGTAAGACTGATAGTCGCTTTGTAATTTTGGTTTCTGCGCCCACACTGATTTTACGTATGTACGTTTGACCGCTAATTTTACAAGAGTCGATCAAACATTAATGGCGGCGAATACAGACGTAACTACAGTGTGCAGCAGAAATACTCCCCATGTGTTAAATTTTCATGAATTTAAATGCCAGTGAAAAGAATATTTTGCTGATGGTTAAAGGGAAGGTTACAATTTTGATTAGTCTGCGTTTAAATAAATAACATCCTTCAAATGGTGACCTCTATTCACCATAGACTGTTGTCCACGATTTATACAGTTCTCCATCATGCGCGGGTTTGAGCGATTCATGGTCTTAAAGGTGTCTCATTTAAGCATTGAAATATTCAACCCTGAAATATTCAACCCACACAATTATTGATTTGCTAAACAGAACAGCATCAACCCGACGCAACATAAAATGGGCACGAAAAGCTCTTTGTGTTGTAATTATAGATTGGCCACGCTTAAAAAAGAAAACGTTTCAATAGCAAACATACATTATGCACTGGTTTAAACCATAATGTTAACTAATAGTATCTGGATAATGATAAAACATTCCCTAGAGGAAGATACCATTGCCACTTGTCTAAGTTCATTAGCCGCACGCAGGCTGCAGGTTTACAACGTTGGAGGTATTTATACTGCACTTTGTATTTCTAAGAAAGCAAATATTATAAAGTGAAAGCATCATGATAAATTTATATGTAAATGAAACTTATAATGAGTACCATATTTTTCGCCTTAAAAGACGCACTTTTTTTTCCTAAAAAATATCTTTAAAAAATACGTGTACGTCTTTCAAGATGAATGTAAAGCAACGTCCAGGTTCAAATAAGATTGAACGGTCACCTAATTTGGCTTGACTGATAGAGACGAGTATTTGTATGTTGAGTCATTACACTATAATGCTTGCTATCTATCTAATTCAGTATGTTTTATGATGTGACCTCAGTACTTACAAGTTATAAGTATTTCCAACCTTCCTGGAGCCGAGCCACACATTCTCTGTTTACTAGCAGAGGCGGGCGCCTTTCTACTCTTGACTTTTATGTCACTATCAAACAAACAAACTCGGATAGTGATTAATGTAAGCAATATGTGGCACCAGTGTGTGAGAGATGCAAGGTGAATATGTTGTTTTATGAAAATTACTTTCTTTTTCTTAGACATTTCTTTCTAATATTAGGGTGCGTCTTACATGCCGCAGCATCTTGTAAGCCAGAAAATACGTTTAATATGTATATAATATATAACTATATATACATATAAATGCATAAAGTATAAGTATAAAAACGTTACCACAATACAATTAAATTTTCGCATATCTAAATACTTTATTTCTGGAAAATACCATTCATTATTCTTATGCGTCTTCGTATTTCGCTATCACATTTCCATTGTCTTTTAGTAAACTATCCAGATAATTAAATTTATTTACTTGCTTGATTTTGACTTCCACAATACATAAATCCCAACTCTTATTTGTTTCTTTTGCAACTACTATGCCTTCTGTCTTCTTGCAATTAAGAGTTTCTTCCTTTCTTCTTGATTCTCCATTATCTAAGAGTTTTGGTTCTGCGTCCGCCATCAACAGAATGTTAGTTCCTATCTTATATGAAGATTATTTACGCCGATAATAAATCCTATTATGTAAAGCTGATCACTTGGACAAATAGGTGAGAACAGCCGTGATTTACAGAAGAGAAAAGCCTAAATATTTTTGAAGTATTTTCTTTTGCTTGTGAAAATAAACTCATATAGAAAATATGCCAACCGTTGATTTTTTTAAACTTAAGTAAAATTTTCCTTGTTAAGAACATAGTAAATAAGATATAGTTTGATAGTATTTTACTATAATTAGTATTGTTGGTTTTACTTTTTTTTGTTTTACGGCATATCCACCTCAATAGGTTATTTAATGCCGACAAAATTTTTATTGCTGGCAATATATATATATATATATATATATATATATATATATATATATATATATATGTGTGTGTGTATATATATATATATATATGTGTGTGTGTATATATATATATATATATATATATATATATATATGTATGTGTGTGTGTGTATATATATATATATATATATATATATATATATATATATATATATATATATATATATAAACCGAAACGTCAGACGTCGACATTTTCATTTAACTACATTTAAGGATTTTTGTTTGTTTTTTCAAAATTCATTCTGTCGGATTTATTCTGTCGGATTTATATCCATTTATATATATATATATATATATATATATATATATATATATATATATATATATATATATTTCAAATTACTGGTAATATTTTTTTTCTTCAATGGGTTATTTAATGCCGACAATTTTTTTTATTGCTGGCAATATATATATATATATATATATATTTCAAATTTATGGTAATATTTTTTCTTCAAAAAATCTATTTCTCGTAACATCTTTTCTTCAAAAATGTATCCCTGGTAATATCTTTCTTTTTTTTTTTTTTCAAAAATGCATTGCTGTTATTATCTTTTTTTTTCAAAAATGTATTGTTGGTAATATCATTTTTTTCAGAAATGTATTGCTTGCAATATTCTCCCTCTTCAGAAATGTATTGCTGGTAATATCTTTTATTTTTTTTTTCAAAAAAAATATTGCTGCGAATATTTTTTTACAAATTATTTCTGGTATTGAACCCCATTTTTACATTTTCATAGTGCCATGACTCCAGTTTGGGGGCCAACCACCTGCCCACAGCTGGTACCCCAGCTGGTGCTACCACCCCAGATCATGGCTGACCCGGAAACACCAACAATTAAGATGTGGCTCCACGCTCCTTAAAACTTCCTGATCAGGTGTCTTGCTGCTGGACGTAGTTTACTGTCTTACACGGGATGCGGATTTAGTTTAATGTCATACCCAGGACGGGTATTGTTGGCATTTTTATTGTATTGTTGGTAATTTTAATTGTGTATTGTAACTTGTTTTATAAAGATTTATTGCTGGTATTTCTACTATAAACAAGTAGCTTTATTCTTCCCTATATTTTTGATTTTTTGCCTCGATTTTGAGTATTTGCCCATAGCTGGAACCTTAATTGCTGCTAGCGCCCCTGATCAAGGTGGACCTGGGAACAACATCAAGGACTTCTTGATTCGACGCTCCTCGAAACTTCCTATCACTCAATCAGATGCCTTTCTACCGGATGTAGTTTATCGTTATACCCAGGACTGAAGCAGAAGTTTTAAAAACGATACGAATAACAATCTCGCTAACAATCAGAAGGAGAAAAATAAGAATAGACTACCAGGTTCTATTCAAAACAAGAGAATTAGATTAACTTGATGTATAAACAATTGCCATAAAATAGGCTTGCCAAAAGAACAATTAGAACTTTCACTTAATAGCTAATTCCTTCTTGAGTGTTATTTCCTTTCGAAAATGAAGTTTATGTAAGCCGATAACAATCCTTGTCATGGAACGCTGCTCACTTGGACAAATACGCCCATATCTCTCTCTCATCAGCATTGCTTATTCTAAACTTAGTCTTGTTAACATATGGCAACAAAGATGAAGACAATAGTCCAAATAATGTAAATAATGTACAATGTCAATCGTTAACTACTGTCTTCATGATTCCCCTTCTTTTATTTTTCTCGCTCATTAATTATTTCCTCTTTTTTCTTATTCTTTCACACTCAGTAAACCCTTGTGTCTTTGTGGCTTTATTGCCTTTCATGGGGGAATTATTTTTTTAAAAATTATGTGGGAATAGTTATGATGTACAGAAAAAAGGCTTAAATAATATTAGAATATTTCTTTTGAGTGTGAAAATAAACTTATAAAGAAAAGTATGCCAGTCTCATTTTTTCTAAACTTACGTAAACCAATCGTCTAGTTAAGAACACAGGTAAACACGAGAGTGAAAAAAAGGAGACACTTTTAAATAGAATAGGAACTGATTGTTAGAACAGATATGCATTGTGGGATATCGTGAAGAGAAAAAGCAAAACGGGGGAAGATAAGTATAGAATGAAAAAGTGAGATAAACATTTAAATAATCGTCAGGAATGGAAACTCGCGAATGATATCCGGTAAATAAGAAGAGAAGTCGTATGTACTTCAGAAACCATCAAGCAAAATAAATGAGAATTCAAATAAAACCAGGGAAGAAAGAATAGAATATTAGGATAGAAAATGTGTCACCAAAATCCGAAAACACATTGGATGAGCGAAAGATGAATCGCAAAAAGTTAAACTGATGTAATGAACATGCATAAACCTTGTGTTCACCCTCACAGCAATATGATTGCCTGGTGTCAGCCATAAACACAGACTGAAGTGGAGGCTCAAGACGACTCCTATTGCCTACGACTATTGACTACGCCTATCGTCTTCGCCTATTGACTGCGCCTATTGACTACGCCTATCGTTTTCGCCTATTGCCTACCGCTACGACGAGGACCAGTCCATTACGTTAACCTGCTAGATTGTCCTACCCGATTAGCCAACACCCACTTTGCTTCTTCGAACAAATATATCCCTTTCCGGGACATATCATAAATAATTATTAAGAAACAGAAAAAAATATCCGTTAGAAACAAAGAAAAGATTGCTGGACTGCTATATGTTAGCTATTCGCTTAAATAGTAGTGAATACTGAGTAACAGATTAACAGAAAACTCAAGGCAACGGAAATGTTCTACAGAGAGACACTGAGAATTTCTTGGGCGGTACGTCTAAGCAACGAGGAAATTTTAAAGAAAATGGCAACAAGAATCTCCAAGAGCACTTTTACTCAGTATCGGAAAGTGACTGCTGACAATTCTTGGCCTCAAAATAAGGAAGAAGACTTGAAAAACGTAAACCACACGGGCCATACTGATGAAAAAGAGAGATACGGAGGCAGTGCGACACTTAAGTAAAAAGCTTGAGTGAATAAATGGTGGAACTTATTCCGGGAGGCTTGCAAAGGGAGAAAAAAATAGTCCATAAAGGATATAATGTCTTGGACACCCATGTTCGTTTTAAGAATAAAGAAAGAAAAAGTAAGAAAAAGCTAAATCGATAGGGAGTGAAAGATAAAAGGAGAAAATAATGGTTGGATAGAGGTAGGGGAGAAGAAAATGAAAGAAAAATGAACAATGTGAACAATAATAATAATAATAAGAAGAAGAAGACAGCAAAGACGAATGCAACCGACCAGATACAGAAACGATGGCAAGATAAACCGCTTCATGGCCAATACTCTGCCCGTACCAAACAGGCTGACGTAGACAAAACCCGTACCCATCAGTGGCTACGTAGTGCAGGGTTGAAAGCGGAAACTGAAGGTTTTATCCTTGCTGCACAGGACCAATGCTTGCTAACTAGGAATTGTCAAGCACATATACTAAAATATTGTGTCAGCCCAAAATGCAGATTCTGTGATAAATATCCAAAAACGATTGATCATCTTGTATCATGTTGCACGATGTTGGCACCCACTGAATATAACACCCGACATGACAGAGTGGGCCAATATCTGCACTGGAAAAACTGCAACTTCTCCGGGAAGGAAACTGAAAGAAACTGGTATGAACACTACCCAGATCCGGTTACGGAGATAGGACCTGTTACAATTCTATGGGACTACACAATACGCACTGACAGAACAATCAAAGCCAACCGCCCTGATATTGTTATTAAAGACCACAAACAAAAACGATGCCTCCTTATTGATATGGCAGTCCCTGCTGACTGAAATGTATCTTTGAAGATATTCAAAAAGTTGTCAAAGTACAAGGACGATGAAATAGAAATCTCAAAAATGTGGCATATGGGAACATCAACAATCCCTGTTGTAGTAGGAGCCCTAGGACTGGTTGGAAAAGATTGTGGTAGACTAATTGAAGGGATTCCTGGATGTCCATGCCTCAAGGAGATACAAAAAATTGTCTCTGACAAGTTTACACTTTACGAAGGGCTTTATCTATATAATTTCTTTTTTTTTTTTTTTTTGTCAGTGGAAAGTGTCATGCTGCCATTTCTAACCTTAGGTCCATGGGCGGGACTCGGAAAAGAAATGTTTAAACGCCAGAAACCAAAGGAAATAATAATAATAATAATAATAATAATAATAATAATAATAAAGAAGAAGAAGAAAAAGAAAATAAGTAAGAAATAAAGAAAAAAGAAAGAAAAATGAAAAAGAAGCCAGAAGGAGTAAACATTGTTAAGAAAGAAAAATAAAACCGAAATTTCTATTGAAAGATAAAAAGAGAAGGAAATGTAAAAAAAAAGATTGTGAATGATTTTGTTTTAAAAGCAAATGACCCAAGTAAAGCGAGAGTGCCACTAGCACGCAAAGGGTTACAGAGAGCGAGAGTAAGAGTAAATAGGGGTGTTTGAGAGAAAGCTAAAGAGAAGGACAGGGTTCAAGGTCAAGGCATCAGAAAATGTTGATTGACATTGCATTTGAATATTTGAAGATTATGGCTCTCAAGGAAGCAAGTGATAGGAAAGTAGTTCCACAAACGGGATGTGCGAGAGAAGAAGCTGTTGGAGTAGAAGAGGCGGTTACATTTAGCTGTTGACAGTGAAAGGGCTCGACCGTGATGCCAAACTAGCAGCCCGTTTAAATTCATGCAGTTTGGAAACCAGTGAAAGAAGCTCATCGCAGCAGTTTCTATGAAAAAGAGTTGAAGAGAAACGAAAAAGAAAATGAAAGAGATAATTGAAAGAGTGAAAAGAAACTGGATAAATAAAAATTGAGATAAAGCCAATAGGAAAGATAGGGAAAAAATTACTTGCTTGATTTTCTTTAGCGGCACATCAACCTCTATGTGTTATGTAATACCATTATATAAATATTTTCTACGAAATGTTTTTTTATAGATAATAATGATTTTAATTACACAGGTCTTATTAACTTATAGCTGGGGGTAGAAGAAGTGGATTCATACCTTTTCCAATGATATTTTATCGCATGTGCATATATAACTGGAATTGGAATTCGGCTCTCCGAATAACAGATTCGAGCCATTAAACATTACGCCACCTGAACATCCAAGCTTACAGCACTTGGTATTCCCAAAGGGTCACACATCTAAGTACTGACCAGGCTGGTTGCTCAATCTATGGGAATCTATGTTTCAACGTGATATGGCCGTCTATCATAGTTTGATAAAGAGGGATGCGAACAAACGAAATAATGAATGGATGGATGGAGGAAATAAATAAATGAAGAAAGAAAGAAAGAAAGAAAGAAAGGAAGGGAGGAAGGAAGGAAAAAGAAAGAAAGAAAAAAAGATAGAAAAAAGAAAGAAAAAAGAAAGGAAAAAGAAAGAATGTAAGAATGAAAGAAAAAAGAAAGGAAAAAGAAAGAATGTAAGAATGAAAGAAAAAAGAAAGAAAGAAAATGGAAAAAGAAAGGGAATGGAAAAGAAAGAACGAAAAAAGCAAAAGAAAGAAAGTAAAAGGAAGAAAGAAAGAAAGAAAGGAAAAATAAAGACAGAACGATAAAGAAAGAATGTAAGAAATAGAGAAAGAAAGGAAGGAAAAAGAAAGTAAGAAAGAAATAAAGAAAAAGAAAGAAAAAAGAAAAAGAAAGAAAAAAGGGAAAAGAAAGAATGTAAGAAAGAAAGAAAAAAGAAAGAAAGAAAATGGAAAAAGAAAGAGAAAGGAAAAATAAAGAAAGAACGATAAAGAATGTAAGAAAAAGAAAGGAAGGAAGGAAGGAAGAAACGAAGGAAGAAACAAAGGAAGGAAGGAGGGAACGAAGGAAGGAGAATGATGTAAACATATAATACAAGGCGGAGACAAGAAACTTGGAAAATGTATATAAAGAAGCAATGGAGAGAAAATAGAAGAAATAGGAAATTAGCAAAAACAAATAAAGAAATGAAAGAAAAACAAAATCAAATATGCGAAGCAATGAACAGGAAATTCGTTAAACGAATCAAAGAAATAAAGATAAGAATTTAAAATGAATAGAATAAGATAGAAAATAAGAAAGTCAACCAATCAGCTTTCCTCGACCAAATAAATATTTGAAAAAAATAAAATTAAATTAAAAGATTTTTTCAAAAATAAATGAGAGATAGAAAGTACAATAAAAACAGGACGAAAATATGAACGGATATTTATGGAAAAGCCCAAACGAATCGCTGTCCATTCCCAACTACAAGTGATTAAAATAAAGACAAAGTTAGTACACATCAAATAAACATATAAAAGACACACTGGACAAAACAAATAAATAAAACTAAATATAGTTCAGTATTTTATTCATGTTTTTATTTTATTTAATGCTTTTCATCTCGGAATTACTTTTTGATTCTGTTCGATGTGTTAGCTTATTTCGTCAAAGGATAATTGAAACGAGCCGAGCTTTCGCCACGACTGCAAATTGAAGAGAGAGCATTAAAAAACGCCTGCTTGCACGTGTTTGCTCTCCATTGTGTTTCCTATCGAATTACAAGAAAACAAATTAATCAGGACAAAACAGTGGATTTCTGTTAAAATGAATCCTATTACTGGAAAAGGAAAGATTTTATGGAATTTCAGTTCCTGCATAGAAGTCATGTTTTGTTGAATAATTACATAAAACACATTTAACTGATTTTGATTTTGCTACCGCCATTTTTTTCTACCTCAAACAAATGTATTTTTTCGTTTGTTTTTTAAAAATTCAATGAATTTAATCAGGAATAAACGACGCAGAAAAAACATGGTTTGAAATATTGATTTTACTCATTATGTATTTTTTTTCAGAGTCTGTCTATATTTCTGAGATGAGGTATTATGTACATTATTTACATTATTCGGACTATTGTCCTCATCTTTTTCGCCATATCTATCACAACGTTTCGGCCGTTGTACGCTCCGGCCTTCTTTAGGTGGTTGGAATGTCGAACTGAACTCTTTATTTCGCTCACCGGGGTAGACTGTTCTAGTTCCACGTGTCAAGTTTGATGGATGTCAGTTATCAGTTATCTCCTGTTAATTTCCCTCTGAAAGTTCTCCACTGCCTTAACCGGGTATTGAACTCACAGTCTTCCTGTCACTGGATCTAACCAGCGACTTCATCCACTGTACCAGGTGTCCTTAATTTTAATTTTAATTCATTGCATTGCATAAGATTTTTATCACACTCAGACACTATTGTCTTGACTGTCGATTAGTTGTCCTATGGCCTTTGTCTGCGACGGACGTTACTCCAAAGAAACACAGGAAAATTGTAACACTGCACGAACAGACATTCTTAGTCATGTTTGTCTTTTTACTATCTCTTCTAATCTCTGTTCTACCACGGCTCTCATTGTTCTCTATTGCCTTCAATATGTTTTGTGAGTGTCAAATTCAAGCCGTCTAAGTTTAATGGCATTTTTATGTCTCTTTTCCCTATATCTCTATCGTTATTCACAGTTACAGTTTATCGTATTCTTAGCGTCCTTCTCTAAGTTCACATTTCAGTTGACTGAAGCCACATCTTCATCTGTGATGAGATTGTCCAGCATTCTTTGCCATATAAGAGGGTCGATATTGCAGCATTCTTTTCCTGTTTCTTGATACTTTGCTTATTTTTTTTTTAGGTACCTTTCGCTATTCCAATACAATTCCGATTTCGGTGTTGTATATTCCATCCTCTGTTAAAACATTTCCAAGATATTTAAATTCTTGTACTTGCCAGATTTTGGTGTCACCAAAGTGTCGTTCTTATTTGGGTCTGCCTCTTTTGCTGATACCGATAGATACTTTACATTCTTCACATACGAATTATTGTCCTCACCTTTGTTGCAGTTGTTTTTGTTATTGCAACGTTACTGTACTTCATCAGCTGTATCTCGGTCCGGGTTCCCTACACTGAACCATTTACTTAATCTAAGGAAGTAGATTGTTCTCATTCCACTGTCCATATGTCTTGGAATATCTTGTCTCGTTCTGATGTAAAACTGTTAAGTCATCGCTCGCCTGTTTTCTACTGTGTCCATGTGCACACTGACCGAATAATTGATTAAACTGACCATTAACATATCGCCAAATTATCGAACCAACGCTTTAATCCGTTATTCAATGGGCCAAAGATGAGGACAATATAGGTTTATGGCTACATTATATTGGATCACCGGTTCCCGTAAAATTACCGAAGTTAAGCAAGATCAATCCGGGCCATTACCAAGATGGGTAATCTCATGGGACTTTCAAGTAAGCTTAGATGTAATGGATACTGGCTCGGTATTGTTAATCGGAGAGTCGAGTTCCAATTCCGGTTGGGTTCGTTTTATGCACTTAGGCTCACACACTCTTGTGAAAGGCATGAGTACACCTCTTCTCCCACCGGCTATAACTTAATTAGTTAGACTTATATCAGTAAAAGTGTTATTATCGCAAAAAAAAAAACATCTTACAATATAAAAAAAAAGTTGCCTGACTTTAAATAACCTGAAAATAGTTGATTAGTCGTAGAAAAGAAATCAATTACTCAAATAACGGACAATAGTTCGCATATAAATGATGTTCCAACCGAATTTTAAATGTAAATTAGTTTTAAGCGTCAAATGCTTCTTTTTTCTTCTTTTCTTTCAGAATTGGCTGATATTTGGGCGATATTATTTTTCACACATTATTGCCATAACTTAAATAACATGATCCAATAGAGAAATAAGTAAATTTCCACGGATAACACTGCCGACTTTGATCCGTCTTAATGAAACACCCTTTATATATATAGATATATAGATAGATCGATAGCATCTGACATTTTTTACACTCCCTTATCACAACAGATAAGCAGTGTGAAGCACTGTCAGTATTTATGATTAATTCTCTCTCCATATATATATATATATATATATATATATATATATATATATATATATATATATATAAAGTGTGATCCCATAACTTGGACAGATTTAAAATGTGAATTAAATATAAGCGTGTAATGATTTTCTTCTTTTTCTTTCAGATTTAGCAGATATATGGGCGATATTATTTTTCACACATAATTTTCATGACATAAATAACAGGATCCAATAGAGAAATAAATAAATTCTCACCGATAACTCTGATTTATTTACTATTTAACGAAACACCCTACAATTATCTCCAAGAGTAAGGCCTCTGATCAGGAGGTTTTGAGGAGCGTGGAACCACCTCTTAATGGTGGTGTTCCCAGATCCACCCTGACCCGGGGTGGTAGCGCCTGTTAGGGTCCAAGATATAGGCATATAGTTAACAACCAAACTTGTGTAAAAATAGGTTTTAATACCATAAATACTTTGTAATAAAAAATTATTACCAGCAATAATTTTTGAAGGAAAAATTATAAGCAGCAATAATTTAAAAAACAAATACCACAAACAGCAATACATACTTTGAAAAATATTACCAGCTATAGATTTATTCAAGGTAAAATATTCTCAGAAACTGATTTTTGATGAAAAAAAAAAAATTGTCGGCATTAAATAACACATTGAGGTTGATATGCCATAAAACAAACCAAACCAAATCAAACCCTTATATATAATCCGTCTTAGTTAAATACCCTTTAAATAGTACAGAACTTAACGATACAATCAGTCTTGTTATAATTTGATGTTTAGTTTTTCTTCCTGTTTTCTCTTACTACTTACTATAGATCTTTCTGCACAATCTGTTCCTAGTGTGTTATCAACATTATATCACCTACATAATTATTCATCTGAGATATATAATATTCCTTTACAGATTGTAACAAGGATTTCAGATTTTCCTAATGCTCTGCTAGATGAGAGTAAGGACAATTTGATACCTTGTCAAGTACATGCCAGAAACCATCTGGAATTTAAAATAGATTAGAAATATTTCACTGACACCGAGATATGAATTCGTAACAGTAATCTCGATATTCCTGAATAAGAATTTGGCGACTGGAGGCGAGATTACACAAGTGATTAGACCAAAGACAGTGACGATCAAGTTGATTACGTGTCGGTTGTCTGGTAAAATTTGCCTTTAAATATAAACTTAGATGAGTGAATAGCCAAGCAGATCGTCGAGTACGATGAATCTGCAAGATAAGCAGACCAATTCTCTAGAGGTGTATTAAATTCAGAACTGATAATTGCCTGCCATAAACAGAGAGAGAGAGAGCTGTCAAAATGGTGCCATTGGCTCCAAGCGATTTTTCGGGGTTCGCTTACGTTTGCGGTGTGCGAATGGAAGACGACTTTCCGTAATCAGTAAAAGCTGAAGAGGCTACAAGTGACATGTTGTAATATGGAGGAAAAGGGTTCTGCTGCGTTCTAGGTCCTCGTTCGTGCTAATTACTGTTTGCTGCATTGTGACTTTGCTCGAGAAGCGAACTAATTTAGCAAACGAAGCTTTTCCAAAAATGACAAACAGGGAACGGCCTCTGTGTCGAGTGATCGTGTTAAGTATGAAATGTATGTCATATTTAATCCAATTAGCGCTTGCTCTCTCTATATCCTTCTCTCTCTCTTTATATATATTTATATATATATATATATATATATATATATATATATATATAGTGCGCCCTGAAGATCCATTTAGGTGAAAACTAGAGGGTAGTATCTCGCTCACTAGGATTTTTTAAACTTCTATACTTAGTGTACTGAGCACTTTATTTTTTTTTTTTTTTCTTATTTTACTCGATTGTTTTTTTCTCTTTTGACTAGGTATTACGGTGTTGGGCTATTTTTTTTTCGACCTAATCGGATGATTTTTATCCTTTCTTTTTTTCTACATTTTTTCGCCAGTTTTTGAGCCAGTCAGGATGAGTGTCGTCACTGCATGGAGTGTCGTCTCTTCGCCTCTCACTCAAACTGTTGAAACCGACCCTCATAATTGTTTAGGAAACCTTCAAGAGAACCAGTTCCATCTTTCTCAGAAAATGTTATACTCAAACAATGTCATATTTTTACCGCGATGTGATCAGAATGTGCGTTGTTGATCAGGTGTCAGACGCCGTGGAACCCAACAAGAAGACGCCTTCGTTATGTCAAGTTCACAATATTCTCAGCTCTCTCATTTAATCGCCTGTCACTCATCAACATATGATGAACACGACGAATGTTTACCTCGCTGGTAGCAGTGAGAGGCCGTCCAGATCTTGGGCCATCTTCAAGATTCTCTCTTCCTCTCGTAAATTCAATTGTCCACTTTTGCACTTTTATTAAACCTGGAACGACATAATGTGGCAATCAGAAAAAAAAAACCCAAACAACAAAACACGAAAGTCCTTGAGGGTTAAATATTTTTCTGCGTGTATTGTATTCTGCATTTTCATGAGAAGTGGCTTGTGCACTTGAATTCTTTCTTTCTTGAACAGTCAAATAGCTTCTTTACCTGGAATGAAATGATGCACTTATTATTAAGGGGAGATGAAATTAATGCATGTTTCATTTTCACGTCTGTATCATCATTTGTTCATTGTCATCTTATAGACTTTTTCAGCGTAAGTGTTTACATTTCTTATTTCTTATTTTCATATTTCACACACACACACACACACACACACATATATATATATATATATATATATATATATATATATATATATATATATATATATATAAATTGTTAGAGGTTCAAAAAACGTAATATTGCAAGGAAAAGATGTAATTTGTTTCTTATAGGCTTTGTGAAATATGAAAATAATAAATAATAAATGTAAACACGTACAAGACAGACCAATAGTTTCGTTCCCAAGGTCATCAGGGACGACAGGAACAGATTAATAATTTATTGCCAATATACATTTACTCTCACAAACACCATATATATATATATATATATATATATATATATATATATATATAAAGCATAAAAATACTTTTTTAAAATTTGGGAGTGCGGTCTCCTCCCATCAAAACAACGACAAAAGTTCATATAACAGTGGTCAGGACTTTAAAAGCAAATAATAATTTAGCAATTACTCGTCCTGATAAAATTGCTGGTATTGTCTTGCTGGACCATACTGATTATGTCTCCAAAATGCAAAGCAGTTTTGGTGAAATACAAATTTTCTTCCTCTTGGTCCAGTAGATACACAGGATCGAAGAATTCCTATAGAAATTAAATTTCAAAAGAAGCTTTTATTTTGGGCTAAACGTGGTTTCATATCCCGTGAGGTCATTGATGATATTATACCTGTAGGGTCTATTCGCCCTCGTCTGTATGGTCTTCCGAAGATTCATAAGGATGATGTACCCCTTCGACCCATTTTGTTCATGTCAGACTCGTTTCAACATAAGGTTGCTAGTTTTCATTCAGACCTTCTTCAACCTGCCGTTGAGCATTTTAGCTCGTATACTATTAAGGATTCTTTTTCATTTGTTCAGGTTATTCGTGATACTCTTTCTAAAGACAAATTTATGTGTTCTTTTGACGTATGTTCTTTGTTTATTGTGTTCCAATAATGGAAACTATTGATATTTGTTGCGATATATTATATCAAAGTTGTTTGTCACCTCCGGATATCCCAGAAAATGTGTTTGCTGAGCTTGTGCAATTCGCTACTATGTTAGTTGAGTTTAGCTTTAATAATTTTATGTACAGACAGATTGATGTGGTTGCCATGGGATCCCTCTGAGTCCAGCTTTGGCCAACATTTTTGTGGGCTTTTATGTGTCCTTCCCCTTTACTTATGACAATGCACCGTCTATGTACCGTCGGTATGTGGACGATACATTTCGTCTTTTCAATAGTAAAGCGGAAGCTGATTCGTTTCTCTCAGTCATGAACCAACATCAACCATCTTTGAAATTTACCATCGAAAAGGAGTCTATTTCTTGTTTCTCCTTTCTCGATGTCCTTGTGCACCGAACTTCTTCTCAATTTCTTACTTCGGTGTTTCGCAAACCAACGTTTTCTTGTTTGTATACGCGTTGGAACTCATTTTGTCCCAAAAAGCGTAAAACCAATCTCATCATGATCTTAACTCACAGGGCCTTGATAATAATATTTGGATGATGAATTGGATTTTATCCGCTGCACTCTATTAAGAAAACGGATATTCTAGTGATATTCTTGATAGTGTCATGCTTGATAAGATTATTAGTTTTCTAAAGGATAAACAATATTTAGTTCCCAAAATGTCTTATTTATCTGCGGCTTCCTTTTATTGGTTCGTGGGGCGAGTTTATGGCTAAGAGGATCTTGTTTGCTGTTCAACTGTGCTATATTTCTGCTCAACTAAGGATTCATCTTCCGACACTTTCTGTCTTTTCCTCTATGCGTAAGGATCCCCTTCCTCCCCATTATGTTTCTTCGGTGATTTATTCGTTTAAATGTGTTTTTGGTAGCAACTACATAAGTAGGACTTCCCAACGCTTGGATTGTAGGATTGGGCAGCATGACCTATCACGTGTTCTTAATCCGCATGCGCATAAGATCCAGCTGTTCAATACTTCCGGGTCAACTATCACAGAACATCTTATAAATTGCAGTGATTGTGCAATGAATTTCAGTCCGGACTGGTTCTCTGTTCTCTCGACTTCGAACTCTCCTTTTCATTTGCGGACACTGGAGTCTCTGTACATCCAGTCCAGGTAGCCGTCTCTTTGTAATCAAAATGACTGTCTCCTTGGACTTCACATTATTAAACTCTAGTGTCTGTGAATCATACATCCCCACCACAACTTTTTTTTCGCTGCGCAAATACGCGTTGTTTTGATTTTGGTCTTCCCTCATACCATTAATCAATTTAATTTTTTCATTGTTTTAATTGTATGTAGGGTGTTTGTGGGACTAAATGCATCTTTGCAATAAATTATTAATCTATTCCCAGTCGACCCTGATGGGCTTGGGACCGAAACTGGTTGCTCTGCCTTGTAAGTGTTTTCATTTCTTATTTTTTATTATCATATTTCACAATGCCTTTAAGAAACAAATTATATCTTTTTCCTTGCAATATTACGTTTTTGTGCCTCTAACAATTTATATATATATATATATATATATATATATATATATATATATATATATATATATATGGATAATACAATTCCTAAGCTCTTTCGCATTTCATAAGCCGGTGTCAAAGAAAGATGACATTCGATTTATAAAAAGTACATTTGTTGTGTTATGCTACGCCTTTGTATAAGATAGTCATGGTCTTGATTTAATTTGTAATAACTCTTTTCTCTCTCTCTCTTCTCTCTCTCACACACACACATCTATATAAGCATACATATATATGTATATGCCTGTGCGTATGTGTATGTTTATTTTTCTTTTCAGATATATATATATATATATATATATATATATATATATATATATATATATATATATATATATATATATATATATATAAAAGTGGACTCTTCCGTCGTATTCGACGTATGAGTGACGAGCAGCTCTGTTCTGAGGAACCAACAGCCAGACACCAGTATATATGTTTTGATTACAGTGGTGAAGGCCATGTGCACAACTAACCACGCTTTCTGAAGGAACCTTCCACAGGTTTGGAAATCACAGTTATCCTTCTCCTCTCTAAGGCTATAGAACCCATTCTGTCCTGCCATCTTACCCATAGGTGGAGTAGAAGAGTATTAACCCTTTCCTACATGATTAGCACGTAAGTGAATGAAATGGATTCGACTGGAATCCAAACTCTGCTCCATGATTCCTCAATCCGAGGCGCTATCAATTACTCCACCGAACCTCCTTATACCACATTACTACTACTACTGTACTGATGCGGCATTCACCCTGAGCGGATTGAGCCGGCTTCTTCCTGTTATGAGAAGAAGATTCTTGGGATAAATTACAGAAGTAGGGTACCCAGGCCTACTTGGATAACGTTCTTGCTTGCCGCGGGGCTCCCACAGACGCAGAGACAGGAACGACCAGAAGCCGCCGGTTACCGACGCAGACGCTCCTTGGATTTTCACCAGAGCCATTGTTAGCCGGCGTGTGTGTCAGACCTGTCCGCCTTGGGTGGCCCTACCAGGAACGAAGTTCCGGGCGGCATAGCTCTGACACTACCGTTTACCCCCCCTCCACCGACTGTGAGGTAAGGGTTGGACTTTGGGGGCTTACAGTACCAGGTGTTCCCAAGCGGTCCCCCATCTAGTACTGACCTGGCTCTACGATGCTTAACTTCGGTGATCGAACGAGAACCGGTGTTTCAGCGTGATTTAACCGTAGGCACTTTATACCACATTACCTATCCTTAATTTTGTCAACTTAAATGGTTGAATCCAGGATTGCAAAGTACATATGAATAGTTTTCCATAGAGTTCGACATTATTGACTACTATCCTCCATATCTACATATCTGGTCACTTTGTCCTTGGAGGTCGCTCAGGAATTCCCCAATATTTCTGAGAATGAAATGGATATAATCTTTAAAAACTGAAATTCGTTTCTGGTTTACAATGAAGAAGAGTAGACCAAAAAACCTGCAGTGATAATTTTGACATCTCAATGAGTTCTTTAGATGCTGCTGAAGCGTCTGACTGGCGGGATTATTTCTTTTATACAGTTTAAGTGCCTTTGAATGTCTAGATTCTGAAAGTGTAGGATTATATAGGGATGATGGCTTATTAACAGTAAACTCTACAGATGTTAAAGTAGATCGCATTAGAAAAATTATGCATAGGGATTTTAAGGATTTAGCCCTCAGGACTATAGTTATGACCAACATTAAACCGTTGGATTTTATGGATGTCTCCCTAGACTTTACTAATAACTTTTTCAACATTATATAAAAGTTAATTCTAACTTGGTGTTTGTACATCCTAATTCCAATCACCCTCTTTTGTTATTAAGCACATACCCTCCTATATTGAATTTAGGATAAGTACTAGCTTTTCTAACAAAGAGGTTGTAAATAAACAGTGTGAATTTTATAATTCTATCCTTAGAAATAGTGACTACAAGGGTACCACTATGCAATATTGACATTCTATTACAATAAGTAAAGAAGATCCAGGAAGATCCTTTGTTTAATCTCCCTTTCAACCTAACGGTTAAAACCAAATTAGGACATAAATTTCTAAACCTTATGAAAAAAACATTTCTCCGACCTCGAAACTAATCCAGTCAGTAAAATATTCAATTATAATAACCTTAAATTAAGCTACAGTTGTGCCGATAACCTGCTAAAATAATAAGGAAATATAATAACAGAGTTTTCAACAAGTATCCCAACTCAAAACTTGACTAATCGCTAGGTCACAGTGAGTAAAACTAAGTATTATGACATTAAAATTATTATTGAACTAGAAATCCCCAATATTAAAAGATTTCACAGTGGAAGTACTATGAATACATTCAAAGAGCGTTGTCGGGGACACGTGCAATATTTCAACAGTAGCAATCATATGTCCGAGACTGCATTGCCCAAGTATTTTTGGAGTTTAAAGGAGAAAAACAAGGCATCTATTATTAAATGGAAATTAATAAAGTAAGCTCGAACATGTTATTCTCTATATACCTTGTTATATATGTCTTATTGAAAAATTTGAAATGATACAATTTAAAAACAAGACCCATCTCTTAAATCAAAGGAATGAACTCACTAATAACTGTAAACATAATTTTAAGTTACTATAGTGGTAGTAATATATATGATGATATATATGACGATAACCATTGTTACTGTAAGTTTAGTATGTTATCTGCGGATCCACCTATCTATGTACATATATGTAGGTATACGTTTCTTTTGCGTGTGTGCACATGTGTGCATATTTTTTATAGATATATGTATATATGTTTATGTGAACTTTTTATAAATATGTATATATATATGTATTTGCATGTTCATGTTTGTGTATATATATATATATATATATATATATATATATATATAAATATGTGTGTGTGTGTGTGTGGATGTGTGTGTTTGCGGCTGTGTATGTATATATGAATAAATCTGTATTGGAGTTATATATATATATATATATATATATATATTAACGAAAAACAGACCACTTTAAGGTTCCATTATAATAATCTATTTCACCAGAACCCTTTTAAAAGAAGCCACATCATCAGATAGCAATTCCAAAAAATGAAATGAAAATTGATTGATAGTGTAAGTTTTTTTGTAATTTAACTGAGAGTGTAATAAGGAGTGGTTAGAGAGGCATGGTAGAGTTTACGGAGGGTTTAATTTAATATTTCTCTCGATCATACTTAGTATTGGGGGAGGAGGAGTGACCAGACCTTGATCTATTTAAACGGTTAACATAACTGAAGTGATATATTGAAATGGTAGGGGAGAAGAGAGAAAAGAAAAAGGAAAAATAAAGAAGGGGGAAGTAAAGAGAAAGAGGCTGTAAATGGGTTTTATATATGAAGGAGAGGGGTGGTAAGTTTTAGCAATTTAGTTAAAAAATAGATTTTAATGTTTGATAGTAATTTAGATGTCTAAAAAATCCACGAAGAAATTAATTTAATGCTTTCTGGCAATTACAATATTTAACTATTTTTACAAATAATTTAGGGATGTAATATAAGTTAAATACTGCATTTATTAATACATTCATAGAGAACACATTAAAACAGTTTTAAACTATAACAGTTTGTTTAGCCGACCAATAGTCTTTTAATATTGTAAAAGACAGTTAAGGTAACATCTTTATCGGTTTGAATCTAATTCATGAATGTAATTTGTAATTATTTTTAGATGGGTAAACTTTCTTACTTAAAGTTTAGGTTTATATATCTTTGCCCATGTAAGTAATATTTTAATAGTTTGTTTGAATTCGTTTATTAACTCTTTCAAATTTCAATATTTGTAGGTGTCTATGTATGTATGTCTTTATTAATAAATGTTTGTATAATCGCTTTTGACACACGTTTCATTTTGATGGAGAGTATGAAAGTTGCAAGTTTAACCACATTAGTGTAGGTTTTATAGTGCTAAATAAAATATCGCCTTCCAAGAAATGTTCGTTGCTAAGATTTACGGAGAACCATAAATGGTAGCAATAGACGTATTATATTGCGGCAATAGATTCGAGTAATATATTTCGCAAAACCATAGCTCTGTGAAATAGAAATAGCAAAAAAAAAGGACAATCAAATTATCGTTGTGTATTCATCGAAACAATTACCGATATTCATAGAAAAGGGAAAAAAGCAATCATTTTCACAAGAGTTTTCCGTTTCTGTCGCAAAAATTTAATGCTTAATCTACAAAAATAGGATTCCTCGGTGGAATAATTATAATTACTTTATATTTTCCGCAACTATCTTTCATCTTACTTTAATTTGTCTCATTTGTTTTGTTTACTATCTCTCTAAATTATATCAAGATAGGCTGACATTTTGTGTTATCATCTAGGATATTAAATAAACCAATTTTAAGGCGTAACGGTATATGAAATTATATATACAAATAAAAAAAAGAACACGGCAATTTGAAAGAAAGAATTAACTACAGAAGATATTTGAACAGCCGTCACCTGTCTCGTTGAACACAGCTTTTATTGTAATCTCTGTTTTATTCCTTCTCATTAACCCCTTGCATCCCACTTGCTTCGGCCATTAGTTGGAGATTCGTCTCGAGCTAAGCTGGTCGACCTCTCTGCCTTCGGGTGGAGAGGAACCCAAACGAGGCTATGGCGAAGGGCAGAGCCTCGTCTTGGGTGGTAGACAGCTACCCAGCCCCGTTTTTCACTGGGTCTACGGGGAATTTTTGCCCGAGCCTACGGGCTCGGATACCCCACTTTAAATTCAGCCTTGTGCCACATCTGATCGCGTGGGGCGGTTAGCAAATATCCTAGCATCCTATTGAATTGCCTTTCTTTGGGTTAAAAGAGTAAAAGAAAAAAACGGTAAAATCGACATCTGGAATATATTTTTTTATTAACTTTAGTAACTGTCTATCCATTACATTCACTTACGGGCTAATACCCTTGGGAAATGTATGAATCCTCGTCTTTTCCCCCCAGCTATTGTTAAATAGCAGCATAAAACGGGTTCTATAGACTTGGAAAGCAACTGTTCTACCGCAGAAAGATATGGCAACCTATTGCGGGAAAAAAATCTTCCTCGTCAGTCATGTTTCGAAAGATACAAGATCGCCTAAGCGTGTATCACGCATGGCACATAACTAACAGAACTGCCTATCTCAGTGTTACGCTTGTTATTCATTCCGGGGAATTTACCTCATTTTCTGCCAGGGGACTTCTCCTAAAGTCTGCTACGTGGTCATGGGCAAAGCAGTATAAAAGAAAAGGAGACAAATACTCTCTCTTCTTTTTTCCCTTCTTTTATTCCATCCAAGTGGTCCATTATTTCTAACTGAACCACGTGTCCCATTGCATACAACACAATAATGCTTAATCTCCTTTATGCAAAAACGTAGTATGCGGACAAAATATCTGCCCTATAACCTACCACAAAAATATATTTATCTTGGGGACACGAGAAATAACCAAGTACATAAAATTAACCAACGCCTCTACAAATGGAATTAGTTATTTCATGTCGTTATTAATCTTTCTTCCTGTTATCATCTTGTTTTAATTTTGATTATATTATGTCTTTGGGATGGATTATTAACACGATAAACCATTTCCATTTCTCATGCTTTTATATGAAGCAGATAAATATTGAAATCAATTTTCCTCGCTAGAATCTATATAGTACATTTATAAGTATAGAATTCGTCCGTGCTTTCAATACTACTGCCACACTTAGGTTGGTACAGAAAGAGATTCTTGACAGACTCTGGAGAAGAATCGGCAACGTAATTGGTCCTGACATGTCATCGCAACTTCAGTAGTTTCCCCGCTGTCATAAACTACCTTCACAGTGTAATTTCTATAAATATTTTCAATGTCGATATTCCGAGGGCAGCAATAGATTGGCAGCTTGTTTCCAAGATATCACTATTGAAATTGCTAGATTTCATCATCAGTATTATTATCCTTCGACCTCCCAAAAGTTCGTCGAAACTCAATTGACAATCCCTTTCCACACTATTCGGTTCTGTATTGCTGTCCCAAGATCCCCTATGTCCAACCCAGAGCTCTGGTGTCTGGGAAAGTCAATTTTCGTGAGATAAACTTCAAGAAAGATGACATAGGAGTAAGGATGCGAAGATTTTCTTTTCCGCTCGGTAGCAGTGGCCGGCAGATTGTAAGCGTTTTTGTTTGAGCATAAGAGAGATTGGTCTCAGTTCTTCGTAAATTGTTTGCATTGGATCTCCAACTGATGTTCTAGATTTTTCTCGGAAGATTTGTATGTGCTCCATCCAATCGTCTTTAAAGACGAACAGGTAATGTCCAATTTTCTGATCCATACAGTAGAGGTTAGGGGTGGTTTTTGATAGCAGTTTGGGGAAGGATGGTTTAGGTGTTAACGTAATGGCTAGATCTGAAAATTTTCTTTTCAACAACAACGGTCAAGTTTTAGGCACTGTATTTGCAAGCATTCTAAGAGTTAGGGATCGTTTAGGAAAAGTGAGAATAGGAGATATTAATATTATGAAAGAGGAAGCAGGGAAAATATTCAAACGATAGTTGTAATAGTAATTGGGAATGTTTTTTTTTTGGGGGGGGTAAAAAAACTAAGCCAGAGCTGAATTAGCATATACTTAGGTTGGAGTTATCGCCACTAGTTTTGTAATCAATGAAAGTCTTTTGTAAATTAATAAATTAAGAGGTGAAGATTTCTTTTTGGTATGTTGAATACATCGGTTATTCGAGTTTTTTTTTTTTTAAAGAACGTAAGTTTTAATTTAGAAATTAAGATATAAGTAGAAAAGTATATAAAAGTATGGGAAATTAATATAACTTTTATAAGCAAATTTAAACCTATTGTCGGACTATATAACGTGTAGAATAAGTGTGGGTGTAAATCAATTTGCCTGAAAGTATTACTAGTATTATATATCCTAATGTTTTTGTCTATAGTAGTAGTAGTAATACTACTAGTAGTAGTAGTGGTAGTATATATATATATATATATATATATATATATATATAAATTCTTTTTATAGATACAAATATTTAAGTAAATGCTCTGTTTTATAATAAACTGTATTTATAACAATTACCGGCCTGTCTTTTCATAGAAAATATTCGTCCTCCGATGGGAATCGAACCTGTATCTTCTACGGAACCGTCATTTAGCCTGACGTGCTCTTATCCGATCGAGCCACAGAGGATCGTTCGAATTTACTGCCTTTAAACTTCAATCTTCCATGGACGGAGGACGAATATTTTTATGAAAATTTCTCGGACATTCAGGCCGGTAAATGTTATTTAATAATGTTTATTATAAACAGAGCATTTCCTTAAATATTTGTATCTATAAAAAGAATGTATAAATATAAAAATGTCTTAAAATAATTGCCGGACTTCACCCATTTAATAATATATATATATATATATATATATATATATATATATATATATATATATATATACACTCTCATTCATTTGGTGGAGGCGTGTATTAGTTCCAATCTGTGTGGGAATATTTTTTATACAGTGTTTCTTTAAAAATATAGTTTTGTGGTACAATGCCTAAAGGAAAGTGCAGAAAAGTTTGGTCGATAATGTTTATCCTAGATAATCCAACTCACGAGCCATTCACTCAACAGTTGACCCAATCACCACAAAAACATGTCCCCCCATCCATATCCAACATGTACCCCAATGTTACAATCTCACAGTGGACATAATAAGACATCCATGATGATAAAAATTCCTTAATATGTACAAATATATTTCCGAGAAAAAATACATAAAAATATTCACATGAAATGAAGTAAGAGTGGCCTAACCCAATAATCAAAGTTTACCCCCGGTAGTTCCCTGGCTTCTGCCTAACTTGGGGCCCAGAATAGCATTCTAGTCCCCCATTGAAACTAGGCGAAATGAATCCACAAGGAATGGACCCTAATGACGGAAGTACAAACAATGCTCCCTCTGAATGTTTGGCGCATAAACTGCAACGACCCGAAACGAACCGCTTTCATAACAATATCGGGCATTACAAAACGCCCCACCCAGCGTTGAAATGGACAAGGTTCACTCTCACACTCCGGGATCGCTTCACCAGCAACGAAACTCATTCGGCCAGTCGATCAGCGTATGCTGAATAGACAATAAACTCACTAGGTAACATAGAAGAATCGACATCGCAGTAAAAGTGAATCTAGATCGCGGCTTCATCCACACCGAAGGACAGGAGATCACGAACGCTGTCCTGCTTGTCTTTATCCCCTTTTGTGAGTTAAAACCAGTCTTACTTTGTGAACTGTTTGCCACATTACTGTTGTTCTGTCTTTCATTTATTGTTTGCTAAATATTATTTTTGCCGTGTTGTTTATTTCTTTCTCATGTTATTGTTTATTGCAAACTTTGTCAGTAATGTTTCTTCTGTGTTTCTGCCAATTACATTTAACCATGGCCAATTACTCTAAAGATCAAGAAGTTAAAAGAGAAAAAAAAACAGACACAGTTTCGTAGAATAACTAGATTTGATGAGATGCGTCCCTTTAAATAAGAAAGTGGTTGAAATCAACTCTTGACGGCTAGACGAATATATATGATTTCTGTCAATTTTTGTCCGACACCATTTCCCCTTTCCTTTATATTCACCGTTTCTCTCTTTCCTGCGAATTGTAGATGGTATATTGTGGACTCGTCGCAAGAATGTCTGTAGATTATAACTCGAATTCATGATCTCTTTAAATATCGGTTTACCATTTTGAAAAGATAAAAAAAAAATTGAAAATCCTCTCCCCATTATAAAGTCACTTTAAGATTATCATAACTTGATTAATCTATAGAATTATCAATCTTGCACATCTTACAGATGAGCTGATGGGAATATCTTTTTTATACATTCACGTCTACAGTTTCGCAAAGATATCTCATATTACGAGAATTCTGAGCTGATTGACACAAAACGATACTAAATGGTTGCATGCTGAAATGAAATGTAACTCTATTAGCAGAAAACATAAAATTCCCTTACTGACATCGTTAGAAAAATTATTAATCAACTGACTTTGGTTTTACAGGAAACTTTTAACGATCTAATTTCACCGTGAAGCATCTTCAATAGGCACCAAGAGAGTCATTCAAAGACTTGTCAGTTTTCTTTCGTATATATTGAAATTAACTGAAAGGTTTTCTTCAGCTTCGGAAATGTTTAAGATGACTAAAGAATGTAAGATATACCAAAAAAAGTTTGAGGATTTTTCTTTCTTTTCTTTTTCATTTCGTTCGTGACAGCATAGTTTTGATAAGGCTCTGTATTTTCCCCAAAGTAATTTGCATGTGAAGGAATTAAAATGAATGAATTAAGTTTTTCTCAATGAACAGCCACTTGAAAACCAAGTTAGATTTCATCTATACCAAGGTACTTGTTATAGTTTTCGTTACCTATTAACTAACATAAAAAATATTATTATGCCTAAAAACCTTTCTACGTGTCATATATATATATATATATATATATATATATATATATATATATATATATATCCCGTTGAATTCGACGTATGAGATCAGTTCCCAGGAAAACGACAGCCTGACAACAGCACATGAGATTTGATTATAGTGGTGAAATTTTCGGGCAGGGCCATCCACCCTTTTGAAAGGCCAAATACAGAGACCTGGTGCACTAAGTACCACAAGGTCCCCAAACGACACTCCGCAGGTTTTGAATTCAGGGTTGACCATCTCTTAGCCTCTTTGCTATCCAAGGCTATAGAACCCAGTCTGTCCTGCTATTTATCAATAGCTGGAGGGAGAAGAAGAGGATTCACACCTTTCCCAAAGGGTGCTAATATATAATATATATATATATATATATATATATATATATATATATATATATATATATATGTGTGTGTGTGGACATATACAACCTGCATAAATGTTTCCAGGCATATTATTTTATGTTAGTTAACTATCACAAATGCATTGGTATAGATAAGATTTAACTTGTTCTTCAAATGGCTATTAATTGAGAAAAACTTAATTCTTTCAATTGAATTCCTTATTATATCTATCTATCTATCTATCTATCTATCTATATATATTTTTTTTTCCCCGAAGACATTCATGTTGACATGGTTGGTACATTAGAAAATGATGTTCTAGCTTTATCAACAATGCAAAAGGAAACAGTTGACATTTGGAGGTATAATCTAGAAGATGGCCCAAGGTCTAGCAAAACAATTATCGTGTTCACCACAAGCTGATGGATGACATGCGACTGTTTATAAATTACAATATTTCGCGAGAGATATTTTGTACAATGGAATTAGAATGACTGAGGTTTATTCTTGGTGGGGCACTGACTTCTGACGCCTGAACAAAAGCGCAGAATTTAGTTTATATCAAGCTAAAACCTGAAATTGTTTGTGGCAGATTCAGCTGGTTTCCTTGAAGGTTTCCTAGACCAGGGTGACTGTTGGGTGTTTTGATCAACAGGATAAACAGTCTTTGAAGGATCATGTCAATCTACCTGGAAAGGCTCAATGCACCTATTAATAAGAAACGCTGAAATGAATGCACGCAATATTTCACAGTTCAATCATCATAGTCAGCTTATGAACGTTTCATCCTACCATCATGCATAGAAGGCAATTTCATAATGATTGCATGCTTCATCTATCTAAGCTGCTCGGCCCGGAGACTATGATCAAAGTGTAGTATGCTGCCTTTGTGAGCTTCCGAGTCGGCGTCTGTGGAACTCTCTGCATTAGCAGAGAGGAACCCGGACGAAGCTTTGCCGAAAAGCAAGGTTTCGTTCGGGGAGGTAGACAGGGCCTGAATCCGTCTAGGCGGGTTCAAAAGGCTATATTTTTGGCCGAGCCTACGGGCTCGGGGATACCCACATTAAACCGGCCTTGTGCCACATTCTATCCTCGTGGGTGGATTGATAAATTCTATGCTTCATCTATCTAAGTAAAAATTATTCCAGCTTCTTCTTGAAGTATTTGAGGAAATATAAATGCTTTTCTTTAATTCTACCATTTTTCTGTTCTTCAAATGTAACCCGGCTTATTCATATCTGCTAAATACGGTGGACATTTTTAAGTTACAGTAAAATTGTGATAATCATGTTTAATCACCAAATAAATATGCAGAAAGGGAAAAGAAAGAGAGAAAAAGAGGAAAGGAAGCAGATTTATATTAGACTATTTAATTATATACCAATTCCGCAGAGATACATCCATGCACAGACAAATAAAGCACCCTCTTTTGAAAATTAGCTTTCGGCAGGGACGGGTGCTTTATGTGGTCGATGGCAGTCGCCCACAGGGTGCAGTTCTTAAGCAGCGCAAATTCTAGACTGGCAACAATAGTTTATCTCTAGCGTAAGGTAGACAGGAATACCACTGTTGTAAAATATTATTTTAGTATAAACCTCAGTAAATTTATAATCAAACATTTTCATCTGTTTTATAAACCATGGAAACTTATCTCTTTAGAAGTTTGGGAATCATGGCTCTCCACAATGTCTTCTCCTTTGTAGGTCGTGGTAAATTATGTCTTATTACTATCTCTGCTAATACATGTTCTGCCTTTCATTTATATAATATAGTCAAGTACGTTAAGCGTTGTTTTCCTCTATTCCTCTTGTCTTCAATCTGTCCTGTAAGTATCAAATTTTCCAAGCCTCTTTTCCTCTTTATAATCACTAGAAATTGCAACTGCCGCTTTCTGATGTTATATGTAAGTATTCTTATTGCTCATTTTCTTTAAAACTTTGTCGTTGCTCGCCTGTTGGTATTCTCATCATCCTTCTGTAGAACCACATTTCTGTTGCTTCATTGGCGAGAAGAATGTCTGACATTCACCTCTATAGAGGAGGACAGATATTACGTAACAGTCAAGTAATCTTTTCTTTGTTTCTAACGAATATTTCCTATTTTATTAATTTGCTTATCTTTTTGATGTCTTTGCTATAACAATGCACCTTCGAATTTAGGTGTCGCCCATTCTTGCATCTGTTAAAACACTTCACAGTTATTTAAATTGGTGCACTTGTTTGATTTTTGTTCCTCTAATTTGTAATTCGAATGTTGAAATCTTCCGATAACTGAAAACCATGCATTATGTCTTCGTTGAACTTATTGTTCAGTTCTAACTTCTCGCTATTCTTCACTATCTTTTTAAGAGTTCTTGTAGTTTCCATTTTCTGTCTGCTAGCAACACTGTGTCTTTTGCATAACTTATAACCTATATAAGATTATGACCGTCAATAACGAGTCCTGGTAGCACTCATAATTCTCTCGGAATCGCCTGCCCCTAGAGGGCCTATAAGTCCTGTAAGAAGACTTGTCGTACACCCGCTATGTACGTAAACTAGAACGTATCAATGTCTTTTACTGTGTTCCAGAATTATGAAACAAATATATCGTATTAATTTATTCAAGTATATATGTAAATCTAACATGCGTTGGATGACATAAATTTCAAAATAATTTTTAAATTATATAAGTACACAGTATATAGATCTAATTCATTTTTTAATAATGTTCACCCTATACAAAGCCCAAGTGCCACTCAAGTTAGAGGGTTATTGAAAGCGGTTGTTTTGTGAGCGGTATGAGAAACGGGCGCTGTATATACGGATTATGTATGAACGTTTAACCCTGGACTTGAAGTGGATATGATCCTAGTTGTCGGGAAAGTATCCTCCTGGGATTCCACAAAGCAACATTTTTGGGGAATAGGCTATCCGAGGAGAAATTACTCCTTTCTAAGGGAATACGAAGGAAATGTGGGGGGGGGGAGTTCGCTTCAATGTACGGCGTGCAGGTTGTTAGTTTAGAATATTGATCGTATCAACGCATCAAATTTCATTCGAGCCTTTCTAGAATTCGCGCCGTTTTGAATTTATTTCCAAAACCCAGACAAAGGCAAGCCATCACTGTCAGAGTACCACGCCCACGAGGTATTCTGGTTTATCGCTGACTATTCTGGCCCTGGCCTTCGTATACTGACCCACTTAGAATCAGAAAGAGTATGGTGAAATTTCTGGAATATATAATGAGTGAATATTTGATATCTACTGAATATATGAAATGCAGGATGAATAGATACAAAATATCAAGTAATCTAGATTGTGTAATTAAACTTTTTCTTTACTAGATTTCACTCTATACAAGTCCCAAAGTCCTCCCAGGATAGAGGCTTACTGAAGGTGGTTGTTTCGCGCGGTTCGCCCCAGTGCACGCGGTGTGGCGTGTCGTAGTTGTGAGCGTTACATTGGGGAAACTAAAGAATGTAGATCATCGAAACATTTCCCATTGAAATAGCGATAGAGAAGTACACAGTATATAGATCTAATTCATTTTTTAATAATGTTCACCCTATACAAAGCCCAAGCGCCACACAAGTTAGAGGGTTATTTTATCCCATAAATATAGCACAACTTAAAACTATATTTATATATATATATATATATATATATATATATATATATATATATATATATAGAGAGAGAGAGAGAGAGAGAGAGAGAGAAAAAAGAGAGAGAAAAGAGAGAGAGACGTTAACAATGACAAATGCAAAACGTATCAAGACAAGAGGTATTTTTGTCTTCATACAGTCCATCAGTGGTCGATATGCGACGGTTAAGACATGTTTTCCATTTGTTTCTTTTCATATTATACTTTTACAGATATATTTTTAGTTACATCTAAAATTTGCACACACACACACACACAAAAATATATATATATATATATATATATATATATATATACATACGTGTCCGCTTGTTCTTTTAAATAATAACCATTATATTTGATTCAATTGACGCAATATGGAACACACACGACATGCATTTTGTTCATTCTGTTTTTCTCTTTTCATGTAAAATTACAACATTTCCTCTGTGAGAAAGGGGCTGCAAGATGAAAACTATTCACCATCGTTTTATTTTGGTTTAAAAATATAATTTATATATTATTATTATTATTATTATTTGTTTATAATATGTTTCCTGATTTGTATCCTGTATATCCGGGTACAAATTATGGTCTCTAAGCCCCATAGGAGAATTGTCATTTATTTGATAGCACATTCCTAGTAGGGCGATCTTCTGGGCAACCTGTATGTTGATAATATCTGGGACATTGTTAGTTAAATAATCCATTCCTTTTTTCACGAGGTCCTGAGATCCGATTGCTTTTGGTACAATCTCATTTTTCATTAAAAACCCATCCTGTTAATCTCGATCTTCATGTCCTTGTATTTGGAAAATTTGTCGATAATTGTCATGGAGATGTTACTCTCATATGGTACTGCTATTTCAATAAGAATAGGCTTCCTGAATTTTTTGTCTTTTATTTTAATATCAGATCTCTTGACTTTTATTTCCCGGTCAGTTTGAATTGGCATGTCCCAGAGGATAGTTACATCGTTATTTTGAGTAACTGTGTTTAGTTCATGCTCAAAATTGCTCTCAATGGTTTCGATTTTATGCTTCTTGCATATCTTCCAGTACATTATTATTATTATTATTATTATTATTATTATTATTATTAATAATAATAATTTTATTTCCTTTCATTTCTGTTGAGTACTTATTTTCTTCCAGGTCCCAACCAGGGAACTAAGGTAAGAAATTGGAATAATGACATTTCCCGCTGAACATTTTTGAAAAAGAAGCGCACACATTTTACATTGATAAATCCATTCATTAGATGGGATCTATACTTGTGAGATTAGTTTATTCGTATTTCCAAAAGGTATGGACTACGACCTATGACTTCAAGGAGTTTATCAGACCCATTTCCAATCAACTCCCTGTGCCTCAACGGCAACTGCTTTCATGTTCCATATGTTTTTTTAGATTTCCATTTCAAGATCATTGTATTTTGATAGTTGTTTTTTTTTTTTAAGATCTTCAAAGATACATTACAAGCTGCAGGATCTGCTATGTCAGTAAGAAAGGACATTCTTGTTGTTCATGATGACGTTCGTCTTCGAGTATAGAATCCAGAGGTTAACAGTGAATATTTCGAAGACAGTATGGAAGCGTATTTCAGGTTAGGAGTTGATATCCCGGTAAAAGTAGCTGAGCGTAGTTCGTCCTTCTGTTTCTCTTCGCCTGACAAGCTGGACTTGTATATTCGGGTAGGATAAACAAAATGGCCGCCTTTATACACGACGGATTGAATATTCTACGTCTTCTGATTGGTTAACCTTCTATCGCTGGACTATAAAGAGAGTCAAGTCATTTGGGCTAGCTCACTAGTACATATATTCACAAAAAACTGCAACAATTCTGTTTTTGGGAATTTTGACCACGATGTCTGGGCAAATAGCTTTGCTTGTTCTGTCTCTAGTAATTGTAAATTCACATAAAATTGATGTCATTGTTGTTGTTGCTATTATTATTATTATTATTATTTCCTTAGATTTCTTTTGTATACTCGTTTCTTCTGGTGTCTGAACAAGAGAACTAATGTCAGAAATGATATCATAACGTTTTCCACTGATCATTTATATAACTCCCACTAAGATCAGACACGTTTTACACAGATAAAGCTCTTCGTAATGTCTGATCTGTACTTATGAGTACAATTTTTTCTTTAAGTCATGGACTACTAGGAATCAGTTCAATGAGTCTATCGTACCCTTTTCCAAACAATCCGAGGGCCCTAACTTCAATTGAAATTACTGCACATGCACACGAGAGAGGTGTGCTGGGAACTTTAGATTTTTTTTTTCAGACGAATTCATTTAGAGTCTTTTTCTTTTTCTTTCCATCACTTTTTTAAGTAGGTATTCCACATTGTGATATTAGAAGATCTGCCAGGAATAGTAAAATATTGCAAAGGCCAGGGCGCAAATTTACTTTGCAATTAAAGCAATCTCGATACAATTCCATTTACGAATTATTTACTCCTTTAAACAGAGCATTCTTTATACCAAAATTGTGGTTAGTCTCGTTAATGTGAGCAACCAACACATTTCACATATTGTTTTTAAAATGTCCCTTTTGTGTTCAGTAATCTTGTTTTAGATTCCTTGAGGGTTCTCCTATGTTGTACGCATGTGTAGTCCTACCAACTTAACGTAACAAATTTAGACAGATGAAGTCCTGAAGGACGAAACGTTTTACAAGTAAACTTATTCCATTTTTGTCAAACAATTTCCCCACTATATATATATATATATATATATATATATATATACTTGTCAACACTTGGAGGCGACAGTCGGTTTCATGCTAGATGCAATCGTCAGGCTAAGTGTTGACTTCTATGTACACTTTTATATTTACACACGCTCTATCTCTGATATTGAGCATTTTATCTCATAAATATAGCACATCTTAAGACTATATATATATATATATATATATATATATATATATATATATATATATATATATATATTTATTTATTTATTAAAGACATTTTTATGTTTAACGTTCTTTTTTATAGATACAAGTATTTAAGTAAATGCTCTGTTTATAATAAAGGACGAATATTTTCTATGAAAATTTCTCGGATATTCAGGCCGGTAAATGTTATTTAATACTGTTTATTATAAACAGAGCATTTACTTAAATACTTGTATCTATAAAAAAGAATGTTAAACATAAAAATGTCATTAATAAATAAATTGTCGGACTATGTCCATTTCTTATATATATATATATATATATATATATATATATATATATATACAGAGAGAGAGAGAGAGAGAGAGAGAGAGAGACAGAGACAGAGACAGATGTTAACAATGACAAATGGAAAACGTATCAAGGCAAAGGGTTTTTTGCCTTCATAAAGTCCATCAGCGTTCGAAATGCGACGGTTAAGACACGTTTTCCATTTGTTTCTTTTCATATTATACTTTTAAAGATATATTTTTAGTTATATCTAAAATTTGCACACGCACACACACACACACATATATATATATATATATATATATATATATATATATATATATATATATATATATATATATATACTTGTCCGCTTGTTCTTTTAGATAAGAACTATTATATTTGATTTCATTGGTGCAATATGGAACACACACTACATGCAATTTGTCCATTCTGCTTTTTCTCTTCTCATGTAAAATTACAAGTAATTACTGGTGAATATGAGGTCATGGCTCCGAAATGAATATGTGACTGGTCAAATATCTAGCAAAATTTAATTATTCATTTCACCCAAATTATTTGGTTTATTTACCTTAATATTTTTTGAAATCTTATCATTTCGTTATTCGAATTCGCGTTCTACAAAGACCACTTTCATGAACCTGATTATATCTTCAGCCACTAAGATTCAAATTCAGATCGATCAATATATATATATATATATATATATATATATATATACTGCCAGGAAAAATTTGTTTCTTAAAGACCTTGTGAAATATGAAAATAAAAACACTTATAAGACAAGCCAATCGGTTTCGTTCTCAATCTCATCAGGGTCGACTAGGAACAATTTAATAAATTATTGCAAAGATACATTTACTCCCAGAAAAAAATCATACATACAATTAAAACATTAAAAATTGAAATGATTTGTGAGGGAAGACCAAAATCAAAACAACGCGTATTTGCGCAGCGAAAAAAAAAGTTGGGGTGGGGATGTATGATTCACAGCCACTAGAGTTTAATAATGTGAAGTCCAAGGAGACATTCTTTTTGATTACAAAGAGACGGCTACCTGGACTGGATGTACAGAGACTCCAGTGTCCGCAAATGAAAAGGAGAGTTCGAAGTCGAGAGAACAAAGAACCAGCCCGGACTGAAATTCATTGCACAATCACTGCAATTTATAAGATGTTCTGTGATAGTTGACCCGGAAGTATTGAACAGCTGGCTCTTATGCGCATGCGGATTAAGAACACGTGATAGGTCATGCTGCCTAATCCTACAATCCAAGCGTTGGGAAGTCCTACTTATGTAGTTGCTACCAAAAACACGTTTAAACGAATAAATCACCGAAGAAACATAATGGGGAGGAAGGGGATCCTTACGCATAGAGGAAAAGACAGAAAGTGTCGGAAGATGAATCCTTAGTTGAGCAGAAATATAGCACAGTTGAACAGCAAACAAGATCCTCTTAGCCATAAACTCGCCCCACGAACCAATAAAAGGAAGCCGCAGATAAATAAGACATTTCTGAACTAAATATTGTTTATCCTTTAGAAAACTAATAATCTTATCACGCATGTCACTATCAAGAGTATCACTGGGATTTTCCCTTTTTTAATAGAATGCAGCGGATAAAATCCAATTCGTCATCCAAATATTGTTCACTACAGATCATCAAGGCCCTGTGAGTTAAGGGTTTGATGAGATTGATGTTACGCTTTTTAGGACAAAATGAGTCCCAACGCTGATATATATATATATATATATATATATATATATATATATATTGAAATCGTATCTTATTAAATATCGAGACTACATTCTGTTTTAAAATGTTAGCGTAATATTTGTTACCCGTACTGCTTTCTCTTCCATTCGTAAGGACGTCCGCCCTCCCCATCATGTTAATTCAGTGATTTACCAATACAAGTGTAGTTGTGGTCACAACGACATAGGGAGGACGTCCCAGCGTTTGGATTCGAGAATAAAACAGCATTTACCCCCCGGATTCTGAATCCGTCCTCCAGGAACTAACAGTTCTGGTTCTGCTATTGCTGAACATTTAATAAATAGAAGGAAATGTGTGGAAAATTTCAGTGGTGACCGATTTATAATTTTATCTAGTTCCCATTCCACATTTCAACTCAAGGTTCTAGAGTCCTTGTATATCATATCCCGTGAGCCTTCCCTTTGTAAACAGAGGGGATGCTTTCTTGATCTGAATATTATTGAACTCTAGTTTCTTGAAATTCATAATTTTTTCCCCATTCGAATACATTCGTTAATTAAAAATTAATTTACATGCTTTTTTAAATTCCCAGAATAAATAAAGTTGATAAGCCCTGGGACGAAACCGGTTGTTTTTATTTTAGCTTTTGCTTTTAAAAATGCCTTATAAATATTGTATTTTCCTATCTTTTATTAAATTCTGTACCACGAAAGACTTATTTAAATATTTAAAGCGGAGGAACAAAGCTAAATTTATCCATAGTTTAGATAAATTATTATCACTCAAGGCACGTATTTAACGGTTAAAATTTCAATGTGAGTTTCTTCGAGTGTGTATTGACAAACATGTATGCCCTTCCAATATCTTGTTTAGGATAAGGAATTCGAGACTTCATTCTGGTTTAAAAATTGAGAAGCTGTTTATGGAGGATTCAATTAAAACTTTTTCTAAAAGAATCCTTTTTCTCAATTTTACCTTTAAGAATCAATGGAGAAAGTCTATGGTAACATTTTCTTACTTTGATCAAATTCGCTTTTCCCGGTTAGTTGGTTATTCAAATGATTGTGGCGTTAAAAAATTGTCTGCGTCTATGCAGACAAAATTAAATTACTTATATCGTAAACGGTTTGGATGCAGTGATGAACCTACTGGGGAAGGAATTATCTTTAATTATTCATCTTATGAGCCTTCCAATTTGGAAACTCGTATCTTGGCTCATGGTTTGGATTTTTGTGTTCTGTTTTCAATGCCTGACCGCGAGAAAACTTTTTCGGAGATTCAGGTTTTATATGCACAGGTTTGTAGACTTGTCCCTCACTCTGTCGAATCTCTTAGTGATTTTAAGGCTAAACTAAATAGTTATGCCCAATCTTATCCTGGCTCCTCTCTTTCTTCATCAGAGTCAAAATGGAGAGACAACACCACCGGGTAATTAAAAATTTAAAAAATAATTATGACCTTGTTATTACTAAACCTGATAAAGGTGTTGGTGTTGTTCTACTGGACTATTCGGATTATGCTTCTAAGATGGACAATATACTTGGTGATACATCAAAGTTCTTAAAATTAGGTCCAGTTGAGACACATGATCGTACTGCCTCTATTGAAACTAAATTTCAAAGGCAACTATTAAAGTGGGTCAAGTGTGGTTTACTCTCCTATGAAATTTCAGAGTTAATTAGACCCACTGGGTCCATTCGTCCCGTTTATATGGGTTACCTAAAATCCATAAGGATGGTGTTCCTTTACGAACCATTCTGTCCATGAGTGGGTCTTCCCAGCATAAAGTCGCTAGTTGGCTCTCGAATGTGCTACAACCAGTTTTGTCGCACTTCAGTACATATTGTATTAAAGATTCCTTCTCCTTTGTGGAAATTATACGTAGTTCTACTTATGGTGGGTTCATGTGTTCGTTTGATATCTGCTCCCTGTTTACATGTCTTCCCCTGTCTGAGACTATTGAGATGTGTTGCGATATGTTGTATCGTACCTCTTTGTCTCCTCCGGATTTTCCCGAGGGTCTATTTGTTGAGCTTATGATGTTCGCCACTGCGTCTGTCGAATTTAGTTTTAATATTATGTATCGGCAGATCGACGGGGTAGCTATAGGTTCGTCTTTGTGTCCAGCGTTGGCGAATATTTTTTCGGTTTTCATGAGGCTTCCTTATTTACTTGTATTGGTCGCCCTCTTATGTATCATCGTTATGTGGATGATACCTTCTGCCTCTTTAATGATGAGGCCGAAGCTGACAAATTTCTCACCAAATTAAACTCTGTCCATCCTGCTCTTAAGTTCACTGTAGAAAAGGAGTCCAATTCTTGTCTTTCCTTTTTGGATGTTCTTGTCCATAAGAGTATTGACAAGTTTGAAACTTCTGTATTTAGGAAGGCCACTTTTTCGGGACTTTATACGCGTTGGGACTCGTTTTGCCCCAGACAACGTAAGATTAATGTGATTAAGGCCTTAATTCACAGGGCACTTACGTTATGTTCTGAGGGTCTTCTCTGCGGGGAAATTGACTTTGTTAGAATGACACTATCAAAAAACGGATATCCGTTGGATGTTTTAGGCTCCTTTATTCAAGACGCCATCAGTAAATTCCATAGGGTGAAGCCGCAATTAGCTGATAAATACCCAGTTTATTTGCGTCTTCCCTATATTGGTACAGAGGGTGAGAGTTTATCGAAACGTATTTCACGTTTAATCAATAGTTGTTATTTTTCGGCGAATGTTAGGGTAATATTTGGTACCCGTCCTGCTTTCTCTTCCATTCGTAAGGACGTTCTTCCTCCCCATTATGTTAATTCAGTGATTTACCAATACAAGTGTAGTTGTGGACACGACTACATAGGGAGGTCGTCCCAGCGTTTGGATTCGAGAATAAAACAGCTTTTACCCCCCAGGATTTTGAATCCGTCCTCTAGGAATAGCCAACTGACTCACAGTTCTGGTTCTGCTATTGCTGAACATTTAATAAATAGAAGGAAATGTGTGGAAAATTTTAGTGGTGACCGATTTATAATTTTATCTAGGTCCCACTCCACATTTCACCTCAACGTTCTAGAGTCCTTGTATATCAGATCCGTGAGCCTTCCCTTTGTAAACAGAGGGAATGCTTGCTGGGTCTGAATATTATTGGACTCTAGTTTCTTGAAATTCATAATTTTTTTCCCCATTCGAATACATTCGTCAATTAAAAATTAATTTACACGCTTTTTTAAATTCCCAGAATAAATAAAGTTGATAAATTCTGGGACGAAACCGGTTGTTTTTATTTTAGCTTTTAAAAATGCCTTATAAATATTTTTTTTTTCCTATCTATTATTAAATTCTGTAATTAATGAAATACTTATTTAAAATATATATATATATATATATATATATATATATATATTAATCAGGCACAAAACGGGAATATCTTCTTATTAATTTCTGTGAATAGTCAACGTACAATTGTATTTTTTTTATTTTAAAAATATTAAATGAAAGAATCAAACGCCTATGAAAAGAATTCAATAAACGCTTCTGATTTTTGTTTAGGTGTTGCTTTTTGAAATTATACAAGAAATCAAACAAAACTTAATTCGAAATTAATTTATAGATGCGAAAAAAAAACTGAATATGGAGAAAAAATATTAAAATACATTAGCAAATAAATTAGCATTAGATATGTTTCGTTAAAACACGCCGTATTTATGAAGCAAGAATACTGGAGAAACAGAGAGCGTTGATATAAACAGTGTGGACAGAGAAATCAACAATACCTCATGTGATGTTCACACTATAGCCTGAAGAAACATGACAATTTAAATTACCAGTTTGTTCTGTATTCGATAAATCATCTTTCTTCTCGCTATGTTCGTGTGTGTGCATCCGTGTGCCTCTGTACATATATATATATATATATATATATATATATTATTTAGAAAAAGAAAATATTTTATGTTTAACGTTGTTATTTTATAGATACAAGTATTTAAGAAAATTACTGTTTATGATAAACAGTATAAATAACATTTACCGGCCTGAATCAGGTTCCGGTAAACCAAACCATTATTTATATACGTGTTTATCAGCTACAAAAGAACCAATTGACAAGGTATAAATTTAATAAACTCCAATTCAGGCCTATAAATGTTAACAACTATTTTAAACATAAAAAAATATGTCTTTAATAAATAAATTGTCGGACCTTGTCCATTTCTTAATATATGACGTCATTTGTTTACATTCGATACGCCAGAGCAGTTATGAATGTACGAGATTCATGGAAAGTTGGAGTTTATAAGCAGTAAATTCGACCTTGTCTACCGATTGGTTCTTTGTAGCTCAAGCGGTAAAGGCACGTCAGCGTATATGACGGTTCCGTATAGGATGCAGGTTCGAATCCTGTCAAAGAACGAAAATTTTCTATGAAAATTTCTCGGACATTCAGGCCGGTAAATGTTATTTAATACTGTTTATCATAAACAGAGCATTTGCTTAAATACTTGTATCTATAAAATAACAACGTTAAACATAAAAATATGTCTTTAATAAATAAATTGTCGGACCTTGTCCATTTCTTAATATATATATATTAGTTAACTATACTCGTCTCGATAAAGCTTCGAATTTTTGATTTGCCAATAATCAAATCAATCTCGAGGGAAAAAAAGGTTTTAAAAAAAGGAAGAGCTAGAAACATGAAAGTCTGTCGAAAAAATCGCACAGATACAGGTTTGAAGCCCAAAGAAAAAAACCCCGATACGAGTAAACAACTAACTAACAAAAGAGCTCAATACAACCGTAGAGCAGACCTAGTCAAACCTAGTGAGCCAGACAAATACTCGCCTATGCTTTCCTTGACGATCCGCTTAGGTGAAACCTGGGTACGTTTGTCTGGCTCATATATATATAGCAAATTGAACAATTTGGCCTGTCATTTTAGTCAGGAGAAATAAGCAACATTCCAAATTAGTTAATCTGATAAAAGGTTCCTTAACACAAATAATAAATAAAAATTACAATTATGATAATAATACCAAACATAAATGAAGGGGTTTTAAATACAGATAAACAATAAAAGTAAAAATAATAAAAAAAGGATATCTGACTAATATGTATGAAACTAAGTGAAGACTAAAGGTGAATTTAAAAAATCTTTTTCATTTCACGTTTTGGAAGTGATGTCTGATGATCCAGGGTACTTTAAAATGTCTCTGGTGAAATAAACTATTACAATGGAGCCTTAAAGTGGTCTGTTTTTTCTTTTATATATATATATATATATATATATATATATATATATATATATATATATATATATATATATATATACACAAACACACACATACACAGACACACACACATACATATATATATATATATATATATATATATATATATATATATATATATATATATATATATGCGATTTTATTTCTATAGTTAACTGTTAAGGTTTGTTGTGAAATTACAGATATTAACCCTGATTCTGATTTGTTTCTGAAAATAATAGCTTTATCTCATCTCAGTTAACTTCTGTCTAAAAATATATAAAACCGGAGACGCCGGTGAATTTTGTAATCTTGTTGTCTGAATCAAAGTAAGTGAACATTTTGTGGATAATTATGAGTTGTTTATGAGTCCAACAGAATTGTCATTAGAATTTCTTATCTTGTCTAATTGTGTGGCGCGCAAAGGAAATTGTTCTACATTTTTTTTTTTTTTTAATTCTGAGCTATTATTATTTCTTGTCATTTAATAAATGTAAATTTCTTTCAAATACTCACTTCGGCGTAAGAGTCTTGTGTTTATCGTTTGCGCCATACATAATTTTCGGATTAATAGATTTGACGTTTTCTCTTCTTCTCCACTCCCTCCAAAAAAAAATTTAAAAAAATCACCATATCTCAGGTGATATCTATAGTAAAGATATGTAAGAACTTAAAATTCAAATTGTATTTTATATTATGAAACACGGAGAAAACTGATAAAAGAAATGGTTCCGATCGTCTTACCTAATCTGAACGTCTTCATCATCTGAGCTACAGCATTTCGAAGTTCAAAAATGCCTGTCTGGGAACGATAAACTTTTTTTTTCTTAAACTGGCAATTTCCGATATACCAAGAACTCGGAGACAATTTTAGGAACACCGACTTCCGTAGATCAAGTTCCTTAGCTATATCACAAAATTTGCATATCCTGTCGTCTGTATTTAAAACTTCAACTCACATAATATGTTTTCTCCGGTTTAGAAAAAAATGAGTGTTTGAATGTAAGCTGGTCCTGTAGGTTGCCACGCCCTTCATTGAATGCAATTCACTAGACTGATAACCATTTCATATATTTTGATTACTTATTCTATTTGCACATCAACAACATCGCCTCGTTCAGATTTGCTTTTGGATCATTTCAGTTGGCAGGCATATTTCTTATCGGTATATTTCTGAGATGATGTATTGTAATTATTTGTCCTATTTTCAATGTTCGGATTTACACTGATTACTTCAACCAACGCTTTTACCCACTGGGTTATGTGTCTGTCGTGAACAGGGTAAAAAAGATGAGAACAACAGTCCGAACAATGTAAATCGTACAAATACGCTAATTTCTTATTTTCTTGATTTAAATTGGGACAGTCGTTTTTGTAGTGAACTGACCCATGCATCCGTTAAGCAATAAAGTTTCTTGAGTCACACAATAATTATTATATACTCTTGTTGCCTTGTGATTAAAGAGTACATAATGATTTAATTCTTGCCGATTCATAATTAATATTTTATGACATTCTTTGTTATCTATCTATCTATCTGTTGTGGATTCCGGGTTGAAATCCAGTACCAATAAATAAACGACAGGAATGAATAGATGAAAATAATGTATTAACGTAATAATACAAACTGGTAAAGCAGGTTAGTAGTTCCAGGAATACGGGTTAGTAGCAAAATATATATATATACAGTCTTTGGTATTGAAGTATCGCTGTATGACTTCTTACTGAGTCTACGTGCTTGCTCACTGTGACTCCTACAACGCTGTTACCTCACCCTCACACTTCCGGTTACCTACAACCTTTTACTCTGTCACTCTGGACTCGACTCGACTCTTCGGGTATTCACTGGCAGTAGTATAAGTATACACTGGGTGAGTCCATTTGTATAAAAAGGGGTGGACCCCTCAGCACTATCTATCTATCTATCTATCTATCTATCTATCTATCTATCTATCTATCTATCATATATATAATACAATCTATTATAAATATTAAAAAAAAACACCTAACCATATTATCAGAAGTAAAATCTCTATCAACCAGAACTATATCAAACCAAAATTATTTATAAATTTAGATATGCCAAAGGGAACTGCGTTCTAGACAAAAATATTTATATGGATCTCCCTACAATTTACCTCTCAAGAAGACTGACTCAACATTTTCCAGGACAGAGCTCTATTCAGCGCTGTTTACCTCTGTCACTGTTACCTTCAATACGCCCTGTGAGTGTCACATATTCTAAACTCTCTTTCCTCATAACGTACCCCAGACATTTCAATCGTGTCTTTCTAATACTACATATAAGTGTCCTTTTTTTCTATTTTCTCTTAAAACTTCGTCGTTTCTAAGATTTCATGATATTCGCAGCATCCTTCTGTAGAGCTACATTTCTATTGTTTTAATTTTTTTTTTCTGCAATGAGATTCACCAGCATCCACTGGCAGTGAATGCTGGAAACTGATATTACATGACAGTTCAGTATACTTTGCTTTGCTTCTAACGATTTTTTTTTCTGTTTCTTAATACTTTACTTAATATGGAGAAAACCGCTTTCGTGTTGAAAATCTCTTGCTGGACGAAAACTGATATTAGAAGTAACGACGGCTTCATATTGATATAGTTTCTTAGAATGTGAAATGGACTAAATAAGTTCTGTTATGGAAACAACAGGGCAGAATAGAGCGTGTTTGTATTATTTTGGTTTTATCACTGATTTTGTTTCATGTGTTCCTGGATTTGTTTTCTGAGACGATTGCTGTGGATCCGCTAAATATGGCCGTACACGCAAGATGGCGCCATGGGATGAAACTTGACATGAAAGTAAATAACATTTAGTGATTGTGATGGTTTTACTTGTTCATTTTGTTTACGCTCTTCACATGGAACGAGAGCTTTAAGAACAAATAAAGAGGAAGAGAAGCGAGCAATTATGCCATCTAGAAAGAAAGATGAGAAGGAAAAGAGCTTTGGGGAGAAGGAAAAGTTGTGGAAATTGAGTTAGTTTGGAAGACAATAATTAAGAAGTAGGCCAGGAAAAAAAGAGAAGAAAAATAATTAAACAGCGTCTTGTGTGAAGCGAACATGCACAAATCGTAGACGAAATAAGGGATCGACGTATTCAATAAAAGACTTTGATATATATATATATATATATATATATATATATATATATATATATATATATATATAGAGAGAGAGAGAGAGAGAGAGAGAGAAAAGAAAGTAAATAGAAAGTGAGAGTAAAAGAAAAAAACAAAATGTGAGACAAACACTATACAGCAAGAGAGAGATGGGGAGGCAGGACAAAATATAGAGGGGGTGAGCGTAGAAGACAGAGAGAACGAAATGAAAAGATTGTATAGCATAAGAAAAAGAAAAAGATTGAAAAGAGAGAAGTATGCGAAAGTGAGAGCAAAAGAAAAATAAAACGTGACGCAAATTCCGTCTAGCAAAGGGGAGGGAGTAATAAAGAGCTAGAGAGAGAGAAGACAGAAAATATTAGGGTAAAGAGACAGAAAATTAGATGTAAAAAGAATTTATTGCATAGTAGAGAGAGAGAGAGAGAGAGGAAACTATGGTAAAGCATAGGACAAAAGAAAACGAAAATAAATTATATGTAAAAGAAAAAAAAAAACTGTATAGCAATATATATATATATATATATATATATATATATATATATATATATATATAGAGAGAGAGAGAGATGAAAAGAAATGAAGAGAAAGTAATAATAAAGTAACTATAAAATTAACTATGGTAAAGGAACAAAGACAGATAGTGTGACCGGGGACAAAAGAAAAGAAAAATAAATTACATGTATAAGAAAAAGAAAAAAAAACTGTATAGCAATGGTGACAGAGAGAGAGAGAGAGTATGTGTGAGATAAAAAAGAGAGAGAGAAAAAGAGAGAGAGGGGGGACCAAGAAAAATCAATAGAAAATAATTAGGAAGGGAAAAATAAATATTAAGTGAGCGAAAGAGATAGGGAGGGGAGAGAATAAAATAAATGCAAAGTGAGAATTTAAAAAAAGAAGATAAGAGTAAAGAAAAGATATTATAGCAACGGAGAAAAAGAGAACGGGGAAACGAGAAAAAGACAGAGGGGAGGATGGATTGAATAAAAATGCAAAACCTGTGAAAGTCAAAGACAGGGAAAAAAGGATATCTAATCATTTCTATAGCAAAGATAAACGAGACAGAAATAGAGTCGATAGAAGCAGAAGGAGAACATGTGAGAGTCAAATATATGAGGTGCTAACACCGGCAGGAAAGAGGATAGTTAGAGAATTGTCAGAAGTAAATAATGATAGTTGCCAATGCCACGCCCTACCAATTTTGAATTGAGTATTATCCATCTCTTATACTAATTGTCAACCAAAGATTCTGTCCTTTTAACCACTGGCCGGGATCGATTCATTCTCTCCTCAGAGTATTAGTCGGGAAAGTGAACGTAACGGGTTCGACTGTAATTTGAACCCGGCATGCCATTCCCAGCTCTTGCATCGATAGCCAATACATACACTTACATATAAATAGCGGGTGTTTTTTTTGTAGTTGTTTATTACGAAATATGTTTATACTTATCAATATCCTTAAATATTTTCTCTGAGACATTTAACATAGGAAAAATTAACTTAACTTGATAGATATTACAAGTTTCTTTCCTAGTGTTGTAACGTAGGGAAGCTTACTGACAAGAAGAATAATCACACGAAGGGTGGTGATGAACGATAATACTTAGCACAAGAACAACACATATAAGATTCGCCAGCGACATGTAGAAGAAGTAGTCAACTGCTAGAAGTGAGTCAAGTAAATTTCACAATGGATCTTCAAGTAGCACAAGACCGAATATAATGTGGGTTATCCGAGCCCGTAGGCTCGGCCAAAATTTCCCCATAGTCCCCGTATAAAGCAGGGTCGGGTAGCTGTTTCTTGGGACAGACTCTGCTTTACGACATAGCTACGTTTGGGGATCTCTTCTAACCAGAGGCAGAGAGTTTGACCAGCACAGCTGGAGACGAATCTCCAACTGCAGGATATCTACCAACCGTCCCACGCAGTAAGATGTGGCACAAGGCCGAATTTAATGTAGGGTATCCGAGCCCGTAGTCTCGGCCAAAAATTCCCCGTAGACCCCGTATGAAACGGGGTCGTGTTGCTGTTTCCCAAGACTAGCCTCTGCCCCTCGACATAGCCCCGTCTGGGGATGCTGTCTGCCCGGAGTCAAAAGCTTAACCAGCCCAATTGAAGAAGAATCTCCAAATGCAGAAAAACATACATTATTTACAACTGAATTTATGTGAATGGAGACGTACCCATTATCGTCCGTAGATATGCTACAACACATAGCCCAAAGCAACACTTGTCGGAGAAGCACTTTTGAACAAAATAAAAAAACACACATAAATCAATGTAATGCATTCAATATGTCATGTGAGTGTCAAGTTTTCTAAGTCATGTTTCCTCATTATATGCCCTAATAAATTTATATTGTCTCTTTCTGATGCGTCATATAAGTGTCATTTATGTTTCATTTTTCTCTACAACAACGTCGTTGCTCACAAGTTTAGTTCATGGTATTCACAGCATCCTTTTGTAGAACCACATTTCAGTTGCTTCAAGTTTCTTCGTCTGTGATGAAACTGTCTAGCATTCACTGCCATATAGGGGGACCTATATTACATAACAGTTCCGTACTCTTTGCTTTGTTTCTAATGAATGTATTCTCTTTCGTAATACTAGTTTCTAACCAAAGATAGAAAGCTTTGACAACCCGGCGATTAACTACTGTCCGAAATGGATTCATTCTCTCCCGAGAGAATTTTTGGGGAAAGTGAACCTTGCGGGATCGGCTGTGATTTGAACTCGGCATGCGCAGCCCAATTTCTGCGTTGATAGCCAATGCATCATCATCATCATCATCATCATCATCATCATCATCATCATCATCATCATCTTCCCTTGACTTTTGTAATCGTAAGTCGCGCGGATCCGAAAGCAGAAGCCACAATGTATCTACATCACAACAGTCTATCAACGACAGGCATCAGCAATTTTGGTATATAGTAATACCTGTCCATTGTTTGACATTGTGCAACCAGTTTTTACGTTGGAATCCTCTCCTATGTCCACTTTCAACGGTGCCTTGTTGATAGTCTTGCACAGGCTGCTGTGCCTTGTAACGTGTCAAAACTACGCCATTTTTCTCCGTTTGACAGTGGCGAGAAGAGGTTCCTGGTGGCCCATAAAACTTTCAACACTTTTCAGCACAAATTCATTGGCTTTATGATCCCAGCAGAAGATGCCAGGGAGATTTCTCATGCATTTATTTTCAAAAGTTTGGGTCTTTCCCTCTGCTTCTGCCAAAAGCGTCCACTTTCACTTCCATATAGGAGAATGGAGAATAACAGTCATTTGTACAGTCTGTACTTTGTTTGAACACTGATTTTACTCCTTCATATTCTTGTTAATACAAACACTTACACGTAAATAGAGGGTTTTTTTGTTTTGTTTATTAGGAAATATGTTAATACTTAACAATATCCTTAAAGATTTTTTCTTTAAGACATTTAACATAGGAAAAACTGTCTTCTCTTGAGAGATACTGCAACAGGTTTCTTTCACAGCCCGAAGCGATGTTTATTGACGAAGAAATTTTAATATATATTTTTTTTTCGGAAATCATGATAGAAAGCTACGAATGCTTTTAAGAAAATTCATATCAGAAGAATGGTGCTGTTTTGAGAATTGATGAATACATTTTGACTCTATATTTCCGAGATTTTATTTTTGTAAAATTTATTTTATACGTTTTAGTGTAAAGCATAACACATCATCTTCCCTGAATGGATTTTTTTTTATTATTGTTCAAATAATTGTAAACGTTTATTACTGTGAAACAGCGTATATCTCTTATGAATTAATAATTCGCCATACTCCCAGAAACTATTTTAACGATAAGTGTATTCAACCTAGTGTGTTTTGTTAAAAAGTAAAAATAAAATAAAGACATCATCATCATCATAATAATAATAAAATCTGATGTTAACATTTTTATTTGTTCACTATAATTTGTTAAAAGCAGCACTAAATTATTCATAGCCATCATCTAAATTATTCATCATTCTGCCATCATCTAAATTATTCAATAATTATTCATCATCATCATAATAATAATAAAATCTGATGTTAACATTTTTATTTGTTCACTATAGTTTGTTAAAAGCAGTTTCTAAATTATTCATATTCTGCCATCATCATAATAATTATTCATCATCATCATAATAATAATAAAATCTGATGTTAACATTTTTATTTGTTCACTATAGTTTGTTAAAAGCAGCACTAAATTATTCATATTCTGCCACCTTAGGTTTGTACATATACATAAATAAAATAGAAAACATATAATTTTTTAATAATAAAGTTCACCTAATACAAGTTCTGAGATCTACCCCAGATAAAGTTTCAGTTTGATTTGGTTTGGTTTGATTTAGCTTAGTTTAATTTGGTTTGGTTTGGTTTACGGCATATCACATTAATCGTTTATTAATGCCGAGAAGATTTTTATTTTCCAAAAATGTATTGCAGCTAATATATTTGTTTTTCTTCAAAATATATTGCTGGTTATACTTTTTCCTCAAAAACGTATTGCTTGTAGTAATTTTTTAAGTCATTTATACGCCATGGGTTATCCACGTTGAGGCGTTCATGTATCTTTTCGTAAGTGAATGCAATGGATCCGACTGGAATTCGAACTCAGCTCTTCGATTTCTCAATCCGAACCGCTATCCATTACTCCACCTTATTTTTCTTTAGAAAATACTTTGCTGGTATTTAAACCTGTTTTTACACTTTCATAGTGTTTTGACCGCAGTTTGGAGGTCAACTACTTCCCATAGCTGAGACCATGACTGTTGCTAACAGCCCGGATTAAACTGGACCTAGGAACACCGGCAATTAAGAGGTTGTTCCACTCTCCTCAAAACCTCCTTATCAGAGGGCTTGCTTCCGGATGTAGTTTATCTTCTTACCCGGACGCGGATGCAGTGTATTGTCATACCCAGGACGACCAAGGGTTACCGAATGATATAAATGATATAATGCGATATAAAAGTAAGAGGCGGTGGTAGATTACGATTGAAGATTATGCGGATAAGAAGGAGGGATAATACTTGAATCATGTCTTAAAGAGTTTAAGAATGTAGCATTCAGAAAATCTAGCACTATGAGTCACCTGAAGTCTTGTTAAATTTAAAACACCTGAACTTATCGCAAAAATGCATTCGGAACATTTACTTTTGACCGATGGTCATCCGTAAGTAAAGCCAATTTAAAGGTGCAGAACAAGAGGCTCAGACAAAGAGGAATTCACGGAAGGAAGATAAAGTTTTTTTAATAGAGGAAGATGACAAGTAAAAGACAATTATCTAAAAAACTGACCATCTAGCGAAAAGTCACACAGAAAGATGAAGCGAGCCTCGGAGAACGGACAGGGAAGATAGCCGCTAGACTAAGCACTGTCCAACGCCTAATCTCTACTTCGCTCGCTTATAGCAGCAGGTTACAACCCAAGAATAAAATTTAGTTTACTACTAGAAATTTATTTGCCTTTCACTTGTGGGTAATGATCTGACCGATGCGTAATTTTTGATCCATAAGCTTTTGACTTGAAGATTCTGCATCCGGGTCAACGAACCTGGTGTCTGGTCTAAGCTGTAATATAGCTGAGGTAACTACGTTGGAATTTATTCTTTAAAAAAAATTCAGTTTTGGGGAAAAGACTATCTGGTTTGAACTTCCTTCTTACAAATCGAATATGGAAAAATGATGAGGATTTAACAGTAACTCACATAAATGCATAACACCAAAGGTCTATACATAAAAAGTAAACACTTTTATAATAAATTTCAGCCAATATAAATCTCGAGAGCTACTCAATGTCGAGGGATACCGAATGAATTGTATGATAGAAATATAAGAAGAGGTGGTAGATCATGGGGGAATATATGGAATGAAGGTGATTCGAATTCGCTGACGTATCATGACATGTACTAATTGTAACGGTCTTAATATTTGGAAATAAAGTTGTTGGTTGATTTTGTTTTGAGGGGTACCAATTTTTATGGGTTATTTAATTCTGAATTCTAAATATCTTGAGCAAAAATGTTATGGTTTCAACTACAGATAAACAATATAGTTGACCAGTTTGCTATAAAATATATTGTTGGTAATACTACTATATAGTGTATTGTTAGTCATTTTGCTATATAATATACTGTTAGTAATTCTATTATAGAATGTATTGTTGGTCATTTTGCAATAAAATGTACCAGTGGAAATTCTTCTGTACAATGTATGGTTAGTCATTTTGCTACAAAATATATTGTTGGTAATTCAGCTATAAAATGTATTGATGGTGATTTTGTTATGAAATATATTGTTGTCAATTCTACTGTACCATGTATTGTTTGTCATTTTGCTAAAAGATATATTGTTGGTAATTTTACTTTAAAATTGTTTTGTTTTTTATTTACAAAGGTGTTGCTGGAATATTTATATTTTCTGAGTGTTTTTTTTTTTTGTGTGGGGGAGTTGTTACTATTTGGCCATAGCTAGGACCTAATAGGTGCTACCACCCCGGCACCTGGGAACAGCAACAATGAATATGTGTTTCCACGATCCAGAAAACCTTCAATGTCCCGAGCATATTCCTTGCAGCCGGATGTAGTTTATCATCATAATCAGGACGCTTGGAACTAAAGAATAGTGCATATATAAATATTTATCGTAAAAATATTGATAGAGTATTAAGGGGCATGCGATGTTGCTTCTGAAAAAACAAAATGGCAGCATCACTCCGCCCGCCAGATAAGTAAATGATTTTGAAACCTCTCTAAAGGATGAAAAGCCAGGACTGAGCAACCCCAGGTCCTACATGTTTTTATGACTCAATTAGAGATCAGACATGGGAGGAATAACTAAAGATTTTCTGGAGACCTGAATATTGTTCAGCAGTGAATTTGAGATGTTTTACCTTAGAGCCTCGTTGTGAGTGTAATCGTTCATTAGAGAAGTAATAAGATAAAAAAGGTAGCCCTTAATTACCGTGAATGGTGCCATTAAAGATTTTTTTTAAATATATCGTATACTTGATCTGTGTCAAAATTGGCAATGGTTGTAATTGACCCTTGTGCAGTGGCTTTAAACTTGAATCAGTGGCGTGTCTCAGTGTCCATTCAAACGTGTTTTTCTCCGCCAACTACAGAGCAATTTTGTTATGATCTTTAACGATGGGATTAAAACCAACAGATGTGAATTCCTGATATTTACAAGAGGATTTGGAAACGAAAGTAATATAAACAGTCTAAGTTGTCAACAGGAAACGACCGATTTAATTATGCATGCTGATAACCTTTACACAACTAGATACCTGAAAAAGAAATATCAACATGCCATTTTCATAATAACTCTTTCAACTCCTACATATATCATTATTCAAATATGCATGCACTATCCGTCTATATTTCTGAGATGAAGTGTTGTAACTATTTAAAATATTTACACTATTTACATTGTCCCGTTGTCCTCATCTTTATTGCCATATTCACGACGTTTCGGCCGTTGGAGGCTACGTTATTCTTCAGGTGATATATGTTAGAATTTTGAACCGAACGCTTTATTTAGTCAAAACGGGGTATAGATTGTTCTAGTTTCACGTGTCATGCCTTTTCTGGATATCTCAGTTTTAGTTAATTACCTTTAGTAACGAAACTCTATATGCTTTTGTTTACATCTGATGTGGCCACAACTCTTTGTATCAAGTGACTTTTTGGCTTACTTCAATCAACGTTTTTATCCACTGGGCTAATGGGTAAAAGTGTTGGTTGAATTAAGCCAACGGCCGAATTTAGTGAATGTGTTTATAAGGAGTTTAATAGCGTAAATACATGCATTACTGCAGGGTTGATCTAAGCTTGGCAAAGAGTTTAGTCTTTGGTCAAAGACCTATCAAAAAAATTCTAATTGCTGTAATACTATGCTGATAAGAATGTCAGATTTAATTTAATTCAAATTACGATAAACATTATCCCTAGTTTTTCAGTTGATATCGCTTATTTATTTTTCTCACGCAATGAAATTTTTATTAACCGGCCTTGATAGAGAAGCAATGCTAAAGAAACACGATCGATGTGCATTGCTTAAGGAGGTAACTGAGATTTATCATGACATCCTTTGGGATCAAAACTGCACGCTTTAGTTATATCAATAGTTTCCATTGATGAAAAAAAAAATATGGATACGATTCCAGTCGGGAGTCAAATACACCTTTAGTGGGATGTTCGATCTACACGGTTTGATATTAATTTCACTGTTTAAGAAAATAAAAATGTGATGTCAACTCAAAATTATGCGTCCACTAAAATTAAGGTTTATAATAAATATTATTTTAAATATATTTTATTGTTTTACTTGTTTTATATAGACACAAATATTTAAGTAAATGCTCTGTTTATAATAAACTGTTTATAAACTGTTTATTATATATATATATATATATATATATATATATATATATATATATATATATATATATATATATATATATATATATATATATATATATATATATATATATATATATATATATATATATATTAACGTCAGTCTATATGACGGTTCCTGTAGGATACAGGATCAATTCCCGTCGGAGGACGCATATTTTTTACGAAAATTTCTCGTACGTTCATTAACAATTAAGTTCCCAATATATTTTCGTAACTTATCTTCAATCCAAACATAGAAGAAACTGTTATCTGAATCTGTCATACTTTGCCTTTTTCTGTAACTGTTAGAAAATAAAGCCATTGCCAAATTCAGAGCAGTTAATCTCTATTTCTGTATACTTGTGGCGTATTGGATATCCGCTCGGAATGATAATTTGGAGAGCCGGGTTCGAATGCCAGTCGAGTTCGTTAAATTCACTTAAGCGCAAATACAATTGGGAAAAGTATGAATCCATTCATCTTACTTATTATAAAACACAGATTGTGTGTGTGTGCGTGTGTCTGTACGTTTATATATTGGATCGTATTTCCTACATTTTTCAACCGATTTCAACAAAACTTCACAGGACTACATAAGATTACCTTGTGGTGGTTCTAACAGCGCCAAAAATTGGAAAAACACAATTTTTTTTGCATGAAATCAATTTGAAAACACGATTAAGAGGCATCACGAGAATGAAAGGGGGGCAACTCATATCGAGTTATACTTATTATAAAACCCACGTTGTGTGTGTGTGTGTGTGTGTGTGTGTTCCTTTATATATGGGATCGGATTTCTTATGTTTTTCAACCGATTTCAACAAAACTTCACTTTTTTTTGGCAGGTAGTGTTTCTTATTGTCTTGCACACTTTTTTTCTTTAATTTTACATTCAGAATGCTTAAAAATTCTATTTACAAGGCAATTGTTTATAATAAAATTCTATTCAATCGGTAGACACATAACGATTGAAAACATTGTTTTTTGTTTGAGTTTGGGTTTGACCAATTCGTAAAAAAATAAAAAATAAAAAAATGAAAAAAAACTAATGAAGACATGCGTGTCCGTCAACCTTAAACAATAATCTTTGTCAATTTTATTTTTCAGTCTTTATGATGGTCGATACTTGATCTATCTCTTACTGTTACATCCCCGGGCAACGCCGGGCTCTACTGCTAGTCTAATGGTTGAATAGTAGAACAGACTGGGTTCTATGGACTTGGCTGGCAACCAGTCTATTGCAGAAAGGTAAAAAATAGAAAACTACTATCTACTACCTGAAGCGAAAATACCCTTGGAAAACATATGAATCCATCTGTTCTCCCTCTATCTATTCATTGAATATTATGGCAGAATATAGCCTTGATTGGCAACAAGTCTACTGCAGAAAGTTTGAAAAAGTTTTCTGATTAGACACTTACGCGAAAATATCGTTGGGAAAGTTATGAATCCATCACTTCTCTCTTCGGCTATGGGTTTAATAGTAGGACAGAGTGGCTGACAACAACTCTACTACAGAAAGATAAAAAAAAGAAAAAACTTCTTACCTTGTCACTTACGTTAAATTACCCTTTAGAAAAGGTATGAAACCATCTCTTCACCCTACAAGTAAGGGAAGTATATTAAGAAAAGTCGGGGCCATATGGCCTTGGTTGGCGACCAGTCTACTGTAGTAAAAAAAAAAGTATGCCGAGTCAAAAGAGTCATGGTCGTAAACCACCAGTTTCCCCTCAACTGACTGATATAGTAAACTAGTTCGTGCGTTGATTTAATCAGTATATAAACCATTAGTAGGAAGAAGTAAAATGGTGATGGTATCACAGCCTGTTGCACACTAGTCTTAAAAGAAATCTGTTACTTCATCTACTGCTTTGACAGAGTATTGTGAACTAGTACAAATGTTTTGGAAAAAATATCTTTTTAAATTTGAGGGTTGTCATAAAACGTGAAACATTTTACACACCCTTAAACGATAAATACCGCCGAAAGATATTTTCTTTTAAAACTTTATAATTATTTATTAAATTGCTGCGAAACTCTATTGATTGCGCAATCAATAGATCTGCACAATTCATGATCACATATGACAAGATCCCGCTTAGCGTCGATATGTTTGTGTGCGTCATAAACAACAGTGCATAAAGGTCAGCAAATGATGATTAGAAGAGTAATGTCCCTCCCTTACAATTTCTTCACACTTTCATTCGTCAGGAAATTTCCCAGTGTTTCTTGTTGTAACCTAGAGAAGGTTACTAAATAGAATAATCACACAAAGTTTTGTAATGAACGGTAATACTAAGGACAAGGACAACACATATAAGATTCGCCAGCGACGCGTAGAAGAAGAAGTCAACTGCTAGAAGTGAGTCAAGAGAATTCCACAAAGAATCTCCAACCGCAGGATATCTTCCAACCGTTCTACGCGGTCAGATGGGGCACAAGGCCTAATATAATGCGAGGTATCCGAGCCCGTAGGCTCAGTCAAAAATTCCCCGTAGATCCCATATAACACAAGGTCGGATAGGTGTTTCCCGAGACGAGACTCTACCCTTCAAGATAGTCTCGTCTGGGGATCCGCTCTACCTAGAAACATAGTGTTTGATCAGCGCAGCTGGAGACAAGTCTCCAACTGCAGACCAACATACAGTATTTACTACTTTATTTATGCAAATTGGGACACAACCATTATCGTCTGTAGGTATGCTACAGCTGTGTCATACCAAGGTGATCATTTGAGTCACTTCTGTCACCATTGCTTCATCCCCACATTTCATTATTTCTACAGGTATGAAGTATAATCTTGCACCTGTGCACATTGTTAATTCAATGCTCGGGAAATTTGTGTGACGATTTTTAGCCACCGGCTGTATTTCCTGTTTATGCTATCACCCATTCCGATTTTCGTTCACTCTCTGATGCACGGGAAAGGTGCATCAAAGGAAAGTCAAAGGTCTTCTTCAACCGATATCAAATACGTTATCAGCTGCATCTTTTAAATTTGACCACAATTTCATAATATCCTATGTTTCATCAGGACGGGAAAATCGATTTTGGCATCTTTCTCTTAGCATATTGTCTTTCAATTTGACTGCATTGTAATCCCTGTGCTTTTCAGACCTCTTACGTCTTTTAATATTCAGTTTTACTAAAACCGAAATGTTATTACAAACGCTAATAGACTCTCTATTGATCTTCATAATTTGGAGTGATGATCATAGACTTGAGTTTATGCAAATTAAATCAATTTCAATTTCGGTTAGTGTTGCGACCAAGTAAATTGTTAAATAATAACAAAAGCCGGGTTCGCAGATATATCGTATATTAAAAAGGTAAGTACACCAGAAGAGAATTACACGACTAGTTAGAGTGTATCGAATGAACTTACGCTCAACCTATTCACTGTTCCCCGAAGCCTTTTGTCCTACTAATCTTATAGTAGACGGAAGAGTCTAGAAGGAGGACACCACAACCCCACCCCACTTTTGAGCCTGGCTCCGGATTCATAATTACCGCACAATACTTTTTATTCAATCCTTTTCCACAAAAAAAAAAAAAAAATCACAAACAACCACTTTGTAAAAGCTATATACAGGGATTACATTCACAATTTTTTTCTTAAATATTAATAATTTCCAATAATCCAATGCGTATTGTGCTTTTCTGGTAATTCAAAGTGATGAGATGTTTTTTTTTTTACTCCTTCTTTTCCTTTTTTCTGTAGACATGGTATGAAATGAAAGATGTTCAATATCTTTTCTTTTTCGGGTTAATTTCTAAAGGCTTCCGTAAATTTCCATTTTCTTTTGGGCCTTCTGAGCTCTGGCATTGATTGCGGTATTGGAACGTCAAATGTGTCAAAGACGACGTCCATAGTGTCATCTTCTATTGGATCCTTGTCGACTACACTTTCATATCGTTATCTAATTTGGTTTACATGATGTTTGCGTATAAACTTTGGTCCCTGAACCATGTAAATCATGTTACCAATTTATTTGTCTATTGTTCCTATCTCTCCAGTGAGATTTATTATTCACAAATACACGAAAATAAACCTTTTCACCGATCTTAAAATGCTTTTTAATCACTTTATTCCTATTTCTCGCTTTCGTTTCACTCGGAAGGAATTTGTCAAATGCCGATTTTATCTTCCTGGCAAGCATGACCTCCGCTGGTGTCTTGGCAGATGGTGCACTGCCATTAGGAGTTACACGATAGACCTGCAAAAACTGCTGTATAGCCGTATCGGTCGGAGTAGCTCTCGCCTTTCTCAGTGCTCTCTTGAAAGTGTCGACAAAAAGGCTCTGCCTGTCCATTACATTTTGGATGATATGGCACCGTTGTAATATGTTCGATCAGGAATGACTGACAAAAATCCTTAAATTCACAGGATGTGAACTGTGTTTCATTGTCTGTTACAATACAGTCAACTTCTTACATTTCAATATTTCTGGCCACTTGGAATAACGGTCAACTACTACAAGGTAGTAAAAACCATCAAGTGGACCAGCAAAATCAATGTGTATCCGCGACCACGGACGGTCGGTTTTAGGCCAGGAATTGAATTTTATCGGGCGTGCTTTAGCAGCCAATGCACATCCTTTGCACGAACTTACAGTGTTTTCAATATCATTGTCCATGTTGGTCCAGTAGATGTAACTCCTCATCAGACTCTTCATTCTTGAATTTCCCGGATGGCCAACATGAAATTCCTTTGTAGTTATTTTCTGTAGTGTAGATGGGGTTACTACTCTGTCTCAGTACATTAATATGTCTTTACAGCGTGTGTAATCATCTGAGATAATCTGGTCTTTAGTATTTAGTTTGCCCTTCAATACCTTTATGAACTCATCGGATGCTTAATCCGGTCTATTGTTATAATAATCTTCTTGACAGTATTGCACGAGCTAATTTTTACTTCGACCTCTTTTCTTATGGCAGCAATGACAGTGTCTTCCAAGGGTTCAGCATACTTAGGTATCAATCTAGAAAACCCATATTCATGATAGATTTTAATAGATGGGAGAAACTCCATTTTGTAGTTATAATTGAGGAGAATGTTTCCCCGTCTTTGCAGTCTATTTGCAGTATGTGTTGGTAGACCCTTTTTTGATACAAAGATAGTAAGGAGTGGACAAAAAGTACATTCCATGAATAAATCTATGGAGTTTAGTCACCGCAAAAATGATTCGTAAGATTTCCTTTTCTATTTGCGAGTAATGCTTTTCAGCTGGTAACAGCGTCCTAGATGCATGGGTGATTGGATGTACTGATCCATCCCTTAACTTTTTGTAAAAAACACGCCCCGATGCCGTAGGAACTAGCATCGCTGGCTACAATGATGTCAAGTTTTGGATCGTAATGAGTCAGGAACAGATCTGATGTAAGGACCTCCTTTATTTTCTCAAATGCTTCCTGGCCTTTGGTTGTTCATTCCCACTCTTTATCTTTTCTCAATAATTCATTATGTGGAGCTCTCAATCTGTGCAGTCTTGGAACAAAAACGTTATAATTGGCAAGACTTAAAAAAAACTTTGAAGAGCAGACACATTTTCTGGTGCTGGCATATTCGTTATCGCCGTAACCCTATCTGGGTCGGGACGTCTTCAGTCTTTGTCAATTATTTGCCCCAAGTACTTAAACCTCTGTAAGAAAAATTCATACTTTTTGTTTTTAATTTGAATCCATAATACTAGATTCTCTTGAACACCTGCCAAACGTGCGATTCGTGTTCCTCGATGCTCTCGCTTTTCATTAGGACGTCATCGAGACGCCACCGCAGAATCCAGACGATTTAACATTGTGCCCATAACCTGTTGAAAAATGGAAGGAGCGCCCGTAATCCCAATCGGAAGTCTTAAAAATTGGTATAAACCCGTGTAGGTGTTTATGCAAAGGAGCTTCGATCATTTCTAGTTCACGGGTATTTGTAGATATGCGTCGCTTAAGTCGAAATATTTTCCTCCACTGAGAAGGCCTTCGACGAACTTAGCATTACGGGCGTCCGGCTACGGCAAACGAAGGCCTTCGAAAATAGGCACTACTTTGATATAGTCGTCCGAAGACGACCACTGCCGAGGCGCACGACGCGCGTCCGGCTACGGCAAACGAAGGCGTTCGACGAACTTAGGCATTTAACGATTCGACTGACTTACGCACTTACCTTCTAAGGCGCATTAAGGGCGTCCGGCGACGGCAAACGATGGCCTTCGAAAAGCGAATATCTCTTCTGGACTTGAAAGGGGATAATTGGTGATCCTTTAGGACACTGTTCAGCCCCGTAGAGAAGTCAGCACATACACGAATTTCTTTGCTCTTTTTTAAAATATAAACTGTGCCCATGAGAGGACCATTCACTATATTCAAATTTGACAGAACTCCCATCGATTCAGTTCTTCGTCAATTTGATTTAACGAGGCAAATGGAACGTTACATTTTTTTCTTCTTAACAACTGGGTTTACGTCTGTCTTTAACTCAAACTTAGCGGATATTTGTGCATTTTTCTAGTTCCCCACCGAAAAAGTCTGGAATTTTTTGTTTAAGTTCACATTTCAACTTATCTACTTCGTCAGTCAAATTTTCGACTATTTGACATGAGTTAATAGGCATATCCCAAAGTTGAAACTGTTCTAACCAATCAGATCCGAACAAATTACTCGTATTCTTCATAATATTCGCCTTTAGTTTTACCGTTAAATGACAGATTGGTTACAAGTTCTCACATAGACTTAATAGGATCTTCAATTACGCTTTTAGCTATTTCGTTCGTTCGTAACAAAGTCGGTTTACTCAGTTTTTTCCATGGTTGATAATTAATTATGGATAATTCTGAACCTGAATCAAGCTGTAGCCTTATATTTTTGTTACATATTTTCATTCAATATATTTCCTAATGTCAAGACTTTCTGGTTCATCAGACTTGGCAATTTTTGCAACACTTTTCTTGGCTTGTTCTTAATCCAGCAGTGGGAACTTTGTGTTCCAATTTATCGCAATTAAAATATTTTTTTTATGTTTAAAAGGATAATCTCTATACCAGTGTAATTGACCACACCCGAAACATGGTCTTGAAGGCAAAGTAACTTTATTTCTTTAATGTGAGCCACGCCACTCTGTTCGATGTTTTTCGAATCTTCTCTGACGCTCATGAAACATTGACAATCTTCGGCAATTTGCTGTAAAGTAACGTCGTGCTCGTTTTCATGCGTGTTGAGTATCCAACGAGGTATTTCGGCGTCTTTCGCTGAAATCAAACCCTGTACGAAAATCAAGCATTCAAAATTATTGGCGCTTAACTCTGTCAATTTGAAGTCATCGCAGTGTTTATTGACTATACTCGCGAAAGTAGTATATTCTTCGTCTTCTTTGTGGGTGATATTCATGCATTTCCAGCGCTTGTCGAACAGCGGTATTTCTGGACTGAAGAGGTAATTCTTGAACTGCCTCTTTAAATTTCAAGTCGCTGGTTTTCTTAAGCAAAATATAGTCATAAAACTTAGTATACTAATACTATACTTTTATTCTGCTGTGACTAATTTCCTGAGGAGTAGGAGAACCATTTTATGGTCAGCCCAATTTACATAATCCGTATTGTATAAGTCATCGTAACGTTTAAAGTACGAAGCGAATGTAATTTCTTCTTCAGGTACAAACGTGAAGTTTTCAATAGCACTCAATATAGAGTTTTGAGAGAACGCGTAATCGGTGTCTTCCTTTTTTTTATGGACATATACAACTGCCACTGTTCATTCTGTGTTTGAAGGAGCATTTATTCTAGTTTCTGTTGCCTAACCTGAATTTCTAAGCGCAATTCTTCAAATTTCTTCAGGTATTCTGCTTGTTCTCGTTGGAATTCCTCTTGTCTTTCTTGATATTTCTGTTCCAACAGTAGTTGTTGTTCCTGTTGGTGTTTCAACAACTCTAGCATTACACTTTTAAATTAGTCCATTTTACTGCGTAAAATTAAGAAATGAGAAGGAGGAATTGTTTTCTCTTTACCCTCTTGAATAAATCTGACTTGTACGATTCCTTTACTGAAAAAATTAAAAGCGGGAGTAATTTTTTTTTCTTTACACTATATGCGAAAACAATAAGACTGTTTGACTTGTACAGTTCTTTTACTGACTTGTTGGAATGGAAAAAATAACAAGGTTCACTAACCTTCTTCCCAACCCCTGAATTGAACTTGAACCTGTAGAAATCCTCTTGTTTTTGGTTTTTTTTTTTACTGTCAGTGTTGTAATTAACGGTGGATACCCTTTTGTCGTAGAGTTGGATTAGAATTCCTTACTTGACCACTGTTGTAGACACTAGCAAAAAAAGAAAAAAAAATTGATTTAACGTGAAGTCGTCGCTAAGATGTTGTGACCAAGTAAATAGTTAAGTAATAACAAAAAACAGATTTGCAGATATATCGTATATTAAATAGTAAGTACAACAGAAGAGTATTACACAACTAGTGAGAGTGTATCTAATGAACTAGCGCTCAATCTATTCACTGTTATATTTAACAGACCCCTCCCAAGAGGGTGTATGTGGCACAAGGCCGAGTTTAACATGGGTTTCTTCGAGCCCGTAGGCTCGGCCAAAAATATTCCCTTTGAACGCGCCTAGACGGGTTCTAGACCTGTCTACCTCCAAGGACGAAACTTTGCCCTTCGGCAAAGCCTCGACCGAGTTCCTCCCTACCGAGGCAGAGAGTTGGACAGCTGAACAATGAATATATTTATATTTAACAGTCGCCCCCTCAAGGAATGTATGTGGCACAAAACCGAGTTTAACATGGGTTTCTCCAAGCCTGTAGGCTCGGCCCAAAATATTCCCTCTGAACCCGCCTAGACGGGTTCAGGAACTGTCTACCTCCACGGACGAAACTTTGCCCTGCGGCAAAGCTTCGTCTGAGTTCGTCTCTGCCGATGCAGAGAGTTTGACAGTTGAACATCTATTCGACTGTTCCATGAAGCATGCTGTTCTACTAATCTTATAGTAGGCGGAAGAGTCTAACATAGACTCTTTAGCGGGAAGACACTACAACAGTTAGTGGATGATCTGAAAATAACGACTTCGTTTTATGATTGCCTTTATGCCTGGAGAGTTACCAATACAGAAATCATTTATATTACAGAATAATATCATAGTCATTTATTGTGTTTGCCTACCTATGTCGACCAAGTGCGGGTTTCATGTCAACACCATAAATTTGCACATTAAGAACTTATTATATCATATACTAGCTTCAAAAGTGCACTCCGTGTGGAGTTACAAGCTAGCTCTTGCGGAGGGATGATTGGGATTCCGCCTAAAACTGAAAAGAGCTCTATTCTAGTTTAGACAACAGTGATGATAATTTTGAAGAAATAAATTTAAATTCCTAAATTCGGTCCATGGAACTTCAAAACCTCACTTTAACTCTGATTGGGCTATGTCAAATTCCGACCAAAAGACCCGTTTAGGTTAAAAGTCCGACTAATAAAACCAACTTTACTTTGTAACCTCTTACCTGTTCACACTTCTCCCCAAAATTTCATTTCGATCAGTCAATGTATAGTTATTTTAGTGGGTATGATGGACTAACAGAAGCCACAGAATTTTTTTATATATAGATATCTAAAATTTTGGAAGTTTTCTACTTCATCTCCTACTCTTTTTCTTTTAATTCCTCATGCCACAAACTCGTGGACATCAGCAGTATTGTCCAATAGAAACTGTAACAGCTCTTTCGCTAATAGATCTTACATAGCAAACTACACAAAAGATAGAAAATTATATTCCAACAAAATTATAATCATAATTTTTCCATCGTTAATGTCTTTTATCAAGCAATGCAGTTCGTGGATCCATGGATATATTAAAATGATTTATATTTTTAATCTGTGTGTGATTGCGTCTTTTCAGACGTGCGGGATTTAAATAACCTCATGAACGTGTTTACGCATCAAGTGAGACTGTTTGTGGTCGCTTTTTTTTTTTTCTTTTCCGTTTTCTTTTGAACCACCTTCAGATTTAGAAAATCGCAAGTCAAGGGAAAACACAGCATGAGTTATGAAAGATGACCTCAGACACGACGCCCAGCGGGATGACTTCATCAAATATTCAGTCCCTTCACTGTCGAAGCAGAATGAGAGAAGGCCTACTGAGTGGTGATAATTAATTACTCAAATAAAGACAGTTCAGTTTGGCCCAAAGACGGATTGAAATTGAATTTCAGTGACAGGGATATTTCAAAACTCTTTAATTACATTTCTCATTCATTCTTTTCTTTTTTTTCTTATCACTCGGTCTTCAGCCCTCTTCCGTCAATTACTTTGTGCCTCTCTCAGCATAAAAAAGAAGACAAAAAGAAAAGAAGACAAAAACAAAAAAACGAATGATATTTTTCTTTCTTTCGTTCCTTCTTTTTTCATTTTTCTTTCTTCTTTCTTCCTTCTTTCTTACTTTCTTTCTTTTTTCTTTCTTCTTTCTTTCTTTTTTCTTTCTTCTTTCTTTCTTTCTTCATTTTTTTCATTCTTTCTTTTTTCTTTCTTTCTTTTTGCTTTCTTCTTTCTTTCTATCTTTTTCTTTCTTCTTTCTTTCTTTCTTTTTTCTTTCTTCTTTCTTTCTTTCTTTCTTTTTTCTTTCTTTCTCTCTTTTTGCTTTCTTCTTTCTTTCTTTCTTCTTTCTTTCTTTCTTTCTTCTTTCTTTCTTTTTTTCTTTCTTTCGTTCTTTCATTCTTTCTTTTTGCTTTCTTTCTTTCGTTCTTTCTTTCTTCTTTCTTTCTTTTTTTCTTTCTTTCGTTCTTTCATTCTTTCTTTTTGCTTTCTTTCTTTCGTTCTTTCTTTCTTCTTTCTTTCTTTTTTCTTACTTCATTCTTTCTTTTTTCTTTCTTTCTTTCGTTCTTTCATTCTTTCTTTTTGCTTTCTTTCTTTCGTTCTTTCTTTCTTTCTTTCTTTGTATTTCTATCATTATTTTCTCTTTTCATTCATTGTATTTGTTTCTTTCTCTTTTTTTCCTTGTATTTTTTTTTACTATTCTTTCATAGTGTTTTCTTTCCTGGGATTTCTTTCTTTCTCATTCTGTTCCTCGTCTTGCTTTCTTTCTCTCAGCTTTCCTTATATTTCATTCTTTCTTCCACTTTTCTTTCCTTGTATTTATTGTATTTGTTTTCTTTTTCTTTCCCTGTATCTCATTCTCTCTCTCTCTCTCTCTCTCTCTTTGGTTTATTTTGTTCTCTTTTCTTTCCTTCTATTTCTTTCTTTCTCTTTTCTTTCCATCGATTTCTTTCGATTTCCATTCTCTTTTCTTTCATGTGTCGTTTCTTTATTTCTCTTTTCTTTCCATTTTTATTTATTAATTTAACTTTTCTTTCCTTCTATTTCTTTCATTCTTTCCTTCTTTCTTTCTTTCATTTTTCATTTCTGGTGTGTCTTGTATTCTTCCTTTATCTTTTCTTTTCTTGCATTTCTTTCTTTCTTACTTTCTTTCTTTCATTTTCCTTTCTTTATATATCTTTCATTCTTTCTTTCTTTCGTTTTTCTTTCTTTGTATTTCTTTTATTTCTTTCTCTTTTCTTTTCTTGTATTCCTTTCATTCTCTTTTCCATCATCGTACTTATTTCATTTTTCTTTCGTTGTATTTCTTTCTCTTTTCTTTCGTTGTATTTCTTTCTTTCTTTCTTTCTTTCTTTCTTTCTTTCTTTCTTTCTTTCTTTCTTTTACAGTATTAGCCATAACTGTTTTCAAGACATTATCCTTGATTTAAGCTACAATAATCAATGAACTGCTTTAGTAGAATTGTCAATGTTTATAAACAAAAGTTCACTGGTGTAATAGTTTAAGCAGAAAAAAATTCAACGACGTAAAATTTCAAACAGCCAATGAAAAAAAAAAGAAAAAAGAAAAGGTGTACACAGGCATTGACTTTCGTAGACTATTGGTTAAATTACTATTTTTAGACCAGTGTGTAATGTAATAAACCTTATCCACACGATACACTGCATTACTGACACCTTGATAAAAAAACACTACTTATATTTAAAACATTTTACTTAACGTTTACACGGAATAAAAGATACACGCATACATTAAACGCATTACCGTTTCAGCAAGTTAGATTCAAGATGAACGATTTTAGTGTATTGCTATTCATCTCGAGGTTCTTGACAAAATCCAAAGAAGGATGGGTAATGTAATCGATCTTGACTATATCGAATCAATAACTACATCTACTGTAAGGAATGTTGGGTCAGTATGTCGTGTCAAAAAGATTTTTCTCCTCAGTACCCATCTTGCACATTTACCATTCACCCGTGCATTGAATATTGCTGCAATATATTGTCTTGTTCTCTTGCTATTCATCTTGAGATTCTTGACAAAATCCAAATAAGGATCTGTAATTTAATCGATCCTGACTTGACATCACGTCTTCTGTCACTTTCCCATCGACAGGGTGTGGCTTCTCTCTGTATTTCTACAAATATTTTCATGGCAACTGCTCTTACGAGCTTTTTTCCCTGGTGCTCCGGCTACATGACTTTAAGCCCGCTACTAGACTGGCATCTAGGTCCCACCATCTTAGTGTTGAAATAGTTAAATGCAACCGCCACTTCTGCTCCAATTGTTTCTTTGCTCCGACTTCACGCCTGTGGAAATCTCTTCCGTTTACTTGCTTCCCTGATAAGTACAATCTTTAAACATGTAAATGCAATGTCAATCGCCACCTTCCATCTTGAAATAAGTTCATGTTTTTTCCTTTCCTTAACTCTCTCTCTGGTCTTCTCTTTTACTTTCATTCCCTGTAAACCCCTGCGTACTAGTGGCATTTCCACCTTAATGACGCTGAAATGAAATAGTTCGTTTTGTTAAAAAAAAATCTAACGCTAGATTAAAAAATATGAAAGGTCGCTAGGAATCGCAGGAAACAGTCAGTCAGTTATATATTATGCGTGACGCATGTAGGCAATCAAATATCGATATATGACTGACGAGGCATTTTTTCCCGCTGTAGGTTGACATTTATGTCTGCGGTGGACAAGTGACCATCCAAGGCTATAGAACCCAGTCTGTCCTACTATTTACACATAGCTGGGAGGAAAAAGATTCATATTTTTCCCAAGGGTATTACCACTTAATGGATTCAACTGGAATTCGAACTCGGCTCTCCGATTCCTCAATCCGAGCATTGATCCACCGTTTACTTCATAGAGAAAGCATCGCGCAACACTGCAACTTTCTACAAAACCAAAACACTAACCTCGATTAATTTTATTTTCTTAAATACAAAAGTCAGCCAGAGACGTTAATATGGGTGTTATACATGGCCCCAAAGCCCTTCAGACACAGCTAATATTACCGTTTCAAATATCATGCTAGCATTACATCAAATAATGAAACAAGAAATATGTCAAGGACACACGGCACAGTGGATAAAGGCGTTAGTTAGATCCGGTGACAGGACCTAAAGAGTGTGAGTTCAATACCCGGTTAAGGCAGTGCAAAACTTTCAGAGGAGATAACTGATAACTTACATCCATTAAAAACATGTCACGTCTACCCCATTGAGCGAAATCAAGGGTTCAATTCGACATTCCAACCACCTGAAGAACGCCAGAGCGTATAACGACCGAAACTTTGTAATAAATATGGCGACAAAGATGAGGGCAATAGTCCGAATAATGTAAATAAAGTCCATGATTTCCTTTGTTTTGAATTCCCGTTATAGACAAATCAATTTGGATTTTTCTTTATCTTGGCCAATTTTATATTCATATCTCGGCTGCTACAACCGGCTGCTTTCTTCATAATTTTATAACATTAAATAACAAGAGGTATTAAATTGATGACCGAGAAGTAAAACTATAAAAAAGCGAAGATCAAAAAAACATAGATCGTAATAAAATCGATTACTTCTTAAGCGGTCTGGCAAAAGATATCATTCCTGATGTGAACACATCCCTATTTTTTGGAGCTGTCCTTTGCTCGCATACAGAACCGATGGATATTGTACTATTTTACTCGTTTGGAAGACGAATATGATGAAGATGAATGCAGAGGAATATTAGCTGGTTTTATTTTTCTTCGTCAGTGAATTTAAATCTTAGAAATTAGATGTTCTCTATCGAGCAATTATAAAACAAATATATCAATTTTGATAAAATATTTCTCTTCAAACCCATTTTTTATACTTCTGAAAATTGCAACGTTGAACTGATTGCAAAAGCAATAGCTAAGTAAATATCAAAGGACTTGTATTATTTTCGTAACAAACAACAAAACTGCCTCATGGAATGTTTACTTTCATTTATATATACGTTTTCGATATTATGAAGAAGAAAGGAAATATCTACCGAACTCTGTGTATTTTTTAAGCATATTCACTCAGAATAAAGACAGAAGAGGTACTAAGGTATAAGGTCACAGAATAAAGTTACTGAATGGACATACGATGTGTAACAGTAACATTGGTCAAATCGTGTAAGAATATAATTGCCTATTCCACAAAATGTTTAATTACCCAAAAAAATAAAAAAATTAAAAGCTAACTAAATAAATGAAAACAAACACTAAACTAATTGAAGTTATCTTTTCCGTGTTTTCAGATAAGACGTTTAGCTATTTTGACACTAACTGTCGTCAGAATCACTGTAAAACTCTGGGTTATTCAGCTAGAAATAAAACTTTTAAAAATCATTTTGAGCCCAACTGCCTTCCCAAATAAGCAACAGTGAGAGGAAAAAAATTATTCAGGCCTTCAGTAATGGTACCAATATTCATACTCTGGCTTCCATCTTCAAAGTCCATTCAAGAATCATCAAGAGAACAGTGTTTAAAAAAGAGGGAACAGTAAAGAAGAAAACTGGATTAAGAAGTCACAACAGGGAAAAGGATGACCATTTCAACAAAGATAAATAAATCAATTAGAATAGATCAAAATCAATCCGTAAGACGCTTGCTACGGAAGAGAGTAGTTTCAGATATGACAGTCCAAAGAGCAGTGAAAAAAAAAACTTGAAAATTTAATTGTGAAATGTGTTAGGCACTTATTACTCCAGGACAAAAAGTTAGAAGGTTAGAGAGGCCGATGATCAGCTGGTATATGTTGGAAAATGATCCTGGAATAATATATATATATATATATATATATATATATATATATATATATATATATATATATGTATGTATGAACTAAATTTCAATTCTTCATGAGCTTTCAATCCTTAGCTATAAGTAATTAATTATTAACATGCCACTTTCGTTTATGATCGATTCCATCACGATTCTTCTGTTAAGTTGGAGAGCAATTATACATTCTTAATGCTCAGAGTGCAATATATTTATAAAAACCTCGGAGAATTCCAGTAAGATATCTTTAATCATATCTAAGATACAACAGTTGAAATTTTAATCTAACGAAATGGCAATTTTGCTGTTACACCCGGTATATCTCATATTTCTGAAACGCAATATATTTGACAGGGACAGTTAACGGCTACATGTTCTGTCAGAAAGAAAGGGTTAAAAGTCTTTCATTGGTGTTTCCTCTTTCCATTTACTTAGAGACTCAATAATGACCCCGATCAATATTTTCACATAGTATAAAGTGTAAACTAATATTTACTCATAATTTCATGCATCTAAAAAATCCATTTCGACAATAAACCAACTAACGAGGTTCGATTCTCTACCAAAATCAAACAGCTAAACGGCAGAAATACAATATATTTCACAGGATCAGATGACAGTCAAAAGTGCAGCAATAAAGAAAATGTAAAAAGAACAGGATAGGTGTATTTTTCTCATTGATCTTTCTCATCGTCTAATCGGGAACGAAAACTAAGGGAATATTTATGCTTAAGTAAATGAGTTCATTCCTCCATTTTTTTCTCGTGATGCTTTTGTCTTTGTAGCGAGTGAATGGCTGTAGTCGGAAAACTCTCCGCTGAATTTGCCCCACTCGATCGCCGACAAGTAGTCGACAACATTTTTCTGCTGGTGACAGTAAAATTTACCCGCAACAGTCATTTGCCTCAGCTTGTATCTCGACTTTTGCCATTTATTATTGCCTTGCTCTTGGTGGAAAGATTGCCTTAGATTTTCGGTGAGAAATAGAGACAGTGAGACAAAGGTGTATTGACCTGAAGACAGCCGAAGCAGCCATCATCGAATCGATGGCCGTAGTCCACCTAAACTTTAGCGCGAACCACAGAGTCTGTAGTGACAATGCTATGCTTAGAAAATTCTTAACAGATCACAAATAAATCTTTATTTCCTTCTAATTTAAATCTAGCTTTTCTTACTTCAGTTGCCTGATTTTGGTATATAACAAACTTTGTGAGTTTACTTAGTCTCGCAATTGTTTTTTTTTTCTCAAAATAATTAAGTCTAGATGTAAACATAATTTTACTTGAATCTATAGGTGAATATTACTCGGGCTAATAATTGAAATTATATTTTAGTCTATCTATAAACATTAGTGAGGTTTTATATTTTACTATAGAAGTATCCAACTGAAAGGAGGCGTATTTTTTGCATGGTGGTCTTGCACTTTTGTGGGTGTGCTGTTGGTCTATTCTTGGTCACACCAAAGTGGCAGCCTTTTTTGTTTTCTCTGTATCTTTGATTTTGCTTTTCATGACAACACTCCTGTTTTTCATATTCTTAGCAGATCTGGAAGAACTTCTTTTTAATTTCCATGACATGCTGTTTACGTTACTGTCGAAGAATATAAAAATGTTACGTGCGTCGAAATCTATCCAATAATAAGGACAAATGAAAAAAAAATTTGACAAAACAATTTATAATGAAACATTAGTCAAAACAATTTATTCTGAAACTGCTTCACCTACGAAATGCGGGTAAGTTAAAATTTCTTGTTAGATCATTATTCTTTCATTTTCTTTTTTTTGCTTCCTACCATCGAACCGGATAGAGCTTTGTAGTTCATAAACATCAACTCACACGGATGTTCTAAGATTTATGAGATAAGCTCTAAAGAGTAAGTGCAGTTGATCACGTGCAAACTTATTTCACGCCTTGTGAAACAGTCAAGGACGACACATAACTTAATTACACTATATATTTTGTATTTTAAAACCAAAAAACAGTTTGGTAGCGGTTGAGTTTAATGAATAATAATTTGGTTAGTTTAAAGAAATTAAAACATGAATGATATTTCTGTAGTGTCATTGAAAGATAACATTAAAAAGATTTACTCTTGATGTGATCAGAATGCATAATGTTGTTTACGAGCTGATTCTGACGTTTGTTTCGACCAAGTGTTTACTAATCCGAACATCCGCATCCTTGAAATGCCAAGGTGAACGACAGATGAAAAAAAAAAAAAAAAAAAAAAAAACGAATCAATTTATTGTTTAGGAAATATTGTTTTCTTCCTTTTTTTTTTTTAGCGAAGTCCCATTTACAGAACAAAATCGCACAGATATTCTTGTGAATGAAAGCCGAAATCAAACGCGGAAAACAGAAAATGAATTCGGATTCACAGCGGCCCGATTTGATTCTGATTAAGACGAAGACACACGGAAACTATTTCTACAGTTTTAACTTAATGCGTTATGTCTGTAGTTCTTCCATCATTTACTGCTATATTTAATGAATTATTTAGTCTAGTCTCGACGTTATTTGCGATTGTTATATTTCGGCCTATTTTCACTCGGCTTTCTCTCGGAATGTCTCGTGTTTTGACAAGAAGCTTTGTGGTTATTCAAAGAATAACTCCGTCGATATTTATAACATTGTCTTTCATATTTCGATATTTCCATTACTGTCGCTACGCTCTCTAAGTTTTTTAATTTGGTATGAAGTCACAAGGTATTCTTTTTCTACTCCGCCTTCTTTTCATCATCATATTTTTCTTTTTCTTCTTCTTTTTCTCCGTCTTTTAATCGTCTTCTTTTCCTTTTTTTTTTCCTCATTCTCCATCATCTTATTTTTTCTTCTTCTTCCTCATATTTTCCATTTTCTTCATTCTCCTTTTCATAATCATCTTCTTCTTTTCTTCTTCTTCTTCTTCACTTTATTTTCCTTCTTCTTTCTTCTTTTCTTCTTCTGCTCCTTTCATCAACCTTGTTCTTGTTCTCTTTCTTCTTCATTTTCTTTTCCTTCAGCATCTTTTTCTTCTTCTTCTTTTTCTAAGTCATCATCATCATCATCATCATCATCATCATCTTCTTCTTCTTCTTTTTC
>CAHIKZ030001324.1:4015000-4085000 GCA_903632075.3 Acanthosepion pharaonis
CAGCCTTCGTCAACGACCGTGCCACATTACAACAAACAGAACTGACCTCAAGGACTAAGAACTTTCCCTGTAGCATGCGAACCATGATGCCTTCAAGAAATTTGCATAAACGGGGCTACCACCCTGCGATGAAAGAAGGCGTGACCAATGGTCTCAATTTCCCCATCACAGTATCGGCAGTTTGGAGATTTCTCCAAACCCACTGAACACAGTTGGCGACAGAGAGGGCCCCACTAATCACCAGCCACGTGAGTGATGCCTCATCGTTATTGCGGCATTTCAACCCGGGCTCTCAAGGCTATATTGAGCAAGCCTCCTGCTTCGTAAGACCGAGCTCGTCAATAACCTCACCACGAACGTACCCACTGACTAACACTTGATATAATGCCCGACGAGACGACACCTGAGCGTTGGAGAGGCCATCATACCAACATGAGGCGTTTCAGAGCAAGACGACATTCACGGTAGAAAGAGCATTTGGCTCGGGGTAAACGGTGGGCCTCCTCTTCGCTCGAGTGCACACACCTCAGGGATAGATAGTTCTTTCCGTAGGCGCCCTCCTCATCCGATTCGCGACACATTTGATCTAGGAACGCGATGCGAAGCATATTGAGGTATCTCAATGCTAGGCATACCTAGGCAACAGTTCCCCCGAGATACCATAGCAGCCTTGTCTCTCCAAAAGAAAGAGAACAAGAGCCTTAATAATGACATTTTTTGGCATACGGAAGTGGAAGTACAGAGAGTCGTTAAAGAGAATCGGCTAGAGGTGTGAAACACAAACTTCCGCCCTCTCCTTGAAGGAATCATTCATCCGATACCACATATTAACTAAGATATCGGCCTTCCATTGTACCTTCGATAAATTCATTTCCAACTGGATATCAGGACCGAACCAGACGCCGAGTATCCTGACCGGCCCATCCCTCCAGAGGAAAGGTCCGGGAAGAGAAACTCCCTTCCGCGCACCCAACCGCAAGCCAACAGACTCATCACGGTTGATCTTGGCCCTTGTCACTATCTCATAACCACTGATTTCTTTGCTGACTTCGGTTATCTCGGCTCTGCTCGACACAAGAACCGAAACGTCATCAGCATAGGCAGAATACCTGACCGAGGTGGTAGCACCAGTCAGAGAAATTCCGCGTGGTACAGGATTCGTCTTTAACTTGTGAAGGAGAGGTTCCAACGCAAGAACATAAAGTAAAGGCGAAAGCGGGAACCTTGATGAATGGAGCGAGACACTACGAAAGGCTCCGATTGTACCCCATTCTTCTCCACCAGTTCACCAGGAGCCGCATACAGAAGTCTGATCCAGGTGGGAAATATGGCTCGAAATCGGCCGTCGAAAGGACAGCATCCAGGAATCGATGATCAACCATATCAAAGGCCTTGCACTGATCTAAATTGATCAGCGCAGCCTCACTGTCAACTTTCTCGATGATCAAGAATACCATATGAAGGTTGTCCTGAATAGTCCTGGCCTTCACAGCACAAATCTCTTCGGAGCAAATCAGACTAGATATGATAGCCTGCAAACGGTTGGCTAAGATCGCACCCAGCTACTTCAGCTGCCTCAAGGCAGAGAAAGTCGGCTAAATAGGCGTCGAACTGAGCAGGGCTCAGACTGGGCTTCCTGGTGAAAAAGTTCCTGAAGGTAATCACGAAAAGCTTCACATATGCCTGCGTTTGAAGTCACGGTCCACTTATGTGACGCATGCGATATGTCACCGAGATGCATTCCGAGACTCCTCAGCGCGGAAATCAGCGGCCATATTCGTCACCTCAGAGGACATTCCTTTTACCCTAGCCCTAACTGCCAGAAATTGATCATGATAAGCAAGGAGGACAACTCTGCCTTAGCTAAGCTATTTCCCCACTATCACGTGATTTAAATGGCCGATTAACTTTTTTGCTCACAAGCCGTTTGCGCCGCTAATCTGTCTAGATTGAGTCGACGACTAAAATAAGCAGCAAACGTTCTAATTTTAGATTTTAAATTATCCAGGCATTCCCAAGCACAGCACCCGTCAATTCCCACTATATCATTAGTAGCAGATGATCCCGGAAATACTGCTCACCAAATAATGAGCAGTTTAATTTCCAGTAGCCAGCTAATCTAATCTTAAGCTTATCTATGATTTCACGGACCCGGACAAGCCTATGATCCCAATAAACTATAATGAAAATTTAAACGCCCTAAGATCCCTACATCGATTCTCCTAACTAAAACTCGGTCGAGGTAGCGAGAACGCAATCCAGCAGCCGAGCCGCCACTATTCAAGTCTATTAACCTCGAGAGGTTGCTCATTCTGGAACAAGTTCAAACCTGCCGACAAAGTACCGAAATGTTTTCACGTTTCGTTTGTCTGTACCCGAATTTTGCCCTATACGATCTATGTCGGCGTCAAGGACGGCATTCCAATCCGCCGCTGAAACTACCCGACTAGATGTTGTCACAAACGGCTCGACCTGCCGAAACAAAACAGGCTGCTCAGAATGGAGATTGAGCGCATAAACCCCAATGAGCCGAAGAGCCTTAACTTTTATGGTAACATCCAGCACGTAAAGCCTGCCCGCCGTATCTGCGAAGACAAGACTACACGCAGCCTTTAAAGACTTGCTCACAAGCCAAGAGACACCTTTCGAACGACAATCAAAACATGCTGAATAGCGGGAGAACTCATTAGACAGAATGTCCTCATAGTCATTAGTAGAGAACCGGGTCTCCTGTATACAACAAACTTTCACCTCGAGGCGCTGAAAGGCAGAAGAGAGCCTCGCCCTGCGAGACTCCGATCTCAGCCCTCGGACATTCACGCTGGCTAACCAGAAAGCCATGAATGCATTGTCCTCCAGTTTTTTGGATACCCGGCACACATCCTCCCCTCCGATAAATATGGATTTAGATTTTTTTCTTGTGTGATGAAGAATTCATGGATTCCGGTGAAGGACCTTTTGGAATCGTCTGTCTTTCTAGCGACAGGAGTTTTGACAGGGGATGATTTGGGCTAATAGGGATAGTGGAAACAGAAAGATGGTCCTTGAAATGTGAAACCGTGATGGCTTTTCTCAATATTCATATTTTTGTTTTTGTTTCAGATTAGCTGGTTGGGAAGTCGCCCTTAGAACTGGTAGAGGGAGTTGGACTGTTTGTGTCGATTCCCGTTGGGGCTTCAGTGGGACGAGGACGCGCTGCCCAGAGCTTCCTTCTAGCCTTGCCAACAACCTGCCATTCCTCCTTTTTCCTCCACCACAAAAGCACTAGCGGCGGGCAAAGGCTTTTCAGGGAATGGGGGCCATGAGACGGACCCAACCGAGAGTTTCACCACGCAGGTCCCAGCTGTTGATATGCACATTACAGGCAAGATGGAAACAACAGACTCGGCCAGAGCTTGATTTGGGTCGGCGGGGGCCAGAACTCCAGAAGCTTTCATTTTGGGCAGTAAGAGGAGAGGTGACCAGTCTATCCACACTTCCAGCAAGACGGTCTTCGATCTGTGACTATAATAATCACCTTCTGACCGTCTACATCCAGGCAGTTGGGAATGGAGACGAAGTCCTTACGATCTACCATTAGCTCGAAGCTCTATCCCCTGGTCAGATCGTCAGAGGAAGCACTGAGTATCTGCCGAAATTGGCACAGATAAGCGGCGAAGTATTCCCCGACAATCTGAGGAGGGACGTCATATACTGATACATGGTCTACGCCGGCTTTGTTTTTCTGTCCTTAGAATGAGACCTTTTGTTATCTGTTCTCTTGTGCTAACCACTTCACCTTTTATGACTCTCTGTGGTTTAATGCACAGGGACGTCAACGGTTTCATGTCGGTGTCTTTTGTGGAGCGACAAATTTTGCGCGAAGGCTTGTCCACAATAAAGAGCGACATTATGCTTTTTTCAATATTCTGTAGTTCCTCATCATTTTTCAAGGGCCCATCTTTTGTAACAATTTGAGTGTAGCTCGTAGGTTTCTCCAGGAACTCCGTTATCTTGATACTGCATTTTGGTGCGTACGTCCAACAAAAGTCTGCATTTTTTGAAGAATCTTGGCTTGTTGCGGCACCAATATTAACATTCAAAATCTTAGTTTGGATACTAGTTTTAGCCTGCATATTTTCAGCAGGAAACTGAGAACTTTGGATTTTTTCCGCTACCATATTTTCTTTTATATTTTGGCCATTTCTGACCACCATACTTGTTGAAGATTCAATATAATTTATGGTATCCATAATTTTATTTTCGTCATATTTCTTATCTGGTGTGTCATTCTTTTTTTTTTTTTTTGTTAGTCCCAAATAGTTTTTTTATGGTTTTCTTGGAAGCCATTTTTTAACAATTAAGCTTTGTTTTTTTTATTCTTTTTTTTCTTTTACATAAAAAACAGAAAATAAAATTCAAAGAAATAAAAGGGATAAATAAAAAATAAACCACAGAAAACGGGCAGTTGGATGTGAAAAAAGAAAAATTACACAAAAGACACGAGAATAAAACGTTAAACTTTAAAAGGGGGACAAAAATGAAATATACAAAGACAGAAAAGAATCACAAAAAACGATTTCACGTACGGAGACGCAAAACAGTAAAATAATACAACAATAAAACTAAAAACAAAATGCTACACAAAGAAAACACGAAAATAATACAAAACTAATAAATTACAGAATCAAATATGACTGCCATAAAAACAAGTCAGCCTGTTAACAAACGAAAAAATATAAAGAAAAAACGGACAGATTAGACAAAATAAAATACAAAAAATTAAACCAAAAGATTTAACAAGTACAACACAGAAGACTTAACGGATATTTAAAAAGAAAAACAAAGAACGAGATAACACGAAATAAAACAAACAAAGAAAAATAAAGTCGGACGTAGGAAAATTATGTTACAGTTTTTTGGGTATATACTGTATATAACTAGTGAGCGAGTCAAAATGATTTATTTCCCTTTATAGTCGACCAATAGAAGGTTGACCAATCAGAAGCCGCACAACACTGTATCCGTCGTGTATAAAGGCGGCCATCTTTGTTTTATCTTACTGGAATGACCAGAGGCAACTTGTCCGGCGAACAGAACAGACGGAAGAACTACGCTCTGCTAACTTGCTGCGATATCCACTGCGAACCTGCACTACGCTTTCCTACTGTCTCTGAAATATTCACTGCCAACCTTTGGATTCTATACTCGAAGACGACCGTCATGAAAATGTCTAACAAATTAAACAGTTAAAATGTAGTAGGGGCAGAGCAGAAAACTAAAAAGACGGGGAAAATAAATTCAAAAAACAACTTTAAAATAAGAGAAAAAGAGAAAAAGCTAATAATAAAAGAATAAGAGCAAAAAAGGAAATAAATAAAAATTGGGGGGGGGGTAAGAAACTGAAAAAGAAAAAAAATCAAAAACTTTTCAAAAACAGTCAGTAAAAAAATAACGTAAGAAAAGGTAAAAAAAAAAACCCAGACTTAACAGAAACGAATTTGAAGTTCACAAAAATAAAGCAGTTGAGTTGCAGAAAAAAACGTCAGGAGGTAAGCACTAGTCGTATAAGGTCTGACTGCTGAAAACTACACTCACAAAAAAGGCAGTACCTGCTCCTATTTATAGCTGGGAGAGTCCATGCGTGCATGGATAAATTACTATAACACTAACCTCAAGTATTAACTCCGCAGGTGTTTCAATATTTTTTTTTCTTTGGGTTAACGACAATAATGTATATATAAAGATATCAAACGCGGGAAACAGAAACGGAGACTCTTCACCTAAAATTAAACTGCTATGTAATTAATATTACATAACAGTTTAATTTTGCTCTATGGCAGTGTTTGTGAACCAAACACTTTAAAGATGAATGAAAGTCTTTAAGCAACAGAAATATCGTTCTACAAAATGATACTGACTATGCCATGTTTGGAGATTGCAACCAAGAAAGAAAAATAACTCTTATACTTAAAAACATTAAGCAGCAGTTGACACTTGTAGGACACATAATGAGAAAAGACGGCTTGGATAATTGAACACTCACAGGACTTATTGAAGGCAAAAGAGATAGAGGGAAACAACGAGTAACCGAACCGATATACTTTTGTAGATGGATTTTTTTTTTCTAACGGAGAAATATTTTCGCAAAAATATGTTGGCACAAACACATTATTAGCTATTCGAAACACGGTAATTCATGTTGGTATCAAGTGACTTACGTCAAGGTGCTTTTGATTTCGCTTTCAAAAAAGAAAAGATATTGATACAATCCGCTACTTAAAAACACACTGAATTTTCTTTTCTCACTTTCAGTCTGCCAACGATGAGTCGACAGTCTGGGAAAACAAAGTATGAGATTTAACCAATTCAATAACAGACAACTATAACATTTACAGATATATACCCACATTCATTACAAAATAATACAATAAATATGCGAGAAACAAAATGATTGTTTAAAAAAGATATATATATATATTAATTGATTTAAAATATGTTTTTTTCCGCTACACAGTTCTAACCATGTTTCAAAAATATAAAGAAAATATGCGGAAAAAACAAACAAAAATCCTTATATACAATTATGCAGTTTTAATGTTAATATGTCAACGTCGGACTTTTCGGTCTAATAAACCATATTAACATTAAAACAGCATAATTGTATATAAGGAATTTTGTTTGTTTTTTCCGTATATTTTTTCATACTGTCGGATCTATATCCATATATATATATACACACACACACACACACATATATATATATATATATATATATATATATATATATATATATATATATATATATATATATATATATATATATATATATTTTATAGTATTTTTTGTGTTTGGATTATCAGGCTGCAACCGATAAACTGTGAATTAAACAAAATAAGCATAATTTTACCTGTAAATAACGCTTTTTCTTTCGAATAGCGAATTTAAGCAAAGTCAAAACTGGTCAGTATTTAGATGGGGAATATTGGAAGCACTGGGTACTGTATGCAAAGAGGAAGTATATCGTGGCAAAAATCCCATATTTGGAATGTTGAGAGGTGATAAAAGCACAGTTGTCTTATAAAAGACAGATTGTTCTTACGGGTAGCATCATGCATTATTTTTGGCGCTTAGGGGGCGTCAAGGTCGGCGGCAAGTAGATACAGTCTCTAAAAATAAGACATTGCAATGTTTTAGGAGTTGTGGCCGGCGGTTGTACAAAGTTCATTTGGATGGCTATTAAAAAACATTAGAATTACGTAAGCTAACGTTCCTTCAAGAGCGATTCGAGAAGTGGGGGGTCATTTTCTAAAGATTTAAAACTAGACTATTATGTAAATATTTCCAGCATTTTCTAACAAGATTATTTATCCATATAAATCCTCTGCACGACTATTCATGTCTTTTTTTTTTCTTTTCTTTGTAATCATTTCATCTCAAGCATGGTGAAAATGCCACTAAGACGCAAGTGGTTACTTGGTGCGAAAAAGAATGGGAAGATTTTAGTGAGAAGAGAATTTAATACACGAACAGAATTCAAGAACGCAGATGATCGCGATTAACGTCGCATTTTGGAAGATTGTAGGCACCGGGAAAGCAAGAAACAGGACGAGGGTAGAAGAAAGAAAACGCTTAGAATAAAACTTACGGTTACATCTTGCTGTTCCAACAGCAAAACGATCAGAGTTTATTTTTAATCTAGTATACACTGAAATTCACGTGGTCGAGGCACCAAGAGAAGAGTTTATTTGAACAAGTATCATGAAAATACGTATAGAAAAACCATTCTGAACTTTCATCATTTTATATAAATTTTCATTAGATTGTGTATTCCAGTCTAAAAGAAAGACTCCGCTTTTGATATTGCAAATTCTTCAAAAGATTTTTCGGTCTTCTGAAACGGATTCAAATGCTTAGCAAAGAAGGTTTTTAGATCGAAATGTGTAAGACTGTGTCCTATGCACCACATGTGGATGAACTTTCCCAAGTCCCTTTTGAATACGGGCGTTGGTCTCTGGTAGAATCAACATTTAGATTGTTTCACATCATATCGTTGAGCTAGCAATGTTTTCATTCAAACGTACCAAATGCTGCCACTAAGTTCGGCAGACATTAAAAGATCTGCCTGCACATAACAAAAAAAAATTCTCATTGGATTTCACCGAACGGGAGAATGAATAATTTCTCAGTTAATTTCCTTTAAGGATCAGATGATCAATACTGTTAGAGATCTAACTTTGAATTTCATTGATTTGGGATGCCGACTGCGCATTTCTCAAAGACGACTTTTAAAGGTCCACTTGAATACGAATATCTAAGCTGTCCACAGGAAAAGAAAACATATATAAGCCAAAAAAAAAAAAAAAACCAAAAAACTTTAGATGCAAGGTGTAAGATGCGAATTACAGTCAGGCATGGAAAGAAATGAAAAATATATAAACGGCACATCACTTGACCGTGTTCTAAGAAGAACATATAACATGAAGATTAGGTCTATGGAAGTAACAATTGTCGTTCTTGGAATTGAGCGAGCAAAACAAGAAAGAAAATTTGAATCGAATTACTGTAATTCTCTTTCCATCACTGAAATAACTCGGTATGAATTTATAAATGCATGAAATATGTTATATGAAATAAAGCTTGGGTCTCCTCGTTGTAGGGGAAGTTGTTAGAAAGCTGGCTTCGCTAGATCAGTTACGGCTTAATAGGGAGTTCAGTCCTCAATGGGTAACACATACTTGTGTTACGTCTAAGCTACACATAGAAAACAGCCAGATGAAAGATAAATTGGTATGGATGGCCTTTATAATAACAATACAAAGTCTGAATTATAATGGTTAGAAAAGTGACTCTATCTATCTATCTATCTATCTATCTATCTATCTATCTATCTATCTATCTATCTATGTTGAGCTGTCTATTGTCCCTCTCTCTATCTATAGGCATAAACAGGGATATATATATATATATATATATATATATATATATATATATATATATAGCACACACACACACACACACACACACACACACACATATATATATATATATATATATATATATATATATATATATATATATATATATATATATATATATATATATATATATATATATGTATATAAATAAAAAGAAAGAACAGCAAGATATATAATCCGGTGTTCTTATAGATATTTTGATTTTTACAAAATAGTGCTCAATGTAAATTTTACAGAGCATTAATATTATAAATTAATTGATTTAAAATATGGTTTAAAAAAACATATTTTAAATCAATTAATTTATATATATATATATATATATATATATATATATATATATATATATATATATATATCCAAGTATATGATTGGTGTATACGGAATAAATTTTAATAACCAACAAAATACTTTTTTAAAATAGTGCTCAATACAGAGTAGACCAAATATAATTAATTAAAATTATATATATATATATATATATATATATATGTTTTATTATGTATCTATGTCTGTTTCCGGTTTATCTACATATCTGTTTTGTTAGCTATCTATGTCTGTTTCGGTTCGGTCTATATATATATATATATATATATATATATATATATATATATATATATATATATATCACATCCCTGTTTTGTTATGTATCTATATCTGTTTTCGGTTTATCTACCTATCTATCTATCTAGCTATCTATGTCGGTCGGTCTATCTATCTATCTATATCTATCTATCTATCTATCTATCTATGTTCATTGATTAGCCAAAAAAAGACATTGTATGATGAAAAAAATTGAATCAAACTTGCTGAAGTTTTAACTCCAGTATCTTTATTTTACTATTAAGAGCAAAAAACATAATGAAAGTTTCATTACTGATTCCCAAATGAATGACATCCTTTATTTAAAGGATGGACGAGCGATGAAGAATGTCAATAAGCTTATATTATCTCGAAAAAACGTAAAATAATACTTTATTCAGCGATATGTGATACTGAGTTTATTCAAATATATCTTTATAGCATCTGTTGAATTTATAGTATGCTTGCATAATAAAATCTGAGAGTCCGCGGATTGTTTGCATTTGTTACGGATTATCAACCTTTTGAGGGTAATTTAAAGCCATGTAAATATTTTTAGATTGTAAAGTTTCTTTACTTTTAGATTGTAAAATCCTACTAGTTAACCCATAGCTGGGGTGAGAAGAGGTGTATTCATACCTTTCGAAAAGGTATATGTCCGGATGTGAATATAATGAAAGCCACTGGAATTGGAACTCAGCTTGCCGATTTCCAAAACCGAACCATTATCCCACATATCTACGTTTGCAGCACCTGGTATTCCCAAGCTGTCAACCATCTACGTATTGACGAAGCATAAAGTTTTGGGTTGGATTAGAACCGCTGTTTTACCATGATGTAACGTTAAGAGGGTAACGTGAGTGATCTTATGTTCTTTTTGTAATAATAATAATAATAATAATAATAATAATAATTAAACAAGTTTTTCAGCACATGTCTATGGTGAAACTCCTACAATTCCACTCATGAACAGATATGCACTTATTATTAATTTTATTTTCCATTGAATTGTTTTGAAAAAGATAAATAGAAAGTCACATATATTTTACATAGCCAAAGCCTGCATAAGTTTGTTGTACTAGTAAGATTTTTTTTTATATTTCTTTAAGACATGAGCTACCAGGAATCCCTTCATCATGTCGACTGGAATCTTTTCCAATCAACCCGGGGCCTCCAAATAAAACTGGAGTTATTGTTGTCCTCATCTACCACATTTTTGAGATTTCAATTTTACGGTCCTTATATTTGGATATTATCATTATTATTATTATTAGTAGTAGAAGTATTGTTATTATTATTTAGGTATATTAAATATTTGACTTATATTTTAAGTTACTCTCTTCTGTGGTGGAAGATATTCTATTTGATATATATTTATGAATAAAAATAGCAATAAGAAAACTAGTAATTGCTGACACGTTTCGTCCAATGTGGACTTTATCAAAGCAAAATACGAAATGAATTTAATTGAACAAGGTAACTGATAAAAACAAACAAAAAAAACAAAAAAAAACAACATAATTTTTCTAGCAACTGGAATGTAGAGAAAAGCTATTTTCATATTGTTAACTGAAAATAACGTCAGTATTTGTCACGTGTGGAGAATATTGTCATTATATCTGTGTTGATGTATTCAACTATTTTCTTTTGATTTTAGGAATCTGCTGTGTACATTTGTTTGCGAGAGCAGTAATTTTATTAAGAAAGGTGAAATGGGGAAAAAAACCTGGGCGTAGATTAATATTTGGGTAATATCCTATAGCGGCACTCTCTAGAATTGATATATAGTGTTCAGTTTGCATAATAATAATCTCCGTTATTTCGAATCATCCTTTGATATATATTTAAACAGTATCCATTTCAATGTTTAGCGGCCTTCGTACTTGAGAAACTTAATAAAAATAATATACTTTCCATCAGTAACAAAAATAGGTCAGATCCATTAATTTTTTAGAAATACACACACACACACACACACACACACACATATATATATATATATATATATATATATATATATATATATATATATATATATATATTGTGTGTGTGACATAGAGTGAGAGCGGTTCCCTCTTTTAGCCTGGCGGATTATTACGAGCAAAATACAGTAATTATTATTCCAGATAAGAGTACTGTTCATTCTTTGTACTCTAAATACGTTAGTTTTCAAATTTTCCCAAATGGCACTCCTCGTGTCATTATCGCAGATAAAGAGGCAGCGATTACACAATCGATCTCTGGCGAGAACAAGAACTCGAGGGCTGAGAGAAGAGATATTATTGATAAAACTACTGTCTAACAAAGAGCAGAAATCGTTTCGATCGCTCATTCGGCGTAAAGTCATAGTATTATTGCGGGAGACGTCAAAAAAAACTAAAATGTGGCGCCTTCATATATTTCTTTAATTTTCTTTATACAGCGGTGTATTTGAAATATTATCTTGTTTTCTGCATATGGCGTTTATTCTGTGTCGAGTCGAGAGGTGCCAGTCGCATAATGAAGCTTAGGGAATTCGGTTTTGAAAAGCGAATATCAATCTATGAGCCCGAACAATAGACGCCATCGGAACTGATTGACAGAAGGCACAAAGTAAAGTCGCTTTAATCTAGAACCGGTTCTCGCCTCTGATTGCTTGGTCGATATTATTTCAATCCCAATATGGCCGCAAGGCATAAACGCGTCAACCGCTGTTTTATTCAGGCTTTTCAAAATACTGACAGGGTTAGCTTGATTCCTCAAAGAACATTATCGAAGTCAAGCGTTTACAGTTTTATCTGAGGTCAAAGCGACAATGACAAGAGTGAGAGTGTGATTAGTGCAATGCGTTTGGGATTTGTAATAATAAAATCATGCTGTTTTATTCATGAATATCGTAGAAATCGACGAATCAGTGTATTCTGAATAGGAAGATATTAATGGGCAAATGCAAACATGTTCGCGCGTTCTCGGGCAAGTGAATTTATCTAATTACTTGTTCAGTTTATACATGAGAATGAAATAACATTACTATCTTCATATGCGTATGTTATATGTTTTGAATGATTTGCAGAACATTTTACAGGATTTATGAGAGCACCATATTATATATATATATATATATATATATATATATATATATATATATATATATATATATATATATAAGGCAGGATATTGTGTGTGTAACGAATTCACGGCCGCAATTTTTGACGGATTTGCACCAAAATTTACATGCACATGCTCCAAGTAGAAAGGCCAAGCATTTCCCAACTCCCATCGATAGTGGAAACAATCGATTTTTTCATGCTTCTACGGCAGTTTTCATGTAGTTTGCTGCCATTTTCTACTGGCCAGAGTGAGCGCCAATAGCTGGCTGCCACGAATAGGTAGGAAGATTCTATTGGTCAGCGTGAGAGCCAACAGCTGACTGACACGAATATTACATAGCATGCTAGCATGCAAAAAAATAAAAATAAAAATCGATAGCTGCATTCGTGGGAAAAATTTAAATCTGCATGGCACTTTACTCCAATTGGCTCATTCGCTGTCTTAAACTCAACGTTGATTCTGAATCCGCAGAACTGGGTTGGGTGTGAAAACGTATTTGTTGTTAACATTCTTTTTTCATTCGGTTTTTCCAGTTACGAGTCCTTTTTTAAAGCTGATCGTTTTGTGTTCATTTTGTTCAGTTCTTTTTTCGTAACAGATTTAATGTTTAGTATAGAGCTTAAAAAATTGAGATAGGCAAGAATTAAGGCATGTTGCAACATCAGCATGGTAATGGGCACTCCTTTAAAGGCAAGGAAGGGCAAAACTATTTTAAGTCAAGTGATAGCGATTGCTGTATGAGTCGTACAATTTTTGAATGAAACAAGGGCAACACCGGGCGATGCTCCTAGTAATAGATAAAATAGCCCAAAAATGTAAATAAATTGATAAACAGATTAACTAGATAAAAAAATAACAAAAATTAAACGTAGTAATCATCATCATGATGATCATCACTTTTGCAATAGTTGGGCTGGATTCGAATAGCAGAAGACTCATTAATCTCCTCCACAAAGGCCGGTCAACGGCAGCCATCAACAATTCTGGTATAGTCATACCTGTCCATTGTTTAATTTGACATTGTTCAAACAGTTTTTTGCGTTAGCGTCCTCTCCTACGCCCACTTTCAACTCATCCTCACTGGGTGGTCCACACATACGGCCTCATGCCACATCTAAACTACGCTTAGAAAATTGTTTAGGGCACTTCGGCGTGGTGTAATGATTAGAAACCTTGTCTCGCTAAAATAGTTACGACTGAATAGTGAGTTCAATCCTCGCTAGGTGGCGCATACGTTCGGCCTTGTGCCACATCTAAGCTACGCTATTATATCCCCTTATTTTCCACTATCTGACTTACTATTTTAATGCATTTACTTTAGAGAAGTTTTTGCACATCACCAGTTAATCCATTCAGATAAATCCAAAGAGTTCTTTGATCTTCATATGAACATATCGTTTTATTAACTTCGGAAAATTCTTCATCGTACATCCTTGCCTCTTGTATCCTTGACAAGAGATCAAGTAATCTATTGAGTAGTTTCCGCTGTATTTTCCACAGTATAGATTTATGACAAATAGTTTTGAATCGCTAGGGTAGCTTCAGCCATGATAACAGAATAACCTAAAAGTAACCGTTTGAATTAACGGAGTCATAAAGAGGATATAAGCGGAGGATAGGGAAGTATAAATAACCTTCAATACGCTTCCATTGAAAACCAATAATTTTCTCCCTCTCTCCCCTCCCTCTCTCTCTCTCTCTATATATATATATATATATATATATATATATATATAATAATAATAATAATAATAATAATAATAATAAAAAGGATTAAACACTAATATTCCATGGTCATAATTTATTCCATTGGAATCGTAAATACGATCCAATTCATCAGACCTACAAATTCAAAAAGAAAACAGAAAAAAAAACAACTCCGTAAATAAAAACAGAATTTAGAGAGAGTGTAAGTATGAGGAGGAGGGAGATTAAACCTTAACAGAGAGAATTTTAAGAGAGATGGGTGGAAGGGGTTTAATTAAGAGAAAAAAAAATGATTGTTGACGGATGTCTAATGCATAAAGATACAATGGAATAAATTATGACCATGGAATATTAGTGTTTAAGCCTTTTTATTATATCCTTACTCTGTCCTAGACATTGAGTTCTACGTGGATTCTTCCTCTTGGAATTTTTTTTTTCTAAAAATATACATATATGGGTATTTATATTTATATATTTTGCATATGTATGTATATTTTCCACTAATAGTATCTATCTATCTATCTATCTATATATATATATATATATATATATATATATATATATATATATATATATATAAACTACAATAAAAGTGGAAATTGAAGTCAACAACCAGAGGCGACAGACAGTATCATGCTAAACGTAGTCATCAGGTTATGCTGGGTGTTGACTTCAATATCCACTTTTATATTTACATATGCACTATCCCTGATATTGCGCACTTTAGCCCATAGATATAGCATACATTTTAAAACTACATTTGATAGTATATATATATATATATATATATATATATATATATATATATATATATATATATATTTTTGACGTTAAAAAATAATGTCGTAAAAATGTCGTTTTTACGTTAAAAATTTTTCCAAAAAACATTATTAATTATTACGTATATATATATATATATATATATATATATATATATATATATATATATATATATATATATATTCCGTAAGTAAATGGATTCGACTTGAATTCGAACGAGATTGTCCGATTCCTCAACACAAGCCGCTATCCACTCCTCCACTGTCCCTCCCCATTAATCCTCTTCTCCCTCCACCTATGTGCAAAAAGCAGGACCGACTGGGTTCTATAGCCATGGATGGCAACTGGTCTAGGAGAAGTACATCTCTGAATTCAAAACGGAGTGTCGTTAGGGGACCTTGTGACACGTAGTGCACCAGGTGTCTGTATTAGTCCTTTAAAAAGTGTGGTTGGTTCTGCACAAAGCCTTCACCACTGTAATCAAATCATACGTGCTAGAGTCTGACTGATATTTCCATGGGAATTGAGCTGCTTGACCCTCATAGGTCGAATACGAATCCACCATATAGATACAATTTTAAAATGCACATTTTTTTAAACGCCATAATAAATATCTGTACCCCACTAAAAATTATTTAAATATCATCTCTATGTTATGAATTATGAATTATTATCCGTTTGTGTCTTTGAATTTCAAAAGGTACTCAATGTAAATATTTGGCTGATGAATAAAACAGAAGTACCTACTTATTTTGAAGGATCTTTTTTTCATCTGATCATGAAATGTTTCTTTTTATTTATTTATTTTTGTTTAATAGACATAACGGTGAATAATTGCAGTAATGTATTTAAAACCTCCTGAGTCATGAAATCTAATTAGGAAAATTATTGTGAAATCCCAAGTCCTTCGCGTTGCAACTCAAGGCTCATGCGTAGTTCCCCCTCTTCCAAATCGGTGTCATTATATAGCCTAGATATATCGGATATTAGTTAATGTACATATCACGACAAAATCTTTTCTCTCTTTTCATAAAGATGTAAATGAAATTCTTTATTACGAAAAGTTGAAATACGGAGAAAAATTTCCTGAAAAACACTGCCGTTAAGATTTGGTTTAATTGAAGGAAGATGTGAAATTATTTTTCTCTTTGCAATAGACGAGGGTCGATAGCTTTACAAGAAACTATCTCTAAAAGAAACATGCATGCAACGCATGTAATAACAGAGAGTTTGCCATCGAAACTTACTCAAACTATTATTTATCTCACGTCTTATCTTTTCAGCGATTTTAACAAGGTCAACATATAGTAATATGTTTTGTGACACTTATTGAATCCAAGTGGGATATATTTGTATTTTTATAATTCCTAACAAAAGTTAATTGTAGGGTGCCGGCAAATGCAGGAAAGGACATACTGGAAAGGACATACAGTAGATATTTTTTATCTATCTATCTAAAAATCTATCTATCTATCTATCTATCTATTATTATCCCCAAAATATCTATCTATCGATCTCCGTTTTTCATATCTATCTATCTATATCTATCTATCTATCTATCTATCTATCTATCTATCTATCTATCTATCTATCTATCTATCTATCTATCTATCTATCTCGGTCCCTACACCTTTGTATATATCTATCTATCGATCTCCGTTTCTTCATATCTATCTATCTATCTATCTATCTATCTATCTATCTATCTATCTATCTATCTATCTATCTATCTATCTATCTATCTATCTATCTATCTATCTATCATCTGGATCTATCTATCTCGGTCCTAACACTTTTATATCTATCTTTATCATCTATCTATCTATCGTATCTATCTATCTATCTATCTATCTATTATCTATGAATCTTGAAACATTATCTAACATCTTAAGAGCTTCCATGAATTCGTAGGATGGCCCATGAATCTTGAAAATTTCACACATTTGGACTCCATGAATTCAGGATGGCCCTTATAATTTAACATGGACTTTAAAAGATCTTAGCAGTATCTGACGAGTATAAGAGAAACTCAAGGCCTATTTATAAAAGTAGTAATTATTGACAGTTTACCTCCACTGGGAATTTTGTTTACAGAATTCAAGATTTTTGTTTTAAACCTTAGCTTGGAGTTAATGTGCATAGTTGCCATTTACATATTCCAGAACTCTCTTGAACAAGTTGCGTGAAAGTTCTGAATGCAGTAAAGGTTTTACTATTATCATTAATTCTGAAAGAGATTCTTATAGTTCTTATGATGCATTATGGCAGCAGAACATTCTGGCGGAAGCCAAGGTTGGCTATTCATTTTTGCTGATATTATTTGTGGTAGAAATCCATGCCTGACAGAATCCACTCGGAAATATGGGAAGTTGTTATGAGTGTTTTATTCTTTAAAGAATACGGAGAGTTGAGCTTCGGTAATGTAAGAACTGAAGCTATCTTTAGCATCTTTAGTGTACCAAAATATCTATCTATCTATCTATCTATCTATCTATCTATCTATCTATCTATCTATCTATCTATCTATATCTATCTCTATCTATCTGTGTCTCTCTCTATATATATATATATATATATATATATATATATATATATATATAGGAACAGTCCGTTATTATCTATCTATCTATCATCTATCTATCTATCTATCTATCTATCTCTCTCTATATATATATATATATATATATATATATATATATATATATATATATATATAAAGAGTTTGTGATATCTATATATCTATCTATTTGTCTCTACCTCTGTCGTTCTCTCTCTCTCTCTCTCTCTCTCTCTCTGTATATATATATATATATATATATATATATATATATATATATATATATATATATATATATATATATATAGCCTGTTCCTATGTACCTCTTAGTACAGCCTGTTGTATATTTTTGGTTCAAATTTGCGATGTTTGGGAATAGTGCCTTCCCTGGTGGTCAGCCCAACCGCAACTGACTACGTCATTGAAGGCCTAGCAACATCTGATTACCCTTGCAAATGGACTCTCAGGTGACGCGCGAGGGTCCCATAAGACATCAGTCAACTCTTGCTGTCAGAAAGATAATCGGCTTCTGCATTTCCAAAGATTTAAGAACAATGTCAAAAACATTAAAAATAATCATACAACGACATTTCATTTAACAAGACGTAGAGAATATCTTAGTTAGGCGAGGTAGTATATGCAAACATGTTTCACAAAGGGAAATATGATGAATACAGAGCTACACTGGGGAGATCAGGTGACGGAGCTAACAACTGCGCCCCCTTTTTTCGAAATACGCGATACCATTTATTTCGAAAAGACAGAGAAAGGACAGGTGGAATAATGATTAAAAACTCGGAACGAGAAATAGGCATATAATTCAGATCATCACGTAAGAATTTTTTTATAATATATAAGAGAATTTTTGCCATATATATTAGCCTCCACCTGAAAAAATATTATTATTAGTAGTAGTAGTACTAGTAGTAGTAATGGTAGTAGTAGCATTAGTACTACTAGTAGTAGTAACGACTCTCGGCACTTTGGCCCATTGGTTAGAACATTCGCATTCTAACCATGAGACACGGGTTCGAATCTCACCATGGTTGATTTGTCAAGAAGGAGACTTCTTGGTGTTATCGGACGGCCGTTCTTTGTAAAGTACACGAAAACCAAACCTAAACCTTGTGAGTGAACCCTTGGGTGCCATCGATAGCTGTGCTAGCACGAAGTCAACATAGTTGCAGTATAAAACACAGGTGGGCTCTGTGGGTGTAATCGTCTGCAGTAGACGGGTATCCTCGAATACGAGTGGCCAGCTATAGTATTATTATTAGTAGTATCAGTATTAGTATTATTATAATTAGTATTATTATTATAACATCATTTTAATGATATTATTATTACGTATTATTATGATTATTTTATTACTATTATTATTATTAGTAGTAGTAATATCAGTAGTAGTATTATTAGTAATATTATTAGTATTATTCTATCATTTTTAATTATAGCATTATTAGGTATTATTATTAGCAGTGGTATTAGCATTAGTATTATTATCAGTGGTAGTATTATTATTATATATTTTAATTATAATATTATTACATATTATCAGTTGTAGTAGCATTAGTATTATTATTAGTATTATTAATAGTAGTATTAGTAATAGTATTATTATTAATACCACTATTATTAATAGTAGAATTATTATAATATCGTTTTTATTTATAGTATTATTACCTATTATCATTAATAGTAGTATTAGTATTATTATTAGCATATCAATTTTAGTTATAGTATTATTACAAATTATTCTTTCATCGTCACTCATTCAAAAATTATTAGACAAAACTAATATCAGTAATCTAAAGAATAATTTCTTTCCATTCTTACTTCTTTTCTGGTATAGTTTTTAATTTTCTTTTTCTCGGCGTAACAGAAGTGATAGAACTTTCTAGAGTTTGCTATTGTTGTTGTTGTTTTTTTTATTTATGTTATTGGTTTCTAAATTTTCCGATTGTGAGTAGATAACATTGTGTCGTCTTTTACAGTTGCGCTGATGAAAGTGAATGCAATTCATAACATTAACACCATCGTCCGTTACAGTTCTTTGTAAGACTGCCTGGATAATTTCTTAGAGTTTTATATAGAGGTGCCTATTATCTATCTATCTATCTATCTATCTATCTATCTATCTATCTATCTATCTATCTATATATATATATATATATATATATATATATATATATATCGTTCATATCTATCTATCTATCTATCTATCTATCTATCTATCTATCTATATGTTCATATCTTTCTATCAATCTATCTATCTCTGTTCATATCTATCTATCTATCTATTTATCTATCTATCTATCTATCTATCACAATTTCTTCATATCTATATATAGTTCACTCACTCTCTCTCTCTCTTTCTCTCTCTCTCTCTCAATCTAGTCATATATATCCAACTAAGTATTTATCCATCTATAGAGGCAATAGTGGTTAATTTTTGTAAAATATTTTCTATCTACAATCTTGCTCCATACAACGGTGTTATTGTAGTCCTGCATCTGCTGTAAGAGGAGGGATTAACGTTAGAGTAACACCTGTATTATATATATATATATATATATATATATAGATAGATAGATAGATAGATAGATAGATAGATATACTAGCTTAAAAGCCGCCCTCAAAATAGGTATGGAAGAGTAGATGCGATAGGCCGCAATAAACTACAGTAAAACTCGAAATTGGTCCCTGCATTTAAGTATTGCATTAGTATTTAAGCTTACGTTTTAAAAGTTCAACGATAATTTTTCTGTAGCCACTTGATATAAAGACAATTTGATGTACGTAGCTCTTTAGCTTCTGTACAAACAATTATTTTTATTTCATGTGTGACTTTCGCTGGATTTCGTAATTAATTTCGATTATTCCTAAATTTATATCCACTTATAAATATTTTTATCTTACAAAAAAAATCGTCACCCAAAAAGTCACGTAAAAATTTCGCCGAAAACAATCGCGGAATGATTTTAATTAAAACACGAGTTCGGCCTAATTCCAATATGGTATAAGTTAGGGCACGGCATCTAGTTGTAAAGTTGAACAAATATGACACACACCACATTCGCATTTAATATATAGAAGAAGATGTGCTATTGAAAGTTAGAGAGTTATGTCCCTTTAATTGAAAAAGTGTGACGGTGTGACACCCTGACATTCGCATTTAATACACGGAAGAAGATGATGAGCCAGTGAAAGTTAGATTGGTGTGTCCCTTTAATTGAAAAAGGTAAAAGTGGTCGTTGATATATATATATATATATATATATATATATATATATATATATATATATATATATATATATATATATATATGATAATATTATGAATAATAATATCAGCTTCTTCGTGATGCGTTTCCTAGTTAAACAGTGAAACACACTTACAAATGGTGACACAGGTTATATTGCAGCCGGAAATCTCATTTTCTTTATTGCGACTTAATACAGAATGTTTAAAGGTAAAAATAGATTGTCTGTTTCAAATGTTTCCTCTGTAATAAATTTTGAAATATTAAATATCGGGTTATAGATAAATGTGATAATTAGAAAATACATACATACGCCTATTGTGTGGATTTTTCTTCATTTAGGAGTTCGTTAGAGTAAATTTATATTTACGTTGATGTGATTACGCATACAGATAAAATATGGAGGTGGCTAAAATATTCTATGTAAATCCTTTTTTTAATAAGTGTTTTACGCACATAGTCTAACCAATTTCTTTTAGTTTCTTTCTTTTTATGTTGCATTGACTTTTGTTATTAGATATCCCCCATTGAGATGAAAGGAAATAGGCCAAGAAAGATGAAATGTTGTAACAATCGGGAATTGAATTTACTGGAATTATCTAGTGATTAAGCACTTTCTATACATTTTTTTATCTTAGTAAATTACTTTCTTTTTTTTAATCAAAAACTCATTTTTTCATCAAAAATTTGATCAGATGAAACGAAAATTGAGCTTTTCAGAAGAACGCGTTCAATCAAGCATGGAGGAGAATTTGAATGAGATGAATTCTGGAAGATAGTTATTTGGTCAGATGAAATCGAAAATTGAGCTTTTCAGAAAAAACACGTGCAATCAAGCATGAAGGAGAATTTGAATGAGATGAATTCTGGAAGATAGTTATATGGTCAGATGAAATCGAAAATTGAGCTTTTCAGAAGAAACACGTGCAATCAAGCATGGAGGAGAATTTGAATGAGATGAATTCTGGAAGATAGTTGAATCAGATGAAATGAAAAAGCTTTTCAGAAGAAACACGTGCAATCAAGCATGGAGGAGAACTTGAATGAGATGAATTCTGGAAGATAGTTATTTGGTCAGATGAAATCGAAAATTGAGCTTTTCAGAAGAAACACGTGCAATCAAGCATGGAGGAGAACTTGAATGAGATGAATTCTGGAAGATAGTTATATGGTCAGATGAAATCGAAAATTGAGCTTTTCAGAAGAAAGATGTGCAAACAAGCATGGAGGAAAAAAAAGAACTGCATACATTCAAGCAAACGCCATCCCAACAGTCAAATATCGGGGCGCGGGTGGAAGTGCAATGCTTTGGCTTTGTTTTTCGTATAACGCAGTAGGAGAAATGGAAATTATCGAAGGAAGAATGAATGCAGCAAAATACAAGCAAATCTTATAAACGCATCTATTACGAAGTGCAACAGTTTTGGGATTTGAATGAGATATTCTATTTCAACAGGACAATGATCTAAAGCATATCGCTAAAACAACTCAACACTGGTTCAATAAAAATGGATGTTCTGGAATAAACTATTCAGTCACCGGATCTCAGTACAGTAGAAAATTCCTGGTAAATGTTGGAGTTGAGAGGACACACAGGAGATTCAAAAAATATCATGGAATTAAAGAAAGTCTATGAAGAAGAATGGGTGAACCTGCCAAATTCTTCCTGCAAGAAGCTTGTTGAAAACTGCAGAAAAAGGCAAGAGGCTATAAGTTTGAACACATGATATGCAACTAAATACTAATAAATCGTGTTAGATACTTTTGTAGACAACAAAATTGACAAAAAGTACATATAACAATGTTTCTCAATTTTAATCTTATGCTAATTAATTAAAATATTTGAAGTAAGTATCATTCAAATTGAACAGTCTTTTATTGTGAAATTTATTAAAAAAAAAGATGTGTTAAATATTTTTTGCTACTCACTGTATATATAATAAGGCACGATAGACTAATAGATTCAAGAATTCAAGTAGAGTTTTTTTTTTTTTCGACATTCACTTCTGTGCTACGACCTTTGGGAAAGGTATGAATCCATTTATTCTCCCCATCCACCACCAACTATGGTTAAAGAGAAGGTCGGATTGTTTCATATAGCCAGATAGAAATTAGTCGAGGAGAAGGATATCTCTGAATTCCAAACCCGACGAGGATCCTTTGGGGAACTTGCGGCACTCTGTGCTCCAGTATTCCGTACTCGGCACTTCCAAAACCTGTAGTCGGTTCTGCACAGAACTTCACAAACTATAATTAAAAGACATGATCCGATAGACTGACTGATTCTAAGAAGCAAGCCGCTGAAAACGTAGAAAAATGGTTGTTCAATGTTCTGATTCCTTAAGCTATTTCTAACTAACATCATAATTAGCGACATCTCTTCTCATATATATATATATATATATATATATATATATATATATATATATATATATATATATATATATATATATATATATATATATATATATATACATACAGATGCACATACACACAAATACACATACATCCATACATACATATATGCATAAAATAAATGCATATATATGTATGTATATATATATACATGTATGCATATATATATGTATATGTATATATAAGTATATCTATATATATATATATATATATATGTCTGTATATATATCTACATACATATATCAAATATAAATACAGATATTTATGTATATAAATATATGCATGTATATATATAAATATATGTATGTGTGTGTATATATACATTTATGTATATATATATATACGTATATATACATATGTAAGTATAAATACATATATTTATGTATATATATATATATATATATATGTATATATCTATATATATATATATATATATATATATATATATGTATATATATCTACATACATATATCAAATATAAATACAGATATTTATGTATATAAATAGATGTATGTATATATAAATATATGTATATATATGTATATATATACATATATGTATATATGTATATATATGTATGTATATATACATATATAAAGTATAAATACATATATTTATCTATATAAATATATATATTTATATATATATATGTGTATGTGTGTATATATATATATATATATGTATATATATACACACACATACATATATATATATATATACAAATATTTATATATATAATATATATATATATATATATATATATATATATATATATATATATATATATATATATATATATACATATAAATTTGTATATATCCATATAATTTGTATATATATATATATATATATATATATATATATATATATGAGATACTACCAGAAGGAAAAATCATAAAAGTTAAAAACAAAAAACACACACACACATATGGTTTTTATTGATTCTCTCTCTTTTATTCTTATTTTATTGTTATGCCATTGCTATCTTCGCGATAGTTTAGTTTCTCGTTGATGTTTGATAAGAATGCTAATCCAAACAATCTCCAGTGTTCAATATCGATACAACATCGTCTCTCTCTCCCTCCCTTTATCCCTTCCTCCTACTCTCTCTCTCTCTCTCTCTCTCTCTCTCTCTCTCTCTCTCTCTCTCCATCTATCTATCTACCTATCTCTAGCTTCTTTGTTTCAATTTTTTTTGGTCAATGGGTGCTGTTCCTTCGATTTCAACAATATTTTATTTCTCTGTCAACTGTTATATTCTATTATCCGGCTTTCGTTTCGTAATGCATTGTTGAATATTTATAAAATTCCAATATTTCACGTTATAATATTTTGGGTTTTTTTTTTGTTTGTTTTTTTGTAATGGTCCTTATTCTCTTCATTTTCAGCTGTTATTTTTCTTTTACGGACAGAAAATATTTGCTCTATTTTTATTTTGATCTAATTATGTGAGCATTGGTTTCACGAGATTACTTGAGTTCATTAAATCAAGCATTTTTATCACGTAAAAACTAGCGTTATGTAATGCCCTAAAGACATTTCTAAGCTGCGGTGTTTCTTACACCTTTTCTTTACCACATTTCGTATTAACGAATCCTCGTATTGAAATCTAATTAGTATTGTTTACTGGAATAATCTGGACAAACTCTTTCTACTACAACTACTTTTATCAGTGTTTTTATTAACAACGATTTTTCATTCAATTTTCTCATGGCAAATGCATGGTATTTCGCGACGACAAGATTTTTTTTTGTTTAGTTTTACGGCATATCAGCTTCAGTGGGTTATTTAATACCGACAAGGTTTTAGGATAGGTTCGTATGAATATAATATGTATTAATATATTTTTTCTAAAAAATATCTGGTAATATCCACCTCCACGTTATTGCTGGTAATTTTGTTTTGATTATTCAAAAAGTATTGCTGGTAATATTTTTTCCGACAAAATGTATTGCAGTCAATATTTTTCAAAAATTTATTAGTAGTAAAATGTTTTTCCCGCCAAAATATATTGCTGGTATTATTTTCTCCCAAAATTTATTGCTGGTATTTTCTCCCAAAGTATATTGCTGGTAGTATTTTCTCCCTAAATATATTTCTGGTATTATTTTCTCCCCATATTTATTGCTGGTATTATTTTCTCCCCATATTTATGACTGGTAGTATTTTATCCCCATATTTATGGCTGGTAGTATTTTCTCCCTAAATATATTGCTGGTATTATTTTCTCCCCATATTTATAGCTGGTATTATTTTCTCCCAAAATTTATTGCTGGTATTATTTTCTCCCCATATTTATGGCTGGTATTATTTTCTCCCCATATTTATGGCTGGTATTATTTTCTCCCAAAATTTATTGCTGGTATTATTTTCTCCCCATATTTATTGCTGGTATTATTTTCTCCCCATATTTATGGCTGTTATTATTTTCTCCCAAAATTTATGGCTGGTATTGTTTTCTCCCCATATTTATGGCTGGTATTATTTTCTCCTCATATTTATGGCTGGAATTATTTTCTCCCAAAATTTATGGCTGGTATTATTTTCTCCCCATATTTATTGCTGGTATTATTTTTCCCCATATTTTTGTTGGTATTTTTTCCCCATATTTATGGCTGGTATTATTTTTCTCCCCATATTTATGGCTGGTATTATTTTCTCCCAAAATTTATGGCTGGTATTATTTTTCCCCATATTTATTGCTGGTATTATTTTCTCCCCAAATTTATGGTTTATATTTAATTGGTATTATTTTCTCCCCATATTTATGGCTGGTATTATTTTCTCCCCATATTTATGGCTGGTATTATTTTCTCCCAAAATTTATTGCTGATATTATTTTCTCCCTATATTTATTATTGGTATTATTTTCCCAAATTTATGGCTGGTATTATTTTCTCCCCAAATTTATTGCTGGTATTATTTTTCCCCATATTTATGGCTGGTATTATTTTTCTCCCCATATTTATGGCTGGTATTATTTTCTCCCAAAATTTATTGCTGGTATTATTTTTCCCCCATATTTATTGCTGGTATTATTTTTCTCCCCATATTTATGGCTGGTATTATTTTCTCCCAAAATTTATTGCTGGTATTATTTTCTCCCCATATTTATTGCTGGTATTATTTTCTCCCCATATTTATGGCTGGTATTATTTTCTCCCAAAATTTATTGCTGGTATTATTTTCTCCCCATATTTATGGCTGGTATTATTTTCTCCCTGGTATTATTTTCTCCCCAAAATTTATTGCTGGTATTATTTTCTCCCCATATTTATTGCTGGGTATTATTTTCTCCCCATATTTATGCTGGTATTTTTTCTCCCCAAATTTATTGCTGGTATTATTTTCTCCCCATATTTATTGCTGGTATTATTTTCTCCCCATATTTATGGCTGGTATTATTTTCTCCCAAAATTTATTGCTGGTATTTTTTCTCCCCATATTTTCTGGTATTATTTTCTCCCCATATTTATGGCTGGTATTATTTTCTCCCCATATTTATGGCTGGTATTATTTTCTCCCAAAATTTATTGCTGGTATTATTTTCTCCCCATAATTTTATTTATTTATGGCTGGTATTATTTTCTCCCAAAATTTATTGCTGGTATTATTTTCCCCATATTTATGGCTGGTATTATTTTCTCCCCATATATTTATATGGTATTATTTTTCCCCATATTTATGGCTGGTATTATTTTCTCCCCCCATATTTATGGCTGGTATTATTTTCTCCCCATATTTATGGCTGGTATTATTTTCTCCCCATATTTATGGCTGGTATTATTTTCTCCCAAAATTTATTGCTGGTATTATTTTCTCCCCCATATTTATTATTTTTTCCCCCCATATTTGTTTTCTCCCAAAATTTATTTGGTATTATTTTCTCCCCATATTTATGGCTGGTATTATTTTTCCCAAAATTTATTGCTGGTATTATTTTCTCCCCATATTTATTGCTGGTATTATTTTCTCCCATATATTTATTATTTTCTCTCCCAAAAATTTATGGCTGGTATTATTTTCTCCCCCATATTTATGGCTGGTATTATTTTCTCCCCATATTTATGGCTGGTATTATTTTCTCCCATAAAATTTATTCTTGCTGGTTTATTTCTGGTATTATTTTCCCCATATTTATTGCTGGTATTATTTTCTCCCCATATTTATGGCTGGTATTATTTTCTCCCAAAATTTATTGCTGGTATTTTTTTCTCCCCTGGTATTATTTTTCCCCATATTTATGGCTGGTATTATTTTCTCCCCATATTTATGGCTGGTATTATTTTCTCCCCATATTTATGGCTGGTATTATTTTCTCCCCATATTTATGGCTGGTATTATTTTCTCCCAAAATTTATTGCTGATATTATTTTCTCCCCATATTTATTGCTGGTATTATTTTCTCCCCATATTTATGGCTGGTATTATTTTCTCCCAAAATTTATTGCTGGTATTATTTTCTCCCCATATTTATTGCTGGTATTATTTTCTCCCCATATTTATGGCTGGTATTATTTTCTCCCCATATTTATGGCTGGTATTATTTTCTCCCCATATTTATTGCTGGTATTATTTTCTCCCCATATTTATGGCTGGTATTATTTTCTCCCAAAATTTATTGCTGGTATTATTTTCTCCTCATATTTATGGCTGGTATTATTTTCTCCCCATATTTATGGCTGGTATTATTTTCTCCCAAAATTTATTGCTGGTATTATTTTCTCCTCATATTTATGGCTGGTATTATTTTCTCCCCATATTTATTGCTGGTATTATTTTTCTCCAAACATTTATTGCAGGTATTATTTTCTCCCAATATATATACCAATCGGCGGATAACGAAGAACAAATATACATGGGAGAAATTGAAGGAACCTGGAAACAGAGAAACTACCAACCTAAAAGATATTTTAACAATTGTGAATACGCGAACAGCACAATGCTTTGTAAACATGTATGAGATATTAAAAACAAACTTAATTGTTCTCAAGATATATAGAAAATCAGGAAAATTTGGAAAATAACAGCAGCCTACCACAATAAATCCCCAAAATTGTAATATCAGAAAAAGATCAGCTTCCCAGATTAACATAAATGCCTAAATAAAGGATTAGAAGTTATCTCAAAATGCAGACAAGAAATATGTTTTCACCATTACATAAAAATGGAAACCGAGAATAAATTCGAAAATAAATTAAACATAATAAAATAAATAAGTAAACAATTAAAGTAAACATAAAGAAATTAACAAAGTCCGAATGCACACATAAACAATAGTACGCATAATAATAACAATGAACAATAAATAGTAAAGTAGTCAGTATCAAATAAGGGGTAAAGAAAGTTCACAAACAACAGTATAAAATAGCTACAAATAACTGCATTCGGATCTACAAGTATTTCTACACAATTTTCTCTAGCATAATTTGAAATATAACCGTTACCGCCCACTCACTAACTATTAGGTTAATACAATAGGCCTTACTACCCATAATGCATTATGGACAGTAATGCACCACTGTCCTGCATATATAAACAGTCGATTCAAAACACATACGTCTTAAAGGCTGCGTTGACTCACGAAGCAAAATGTCACCGCGTGGTGGTGATCAGAATTTTATATTTACATACGCTCTATCCATGACATTAAACAATTTAACTTATATTTATAGTATGCGTTAAAAGTATATTTTTATTATATATATATATATATATATATATATATATATATATATATACACACACACACATATATATATATATATATATATATATATATATACATGAATTATTCACACAAAAACTAATGCAAAGGTTAATGATTTAAATGGCGAGACATCCATCATCGCAAACAATTCAAATAATATACAAAAACCTTTTTTTTTTCGTTGTCCTCTTATTACTAAGAGAAAAAACAAGAACAACATCTATTCTATACCTGAAGATGTCTGTAGGAACAGACGAAAGCTTGTAGTAAAATAAGAACTAATACGGCAGAAATTTATATAAACAAGGATCATTTCATTCATAACGGATACGGAGGTTTTGTATATTATTTGAATTGTTTGCGATGATGGATGTGTCGCCATTTAATTCATTAACCTTGCATTAGTTTTTGTGTGAATAATTCATGTATTTGTAAATTGATTGCACGTTTATCGTAATATATATATATATATATATATATATATATATATATATATATATATATATATATATATATATATATATATGTGTGTGTGTGTGTGTGTGTGTGTGTGTGTGTGTGTGTGTGTGTGACACAGTGGATAAAGGCGTTAATTAGATCCAGTGACAGGAACCAATGTGTGCGAGTTCAATACCTGGTTAAGGCGGTGTAGAACTTGGCGTGCGCAATTAACAGGAGATAACGGACATACATTAGACATGGCACGGGGAACTAGAACAGCCCACCCTGGCGAGCGAAATAAAGGCTTCAGTTGGACATTCCCACCACCTGAAGAAGGACTGAGCGTACAACGGCCGAAATGTTGTGATAAACATGCCGACAAAGATGAGGACAATAATCCGAATAATGTAAATAGTGTAAATATAAACTGATACAGAACGAGAAATGGTCAAAACTTTTAAAACACTTTGCGCATAAGTTACATTTCAGATTGGATCACTTAAAACGCCCCCTTGTAAAATATTTGAAACAAATGGAACACCAAGAAAGAATTAAAACGATTTAGACATTAATGCAAATAACTTGAATCTTGATATAGAAAGGTGTTAAAGGAAAGATAACGTTTTCGAATATTTTTTTTTAAATTCATAATTTTCATTGTCTGTTGTCTAATATGATTGTATCGCGTTCGCATACTACTGAACCAGTGTTGAAATAAAAGTATACAAAAGGTGTGAAATATTTCTAAACTGCTTGCGATATAAAAATGCCTATATGAAACAAGGAAAACTTAATTCTGTATTCTTTAAATCGTTATTACTTTGAGAGATTATGCATTTGCATGATGTAGTTGGTTCAGTTGGGAGAAAAAAAAAAAAAAACGAAATGCATTTTTGTTTATTTTCTGCATGTCAAGCGCATTATTTTTCCGATTTTTAAATTCTAAATCTTCTGCTATCTATCTTTTATTTTCTGTTTTAAATTTCACATGTGTTATCGCTTCAACATCCACACCCGTCATAGTTCAGCTCAGCTCAGCTCGGCTCAGCCACCCGATAAAAAAAAAAAATATTCTTCAACAACATTGATCAAAGACGTAGACAAATGGAAACCGTGATATTAGACCATACAAAGTTAAGCCTTCAAACAAAGATTTAGACCTAAATAATAATATGTTCGTCTAACGTGATGCTTATCGCGGCGGAAAATGTAATCAGCGAGCCGCGTTCAAATCCCTGCTTAATTTGTTGCATTCATTTCACGTTAATTCCATTCGACAACCGATCTTTACTCATCTAAGCTATGGGTTAAGTAGCAGAGCAGCCTTGGTTGTTAGCCAGTATAGGAGTAAGAAATATTTAAATTCAAACCTGTTGGCCTTATATGTATCGTGAAATAATAGAAAGTCCTTATCTTCATTGCAATATCCATGGATCTGTGCCTGGATTCCCTTGCTTCAGTAGACACTAAAATTGTAAAATCAATATTCAATCTCAAAATCAAAAAAAATGAAGATGTGTCCTAAGAATCAGAAGTACAAAAAATAAAGCAAGTACAAAGCTTAAAATATCTAGAATGAGTTTTTAAGGGACGGCAGAAAATACGACATCGAAAACCAAAAGCACATTACAATAGGGAAAGATGCCTTTCAAAAGCTAAGTATAGTATAAAGAAACAGGAAATATTTGTCGGAAACAAAGAAAAGAACAATGAACTGTTATGTAATATCGGTTTCTCTCTATAAATCAGTTTATGTTGGACATTCTCTTCGCAGATGAAGAAGATACTGAAAGCATGCTGAGAATATCATAGACTGAACATGTGATTAATGAGGAAGTTTTAAAGAAATTTTAATCACAATGAAAAATATGTTTGGGATTTAACTAATCCACAGATTTGGTAATGCGTAAAAAAAATCAATCAATCAAAACCTCAGTAGAACAGCGTCTGTTGAATCCTGCAGAGGTACACATGGATGTTAGAGTCCTGGATGCAGTTACTTTTTTAACCATAAGGTTCACCCTTTACAAAGCCCGGGTGCTACTCGAGGTAGAAGTCACGTTAGGAGTCCGTTTGTTTGCATAGGAATGAAGAATAACAGTTATCCCTAGCATTGAACAGGTTAAGCTTGTAGTGACCTGGTAAACCTCCTGTTGGGAGTCGGTTCCCCAGGGCAATGGTTCCCAGGAAGAAGCTGCTCGAGTGGAACTTACGTTTCACTGACGGAATACGGAAAAGAAATTCGGTGGTTTGCTACTATGTAGGTGACATGGAGTGTTCTTGCTGTATAGGTTCGAATTGGCGGAACCAGGGCGTGCATTTCATCCCAGTACTTTCTGTGGAAATAACGGTAGAGCAACGAGATGTTTGCCACATCCCTCCTGTATGAGAGAATTTGAAGGGTGAAGAATAATTCCTCGCCTATAAGAAGTCGGAAACGCTTTTTAACTCTATCAAGTCTGGAGAGTGGAATCTACTGAAACCGAACGTGCTGTTTGTTTTGTTTTTAACGGGTGGATTTTTAGCTTGCCCTTATAAAATTTTGCTCAATTGCAGCCTCTAGCGATAACAATAGCCCCCAATGTTCTTCTCCCTCTGGAAGTTCATATTCAATGATTTACGAGGTCTGTAAGAAAAGTAACGGACTGAATGTGCTGTGTGAGCTATGGGCATCGTCCATAGTGAGTTCCTACCGCAAAGACAGACGACCAATCTGCAAGTCGGCGAAGTGATCCTGTGGCGTTTGCTTCGCTCAGTGTGCGAGAAGAGAAGCGAGACTTATGGCAGGACAAATCGTTGATGCTTCACCACGACAGTTCACCTCCTCATAATACACTGGGCATACCGCAGTTCCCGGCCAAGATAAACATCACGGTACTAGAACAACGGATCTTCTCCCATGCGCAGATTTTCTTTTCCCCCAGATCAAGGGGACCAATAAGGGACTTGTTTTGAAGGCAAGGAGGCCATCAAGAAGAGATTCAGAGGCATCCAAGAAGAATCCCTCGATCAGTGCATAGAAGCGTGGCAGAGAAGTTTGAACAAATACATTAAATTGGTGTGGGGACTATGTATTTTATTGTTTGGAATAGAAATAATTTCTACGTGATACAGGTCCCGTTACTTTTCAGACAGACCTGGTATGTCCCATGGCAAACTTTTTTTTTTATTAAACGAGTATAGTTCTTCACTTGAACTGCTTTGCCAAAATTTTACTCTCCATACAGAGGGTCTACCTAATATTCGGTGAAAATAGCCCAACCCATTTTGTAGCTACAGTAGTTGATTACACCTATTCTCTCTCTCTCCCTCTCTCTCTCCCTCACTCTCTCTCTCTCTCTCTCTCTATATATATATATATAGTGAAGAGTGATTTTAAAAATAATGGCTCCACTGCTATTAACGTATTGCTCTTCAACTGAATTAAGCTCGTCAGCCACTGGCATATTTCGTATGGAAGTCGCTAAAATTTCACTTTCTCGACGATAGTCTTGGGGTAGGGTCTCTGACTAATGCCAAATCGGTCGAGTTTTGATCCCGGCTTGAAGCAATCGTAATTCCAGCCACACGGAAGAGCTGTGATGCAGCGAATCAGTCTGTCTGTGGATGACAATATATCTATATCTATATATATATATAGCATAATGAGAAGCCACGTATACTTTCTTAATATGTATATATATATATATTTTTTTTAATATTTATGACAGTTCGATTTAAGTTAGGAATATCCGAACAGTGACGTTCCATATCACGTGACGTCCGCGTCTCTTGAAGGACGCTACTTGCTAACAAACAGTAATTTTAATTTATTTGTAACAAACAGTTATTTCTGATGAAAAATTAAGGACAATTTGAAATATCAAATATATATATAAATAAATAAATACTTTCATAAAATAAAACGTTATAATTTTTAATTTGAAACTTTCTCTCTCTCTCTCTCTCTCTATCTATATATATATATATATACGTACATGCATACACACATACATACACACACACACACACACACATATATATATATATATATATATATTATTGAAAAATTGGAGTAGAACGTCTTCTCATGCAACAGTCACAAAAAATGTATCGCAACAAAAGCGTAGCGATTTCCAGTTGTACACTTGTCGCACTGAATTACTGTAATCTCAATCCATATTCTCATGGGATTAAACCATTCTTCCCCAATCTTTTGTTCCCGGTGTTTACATTACAGTCTTACTAACTACCAACTGAGAGCGTTATACGAACTTTATTACAAACCTGAAGAAAAAACAAACATCCGCCACCCCAAAAAATCGAAAGAAAGAAAAAGAAATCGGCGTTGCATCATAAGGTAGATAACTTTTCAGAGTCAGCGATTCTGATGTAGATCAAACTCTTAAACACCAGTGGATCTGAGTTTGTATGCTGAAATACAGGAGCTAATAATTACTGTACTGGATCATTGGCTTCCAGTCAGGGGCTACCAATATAATTTCTTGAAACATACCAGTTTTACATCCTGAAGAGTAAGGTGGAAAACATCTAGAGAAAAAAAATGACTATATAATACGTGGCACCAGCAGAATACATGCAACGACATGATAAACCTACTCACTGCATATATTGGACAATATATCACGCATTTATTCCACGGAAAGAGAATATAGGCCATCACAAATTGTACTGAGTAAAGAATAAAGTTGTTGGAATTTCAGCGTTTTCACCGATCAGGAAAGACAGATAATTAAGCCAATTATATCTGATCCTTATATGCAAGCCGCTAGTGGTCCGTTGGCGTGCCGCCGATGGCAACGCCAGTTGTCCTCAGGTGTCAGCTACCAGTGAGCCACTAGCGATCCACCAGCGGTAACATTGCCGAGCAGAACACGCCGGTCGTCCGACAGCGGGTCACCAGCTGTAACCGGTATTGTTATGCCATCCAGTGGCAATTTGGTGGGTTTTGTGTAGGGATCCATTGAATCTAATAAAACAATTCGATGAGAATATTTGTAAGCTAGATTCTAATTTTATTAATTAACCGGGGTTTTTCTCACGCTCATTGGACTCATTTTGTACAAAGAACTTGTAAAGATTTTCGAAATCATTCGAAAAATGTAAAATTCGACAAGTTTTCCATTTACTTTCACATAATTTAATATTAATTCAATCTTAGCCAAATGTCTTAGAAGAATATATTTCCATGTCAGTAATTTGCTATTTTTTATACTGAATGATTGATTTGTGTTTTAAGGCTTATCAACTTTTTCCAGTTTATTTATTTATAAGGGATAGTAATTATTTGCTGATAACTTCTACTAATAAACACATAGCTGGAGGAAGACGAAGTGAATTCTTACGTTTCCCAAGGATATTTGCGCGTAAAATATATAACGAATCCAACTGGAATTCGAACTCCTCACTCCGATCTCCAATTTTGAGGCTTTATCCGCCAACATCACATCCAAACTTACAACACCTAGTATTCCTAAGTGGGTTCCCATATAGATACAGACCATTATCGACGTTGCTTAACTTCAATGATCGTGCGAGAACTGGTGTTTCAACGTGATATGATTCGAGTTCACTGATCGGAAGGTGTGCCAGGGGCTGAAATGCATTAAAGACTTTTAGCATGACAGTGCACAACCCCGTAGAAGTGTGTATGAAGGTTAAAAGTGGCCGGAAAAGCGTTACGCACGAAGAAGGACAAGGACGCCCATCACCCTCCATCAATGACGAGAAGATTAAGCAAGTTGAAGAGATCGTAATGGCGAACCGGCAAGTTATCATCGACGTGGTATCATGCTCTCTGCAGATTCGGATCCTTGCTCTTTATTCTTCATTGGTACACACTGCTATTGGGGCGGCCATGTTTAAACTCTAACAGCACGAAGAAAACTGCAGTGATTAATCTCGAAATTTGACCACAATAGTACCAATTATGAGGACGCATGAGCAGAAGCCAGAGTTAAAAACATAAATATATTATTACGGTGAAAATGCGAATATTTTTTACTTATTCTCGTATATACCGTGTGTAACAGCAAAATTGTCCATTTCTTGGATTAAGCTCTGAATCGTCGTATTTTAAAAATGATTAAATATACTGAAATTCTCCGAGGTTTTCATAACTCTATTGGACTCTAATTTGACCAATAAGAATGTATAATTACTCTCTAATCTTAGCATAAGTACCGTGATGAAATCGATCATAAACGAAAATGACATGTTCATCATTAATTAACCCTTTTAGGCCTGTATTCCTGAACAATTTTAACTATTCTGTCTGGGCTACTGAGTATGTAATGCTTCGCAGTAGATATAAAATTAGTTACAAGTGTCTACTCATGGATTAACCGGTGACTGGGCAATAAGTCATTTTTCTCTACTACTGTTCAACCGGTGTATGGGTATTAATTCATTTTTCTCTACCACCAGTAAAGCGGTGGTAAGACCTCAAAGGCTTACTGATAGCGAAGGATCAGAAGCTCATGCATTTTTGAAATAAAAGTTCATATATATATATATATATATATATATATATATATATATATATATATATATATATATATATATATATAAGCAAATATATGGATATAGATCCGACAGTATAAAAAGAAAAATATACGGAAAAAACAAAATCCTAATATGCAATTATGCTGTTTTAATGTTAATATAATATCAACGTCGGACGTTTCGGTCTAATAGACCATCTTCAGGACATATTCATAAAACATAATTAACATTAGACCATATTCAATTCAACATGAAAAAGACGATGGACATATAAGCAAGACCAAACCAAACAGATAACTGAAATATTTTATAAGATCAGCGGTCAGTTTAAATTTGATCACGTCGTCGTCACGTGGGTGATGTTGTGAAAACGTATTCTTAAAATTTGAGTATTTTGAATGAAAAAGGAAATGAATTTTATTTTGATCTAAAACTTATATGTACATTTGTCAACGTTTTATGTCCATCGTCTTTTTCATGTTGAATTGAATATGGTCTATGTTAATTATGTTTAATGAATATGTCCTGAAGATGGTCTATTAGACCGAAACGTCCGACGTTGACATTAAAACAGCATAATTGCATATTGGATTTTTTGTTTGTTTTTCCGTATATTTTTTCATATATATATATATATATATATATATATATATATATATATATATTCCAGGGTCATTCTCCACTTATTTTTTAAGCATTTCAACCCAAGCAAGCCGGGAGTGTCACTAGCACGCATTGGGGTTACAGAGAGAGAGGAGCAAAAGTAAAGAGGCGTGATAGAGGAAAAGAAGGACGGGGAATTGGATCAAGGTATTTGAAGATGTCGACTGACATTGCATTTGAATAATTGAAGATTATAAATATCAGGGAAACAAATATGAGAAGTGAGTTCCACAGACGAGAAGTGCGAGACACGAACATATTGGAGTAGAAGAGACGGCTATATTTAACAGTTTCGACAGTGAAATGGTGGGAGTGAAATGCCAACCTAGTAGCACGCTTAAATTCATGCAATTTGGGAACAAGCAAAAGTAGTTCATCGGAGCAGTTACCGTGAAAGTATTTGTAGAAAAGACAGAGGGAAGCGACGGCACGTTTGTGAGAAAATGTGGCTGTAGACGAGATGCCAGATCCGGACCAATCACATGTCATATCCGTCTCTGGATTTACTAGAGGACCTTGAGACGAACAGTGCGGGCTGCAAACCATATATGGCAGCAGTATTCCATGCAAGGGCAAATGGTTGATTTGTAGATTTGAAGGGTGTAGTCAGGCGAGAAAAACATTCTGGTTGCGCGACATAGAGCCAACTTTCCATGCGGTAGGTGAATCTATTGATTCAATGTATTTGTTCCATCTCAGTTCAGCGGACAGCGTGAGACCTAGCAAGCGCAGAGAGGAGCTGACGTGGAGGTGAGCATCAGACATTCTAATGGGAGGCAGGGTCGGTTGTTTGTGAAGGGTAAAAGAGAATAGTTTTGTTTTTGAAACATTAAAGTTTACAAATCATTTCTTTCCGCGAGTGAACCACAGGTTGGGTGTGATTTTCGAGAATTACTCAAAATGATCTGCACCTACTCTAACCTTCTAACTTTCTGTCCTGAAGTAAAAAAAGAAGCCTCACAGATTTCATGTAGTATTTCATTTTCAAGTCTTTCTTCACTGCTCTTTGGACTGTCATAGATGAAATTCCACTCTGACGTGCCAAACGTTTTATGAATTATGTTGTGTCTTTTCTATTTGATATCTTTATCTATAAGATGAAATGCTGATCCGTCTTATTATTGTGACCTCCTGATCCAGGTTTCCTCTCTACCTTTCCCGCGTTTTTAAGACTTATTCACCGTTCTCTTGATGGTCCTTGAATGAACTTGAATGTAAAAAGAAACTCAGTTACTTTAGTTTTCTAGATATTTATGAACTTTCACAATTTGGACAATTTTGCTGTTACGATATATATATATATATATATATATATATATATATATATATATATATATATATATATTTGGTTCGATAGATGTGAGTTTGTGACGCTGGGTTTCACGCTTTAGCGATCGGCAGACAAACCCAAACCTAAAGCGTGAAACCCAGGGTCACAAACTCACATCTATCCAACCAAATATGTTAGCTCTATCTCTGATATTGAGCGCTTTCTAATAAGTACCCGCATATATAATATATAAATAATTATACATACTTATATTTATTTATATTTATATACACTTTTCACACACACACACACGCGCACACACACACACACACACACACACATATATATATATATATATATATATATATATATATATATATATATTTTGTGTGTGTGTTTCATTGAATAACATAGACATATTGTGTCTACTTATTTTTATACTGACCCTTTCAAGTTTTATAATCAGATTCTTAATGTTAAGATGAAATTCATCAAGGCCGTAGTATTTATTTTAATCCAACTATTTTTTTAAAAACATTCCCGACGATCTTTATATCAAAATCTTGTAATTTAAACCTGTAAATGATTTTAGAAAAGATCGAAAGTACTGGGATCACAAAAAAAAATGCGACGCATTCTTTGACGAATTTCATTCAAGGAAACATGTCTGAATGAAGATATGCTGCCTAGATACACACGCACACACGCACACACACACACATATATGCAGAAATATAGCTTTAAAATGTGCAATATTTGTGGGATAAAGTGCTCAATATCAGAGATAGATCGTATGTAAATATAAATATAAAAGTAAATTTTGAAGTAGACACCAATAGTCAGGCATGCGTCTAGCATGGAACAGCCTGTCGCCTCTGAGTATTGATGTTTTATATATATTTATATATATATATATATATATATATATATATATATGTCACTGTGCCGTGAAAACATTTTTTCTCTCCAGAATTTATTTTCTATATTTATAAGTCTACTATTCTATTGCTATGAATATTGCTGCTGTGACTTCCCCCGGTGTCGCTGCGCCAAATGTGACGTCTGCCTGGCCGCGCCCGCCGTGCTATCCTGGCCACGGCACCAATTGTGACGTCACCCCGTCTGTCTCCGCGCCGTCGCCGTCCTATACTGTCCTGTGACGACTAATGTGACTTGGTATTGGTCGCGGCACCAAATGTGACGTTCTAACCTTTTGCTGATTCGGATGGGAATCTGGTTAGTTTCGGTATCAGCCTTGTCGTTCCCCGATCGCCTCCAACGTCTGGTTACCGAAGTAACTGTTTTGACTTCTAGTTTAACCTACTCATGTTTTGATTTGATCTTAGGTAGACGAAATCAATCAGTCGCCGGGCCGTAATGCAAGTCGAGTCCGAACAAGTGTAATACCACACAAGTATATGTAAAAGAAAATAAAGTAATAACTCGAAAAGTCCAAATGTGTTAAAAAAGTGATAGCAATATTTTATATCTGTTTGCTGAAAACAGGACTGCATCTTCCTCCCAACCCGCTTATATGGATTCTTGACACTTTGTGTTTGCTAGGCGAGTTTGTTAAATTGTTCTTTTAAGAGACTGGTTTTGGTGTATCTTCAGGCGATATTCACAAAACTGGTTTTTGGTGTATCTTCAGGCGATATTCGTAAAACTTGTTTTTGTTGTGTGTGTCTAAGTCGTTCTTCAAAAATAAATTGTTCTTGGTTAGAAGTTGAGGTCGTGATTGCGTGGAGTCTTAGTCAGCTTTCTTCGAGGTGGTCTCACTCTGCAACTCCAACCCAATTCAACTCAGCTACGAACTGCGAACTGCCGTCTTACTCGTTTCGACTCTGCTATATGGACGCCGACCAAAACCGGGGTGGGCATGTCGGGGTTTGAGGTTCCTTGATAATTGTAAATCCGCATTAAAGGTTTTTCTTTGTTCTCGGTCAGGAAGAATTATTAATTTCCATTTTTGGAAGACTTTCGCCCTCCCAAATTATTCCTTTCTCATATTGGTATCTCACCCATACCCTCAGAGGGTGTCAACGTGTTTCCCTATCTCTCACAGTGGCATCTCACACCGATCCCTTCAGGGGGCGTCAACAGGCCTCCCCTCCTTCTTCACATGATTACCTTCGCCTACCGCTCACGCCACCATTCAGACAATGTACGCCCAGCAGTGTGGGTGTGGCTAGACTAGCCTCGGTTTAAAAAATCTTGCTCAAAGAAAAAAAAAATTATCTTCCTTTTTTTTCTTTTTCTTTTCTTTCTTTTTCTTCTTTTCGACAACAAATCCTTAGACTCTTATCTTCACCGAATCCCACCTGGAGTTCATCAATCGGGACTTCTCGCCAGCATCAAGTGGGTGGTCATCTGGCGACTTTGCAATTATTCGTTCTGATAAAATAATTTTGCTACCATGGCCAGCTCTTGACAAAAAGCAGGTGCCTTTTCCAAACGACATCTCTGCAGATAGCTAATGGGTCAGTCTTTCCTTCTTTGTAACTTGAATGGTCCAACGGTCATTTTGTTTTTCAGTCAGTGCCTAATTAATTTTTATCTCTTAGCATTCTGTCCCGTAGGCCACTCGGTCAATTTGAAACTTTCCTTATTGCCATGGGCAGATGACTATATCTTATTCGCCGCCCTGTAATATAAATCAAATGCGAATACGACAGGTTCACGAACTTACTTGCTTCGCTAATGAAAATAAAATCTTTACCACTTTTCTTTGTTAGAAAAAATAACATCGTCTTTTCGTGATAGATTCTCATCACCTAATTTAATTCTCGCCTCTTTTTTTTTTACACAACCCTAAATAGTGTCACACTGCCATATATGGTCTGATTCTCCTGATAAATAAATTTAGAGATTCTCCATCAAATCCAAAGAAAAATCAACAATATTATTGGAATATCCTTAGGAGACAGAGAGTTGCGATAAAGAAAATCACGACAAATATTGTCAGCAAAGAGGAACGCAAGTAAATAAAGAGCTCACATCAAATGAAATCATGAATTTGTCAGAAGAGGAACAATTCGGAATAAGATCTGTAAATGAAAAATTATATTTTTCCAGATAGATTTATAATGTTGTAGAACAGGTTGCAACACTATAATGCGCCATTTGGTGACCTTATGTTGAGAAGAACCTATCATAGAAAGCATGGGTCTTAAAGGTACCCCATTCTTATGTATTTTTGGAATTGTTATACCATACTACCTATTCTTTGTAATAGACTCTCCCACAGATAAGTAGTAGTAGCAATGGCCATTTGGGCTCAGTGGTGTTGAGCGAGTCAGTCGATGTCGGACATTGAAGTATCAACCATCACAACTAGATTGCTGCGTCATTAACTCTTATTTCAAGTTCTTAACGTTTTGTATATCAAACCTAATTTAGGACGACTTATTGAAATACAAGCATCCACTGTGAAAACTACTCTAAAACAGAAATACAAGGTCGGATTGAGACAGATGGTCTAATATCCTCAGAAACTTCTGTGAAAAGAATTCTGATTTTTACTCACCACAAAATTGTTACATAGTATATATATATATATATATATATATATATATATATATATTGTTATCCCCAGACAGACTGTTTCGCTATATCAAAGCTCTTCAGTGTGGCTAGACGTCCGGTTGCCTCTAGCTAGGATCGAAACCCGGCTGAAACGGAGTCAGTCGGAGATTCTACCACTATATACCACTAATAACGGCAGGGATGAACGTGAATTTAAGCGTATTTATTTTTTAGATAAACACAGTTACCGACAGGGCTCGATTCACTTTACCGAAGAATGTCGTAATACCAGCCATAATAGTCACTGTTTACAAAACCACACTTCCTTCCCAGAGAGCTCAACCGAAATTAATTTTCAGGAGCCTATATATATATATATATATATATATATATATATATATATATATAATTATTTATTTAAAAAATATGATTACAAAACGCGACATAAGAAGTCTCATGTTTCAAAACAAGAGCCGAAAACTTCAATATAATTATTTAATATTTAAATTAAATTGAGTTAAAGTAAGCTCTGTTCCCTCTTCAAGCGAAATTTTTTGGGAATATACATTCATTCATACATACATACACAGGGTGTCCATAAAGTTCGTGTGCACTTTAAAGTTATAAATTTTTTTTAAAGTGCACGCGAACTTTATGGACACCCTGTATGTATAAGGTCTGTTTGTGTGTATACTTGCAAACGTTTGAAACGCTAAATAAATATAAAGACATCTAAATAGAATTCAGTCCATGTGGCATCTGAAGGCAACAACATTACATTTCTTTATTAAGGTTCGTGTATGCAGTCAAAAGAAAAAAAAAACAAATAGGTGGAAGATTATGCTGTGATCCCTAAAATATATGAATTGCAAAAATCCTACTTGTCATGCGCTGAGTTCTGTCTCTATGTAGCAAACTTAATTACATTTTTTTTTCTCTTTCTGATTGTACGGCACGTCATCTGTTTGCATCATCATCTAATACGAAAAGAAAACTAGGTGTCTCCTGAAGTCTCTGTTTGAGATTTGCTGGCAAAGCGTACTACAAAATGGAAAGGGAAAACACAATAATAATAATGATAATAATAATAATAATAATTTTTAGCCCTATCTTTCCGTGAAGATATTAATGAATTTTTCCCACCAAAATCATGGAATTGAAGAAGGCGGCGGGCATTAGAATTGTATTCGTTGTTATTGATTTACTCTTTCAATTTTAATAATAGTTCTTCGAATCAAAATCCTCTGAAGAAAATCTTCTAAGCTTACAGATTATTTATCGCGTTGGTGCTTTATTTCAGTATTGCGAATTCATTACCCTGAGTAATAGTAATTGTGGATGTAAGAAACTCCATTTAGCGACATACAGCGTGTTTAAAACCTAACTCCCTATTTTAAAATACATATAATTTATTTATTAACTATAATTTTTTTTACAACAAATCGATATGAGAGAAAAGCAGGAGGTTTTATTTAACATTCAATACGTATACAAGATTTCACTCCCAGCATCACGAGCTGCCCAGGATTTGCGTCAACTATTTTCACCGGGAAATCGAATAGTATGGCAGACATAACTACTTGTATTCTCCTATCAAATTTTCCCAACGTTTTGGATTGGCATAACTGACTTGACCCTTAAAAAAAAAAAGAGAAAAATGTCACAGGGTAAGTCGAAATACATGGTTGGCAGACTCATACATAAAATAAGGAGTTACTTTACAATCACCCCATAGACGTCGATGTCAAATATAAAAAAAAAAATATTGTCAACTAAATTTTTATACATACGAATTCATAAACTTATTGTTGTATATCTTCTTTGCGCTTAGGCAATCTTAGTGACGACCGTGTTGGTTCAGTCATAATGTTTTCTTCTTCATCGGTCGCTGATAGACAGTTGTTTTGTTTGGAGATAAAAGAGACATCAACCAAAGGGAATTTTAAATTTTAATTATTTTTATTCACCACATCGACGGGTACATCTTTTAACTTCCCGGTGGGGTCACACTCTCAAACCCACTGGGGGGAGCAAGTTTTCAGACACGAAATTCACACGTCGGCATTGTTCAACGTGTAAAATTTTAATGCACTGAAATCTCTTTCTCATTCCCACACTAGTTTTAGCCAATGAAAAACAACTTTCTTTGTTTTCCTGTATCTGACTTCAAAGGTCAAAAGGAGGAAGTCAGAGGAAAAATACAATTCTCTAAAAAATAATGTCTGCTAAACTATTATTTAATATTATGGCAAAATTATATCTTGTTTTCCAAGGGAAGTAAAATCAAACTAATTGTGTACTTACTGCTAAAAAGACAATCACGGTCGGGATACGATTACTTTTACAAGGAATTTTCATCAAGCGAAAAAATTAGCAATATGGCTATGAGTTCTTGAAAATATGGCGACTGTGGTCGAACTTCCTACTGAAGCGCAATAACAATGTGTTGTGACGCATATGCAACGTTAATATAAACGTTGGCATTCATCCAAATCTCTGGTCAACATGTTTTCCCTTACGAGAAACATTTTCTTTTACAAATGCATCAATAAAACGGTATCCATCAATATCCTCGTGAGGTTTCTGAAATGCATCAATAAAACGATCGCTTCTGTGTATCGTTGTTCAATAAAGAATGTTGCAACTCGGAATAAACGGTATCCACATGGAATAAAATCCCTTAAAATATCGGGAATCTTGCATTTTTGAATACTTTCTTGGATTTTGCCACGCTATTGTTCCTTTCCAGTTTCGCCATAGCTTCATTTGTCAAAGTGTAGAACATTCTATATACGCGTAAATACAATTCTATTCTGGAATTCTTACTTAAAAGTTTAAGCGAGGTACAATTTTAATAAATTCACTTCCACTATTCTAGAAATATTTCCTCATAATTATATTTAAAAAAAAAACAAAAACATTCATATTGAAATTTTGAGATATTTGTGTGGCAGCTGTTCTTGCAATTTGCATGAATTTGGAGCCATATCTTATCTTCATTTAAGTCATTACTATTTTACCTGAAGATGCTTTTAAAAGTACTTTTGTTTTTCTGTTACAAATTATCTTGCAAAATTTAGGAAACAAAGTTTGTGACACCGATTTCGTCGTTGGAATCATCTTTCTTGATCTATTGCTATATATCCTTTACAATTCTTCGAGGATAAAACGTGAAGACTAAACATTGTCAAATATGAGGTCTGATTAAAAACATTTCGGGACAGGTGCTATAAAAAGAAAACTACAACACATATCAAATTCCACATTTAACCTTTTTCGCAGTAGTCCCCTTCTGAAACCATAGAGCAGTGTCATTTCCATTGATGGATATATTCCTGGAACTCATTTTTTGGAGGATATCGACCTGTTGCCTCGTCCATTTTCATAGTTATCCTCGATGTCTTGAAATCTTCTTCCTTTAACTTGGGATTTGATATTTGAAGAGAAAAACATCGCAAAGGGTGAGATCTGAAATATATGGTGGTTGTCGGACCTGGTGAATCATGATTGCCGCCAAAACTGTTGCACAAGCCGTAGTTACTGATGGACTCTCTATAATGTGGTGAGACGACCACACTCTACACACTTTCCTTCTAAACACTACTATAAACAAGGGATGTAAGCTAGAACGAGATAACTTATTGTGACCGCGCGAGAGGGTTCAAGTACTATATGTGGCAAGCGGCTTCACTGTACCCTGAGTACATTAAATACGTTACCATAGCAAAACAACTTTTGCTTTTTTAAAATCAGACCTCGTCATTTTATGTTTAAAAAAAAAATTTAGAAAGTAAACGAAGCAATAAAGGCAAAGAATCAATCAAGTAATAAAAAATAATCACATTTGTAAGCTTATCGAATCCTTAGGCGTAAGATGCCACAGGAACTTTTACATCAGTGATTTATTTATACATTCATTAACACCTTATGCAAATATAATTAAAAACGGTCATTTAGATCATATAAAAATAAAATAGAAATGTAATGGATATAGAGATATTAATATAGTAATGGTAACATGCTGAAAATGCATTTTATTCATTACTTCAGGGAAAAAATCTTACTAAATTCACTTTGAACGAAGCAGATTCGTTGTGGCCAGACCGGTGTGTCGCAGTATTTAATGAACTGAATGCATCCACGGATCGCCATCACTCAAATTACAGAAAATGATAAAATGATCAAAAAATATGTTGGGTTTATATATATATATATATATATATATATATATATATATATATATATATATATATATAATGGTGGGAAACAAATATTCGTACACATACAAATTTTTAATTTTTTTATTTTATTTTCCAACGAAAGAATAATATACTTTTCATATAATGAACTGTTCACAGATGCATAATAACTAAATATTCATAGAAAACAGAAAACATTTTGACTTAACAGAAATAAACTCTATTTATCCATTTATAATAGGTGAGAAAAATTTTCGTAAAATTTTCAGATTTTAAAACTTTAAATTGCTTTTATTCTCTACATTATTCAAGTGGAATATTCTAGAATGGTCCAATAACAATATCAGTAGTTATTCTTAACCTAAAAAATAGAAACAGAACATTCTGTAACTGATGTTCGTGCAAGAAGTTTATCATGATTGCAAGATGTAAAGAATTCGCGAAATAAAAAACAAAAAAAACAATGATTGTTAAGCTCTGGAAAGAAGGTAAACCTGAATATTCCATTTGATACCATTAGTTCATAAATTTCAAGGTATATAAAACTCAAAAATGTTGATAACCAAAGAAGAACAGGTGCTTGCTCCGCGGAAGATGTCTTCAAGTTCTTCTAGGAAATTAATGCGACAAATTAAACAAAATTCAATGGTTACTCGTCAAGATGTACAGTATGATTTGCTTTCATTAGGAAGGTGTCACTAAACGGACAAGAAGCAACGAAATTCACTGGAACAATCTAAATCTCTATCTATAAAAGGCAGGATGTGTGTGTGTGTGTGTAACGAATGCACGGCCGCAATTTTCGACGGATTTGCACCAAAATTTACATGCACATGCTCGAAGTTAGCGGAAATGTCAAGACCGACGTTGCATTTCCCAACTCCCATCGATAGTGGTAATAATCGATTTTTACATGCTTCAAAGGCAGTTTTCCTGTAGTTTGCGGCCATTTTCTACTGGCCAAAGTGAAAACCTATAGCTTGCTGCCACGAACAGGCAAGAAGATTCTATTGGCCAGCGTGAGAGCCAACAGCTGACTGACACGAATGTTAACTAGCATGCAAAAAAATCGATAGCTGCATTCGTCACAAGTGGGAAAAATTTAAATCTGCATGGCACTTTACTCCATTTGGCACATTCGCTTGCTTAAACTCAACGTTGATTCTGATTCCGCAGTACTGAGTTGGGTGTGAAAAAGTATTTGTTGTTAACATTCTTTTTTCATTGGGTTTTTCCAGTTACAAGTCCTTTTTAAAGCTGATCGTTTTGTGTTCATTTTGTTTAGTTCTTTTTTTCGTAACAGATTTAATGTTTAGTATAGAGCTTAGAAAAAATTCGCAATGTGAGATAGGCAAGAAGTAAGGCATGTAGCAACATCAGTACGGCAAGGGACACTCCTTTAAAGGCAAGGAAGGGCAAAAATATTTTAAGTCAAGTGATAGCGATTGCTGTATGTGTCGTACGATTTTTGAATCAAGCATGGGCAATGCCGGGCCATGCTGCTAGTTTGTCTATATTTCTGAGATAAGGTATTATGTACATTATTTACATTATTCGGACTATTGTCCTCATCTTTGTCGCCATATTTATTACAACGTTTCGGCCTTTGTACGCTTCAGCTTTTTTCAGGTGGTTGGAATGTCGAACTGAACCCTTTATTTCAAGGACAGATGGCACAGTCAATAAAGGCGTTACTTAGGTACAGTGACAGGACCCAATGAGTGTGAGTTCAATACCCGGCTATGGCAGTGGAGAGCTTGGAGAGGGAAATTAACAGGAGATAACTGATAACTGACATTCATTGAACATTCTACCCCAGTGAGCGAAATAAATGATTCAGTTCGTCATCCCAACCACCTGAAGAAGTCCGGAGTGTACAACGGCCGAAACATTGTAATAAATATGGCGATAAAGATGAGGACAATAGTCCGAATAATGTAAATAATGAAAAATCTAAAGTCACGCTTCCATCGGAAAACTCTACTGCTGTTGAAAGGACAAAGAGATGCTAGGTTTAAATTCGTTCGTGAATATAATGATAAGGAAAAAATCGTATTGAGAAAGAGTCTTATGTACAGACGAAATCAAAATTAAGTTCTTCGGACGTAATTCTAGAAATCATGTATGGTGGAATAATGGCGATGCCTTCAAATAGAAGAACACTGTCCCACCAGTGAGATTTGGTGGTGGCAGCATCGTGGTTTAGGGATGTTTTTTCTGCAAAAGGTACTGGCAACATATTTGTAATAGATGGTAGAATGAATGCCTAACATATCAAAATATTTTGGAAGCAAATTTAATGATTTCGGTTTAAACTTCTATCTGACTGGATCTTCCAACAAGATAATGATCCTAAGCACGCTGAAACCTCGACGAAAAAATGGCTTGCAAAAAAAAAAAAAAAAAATTGTAAATATCCTGAAATTCCCAAGATTGAAACCTAATCTAGAATCTATCACGTTATTTGAAAATTGTAATCCAATCGAGAACTCCAACAAACATCCCGGATCTGAAGACCATATGTGAAGAAGAATGGAAGAAAATACCAACTAACATTTGTAGATCATTAAACGAGAAGAACGGGAGAAAGAAAAAAAAGAAAGAGCAAGAAAGCAGAAAATAGCAAGAGAAGGAAGAGGAAAATAAGAGAGACTGGGAGAAATGAGAATGAATGAAATAACATTATAGGAAATAACTAAAGAAGAAGAAGAAGAAGAAGAAGGAGAAGAAGAAAAAATGAGAATGAATGAAATAACTTTATAGGAAATAACTTTAAAAAAAGAACGGTATAATAATAATAATAATAATAATAATAATAATAATTTAGGAATAAGTTGGTTATTCCTAAATTCTCGCTTGAGGATGAAACAGGGCTTGTTACTTTAATTCAATTTAATTTTAATAATTATATTGAGGGTTTCGTCTCTCGTTTTTGACATGAGACTCTTATGTAGCGAAGGAATCAGATTTTTTTTAAAATAATTATAATTTAAGCTCTACTTCTGTATGGAGCTCTGTTGTTTAAAAATAAAAACAAAAATACTCCAGAACTCCGGATTATTTACCTAACGTGTTCTTTCCTATTTTCTACATACCTGCACACACACACACACACACACACACACACACACACATATATATATATATATATATATATATCATATTAGAAAATACAATAAAAAACAGGTGGACAAACGGTTGAAATCAAATCAAATTGTTTCAATGAATTCTTACCTCCTATATCTCTCTCCCTCTCTCTCTCTCTCTCACTTATATATATATATATATATATATATATATATATATATATATATATATATATATATATATATACCGGTTGTAACAGTACAATTGTTCAAATCATGTGACAGAATAATTATCCATCCCCCAAAATGTTTACAATCTAAAAACACTAAATAAATTGTGTCACTTTTTTCTAGGTATGCAGATAAGACGTTTAGCAATCTTGACACCATTTTCTGTAAGAATCACTGAAAAAACCTTTGTGTAATTTAGCTAAAAACAGAAAAGATTAAAATCGTTTTGTGTCATGACAACAGTCTTCCCAAATAAGCAATGATGAGAGGTTAAAAGGTCATTTACGCCATCAGTAATGGTATCAATATACATTCTCTGGCTTCCATATTAAAATTTCCTTCGAAAACCATTAAGAGGCCGGTGAATATGTGTTACAAAAGATAGAAAAGTAAAGAGAAAAACTGAATCAGCAGGTCAAAACAGCATGAGGTATTATCATTTCAACTTAGTGCTGAAGAGATCAATTAGAAAAGATCCAACTCAATTCCTAAGAATGAAGGATTGAAATAAAATTCAAATATTTATGTATTATTCCAGGATCATATTCCAACCTATTCAAGATGATCTTCGCCCACTCTAACCGTCTAATTTTCTGTCCTGTAGTAAAAATGTCCCTCACGCGCATGATTTCATTTTCAAATATTTTTTCACTGCACTTTGGACTGTTAAAACTCCTCTCTCACGTCCCAAATATTTTTTTTCAATCCTTCATGAGCTTTCGATCCTTAACCATGTTTAATTAATGAAGAACCTGTCATTTTCGTTCATGATCGATTTCATCACGATACCTTCCTTAAAAAAGAGAGTTAATCTGCCTCTGCATCACCGGAGACTTCTGCATCTTTCCGCCCTCCGGAAATTCCAGCCACAAGCATCGGTACACGAATAAAATATTATTCAAAACAGAAAAAATGTTTCCCTGTGTCACATCAGATTAAAACACACGAATGGAAATAAAAGGACACATTAATAATTTCAGAAACACAGGATGTGATATGCGTTAAGAAGCATCTAGCCTTATTCACTGGGGTTTCCAACATGGATCCCAGAGTTCAACTCCACTCGTAATTTAGAGAAATTCTGTTATAATTCCGTTATTTTTGTTTAAATATTACTTTTGGAAAGTAAATATAAATATTTTTGCAGTGGAATTTTGTTAAAATAAAGAGAAGTGTGTGAAATTTTACGTGATATCAATCCTCGTATATGCTGGACAATTATTTTCTTTCAGATCAAAAGGAGACTTGAGATAATATATATGTTACTGAAAAATGGAAGTAAAATGCCATTAAGATTTCCAATCAGAAAGAGAAGGTAGACATTTCTAAGGCACAGAATGAAGATAGATGTCTTGGAGAATCTTATATTTGCAGGGATCATTGAAGGCAGGAGGCATAGTTTGAATAAGCGATTAATACGCCCAAATATTTTATTAATCTTAATTCTTAATGATATTTAAGAAAAAAAGCATTTACATTAATTAAATATCTTAATTATAATATTTTTCTAAGTTTTTCGAATAATAATAATAATAATAATAATATACTTAAAAAAGACAGCAAAGACAAATGTAACCGACCAGATACAGAAGCGATGGCACGATAAACCGCTTCATGGCCAATACTCTGCCCGTACCAAACAAGCTGACGCAGAAAAAACTCGTACCCATGAGTGGCTACGTAGTGCAGGGTTGAAAGCTGAAACTGAAGGTTTTATCCTTGCTGCACAGGACCAATGCTTGTTAACTCGGAATTATCAAGCACATATGCTAAAATATTGTGTTAGCCCAAAATGCAGATTCTGTGATAAATATCCAGAAATAATTGATCAGGTGGCACGATATTGGCACCCACTGAATATAAAACCCGACATGACAGAGTGGGCCAATATCTGCACTGGAAAATTTGCAACTTCTACGGGAAGGAAACTGAAAGAAACTGGTATGAACACCACCCAGACCCGGTTACGGAGATAGGACCTGTTACAATTCTATGGGACTACACAATACACACTGACAGAACAATCAAGGCCAACCGCCCAGATATTGTTATTAAAGACCACAAACAAAATAGTGCCTCCTTATTGATATGGCAGTCCCTGTAGACTGCAATGTATCTTTGAAGATATTCAAAAAGCTGTCAAAATACAAGGACCTTGAAATAGAAATCTCAGAAATGTGGCATATGGGAACATCAACAATCCCTGTTGTAGTTGGAGCCCTAGGATTGTTTGGAAAAGATTGCAGTAGACTAATTGAAGGGATTCCTGGAAGTCCATGCCTCAAAGTGATACAAAAAATTGTTCTGACAAGTACAGCCAACACTTTAGGAAGGGCTTTATCTATGTATGTTTTATTTAATTTGTCAGTGGAAAGTGTCATGATATCATTTCTAACCTTAGGTCTCTGGGAGGGATCCGGAAAGAAATGTGTAAACGACAGAAATCAAAGAAAATAAAAATAATTTAAAACGGTGAAATTGTTTTCGAACCAATCTTTTAGTAATTAAACGCATTAAACAAATAGTTGGATAGTTAAATCGAATGAAATATCTTAACTTAAAACCTCATTAGTCCCGCGTATGACAAGAAATTACATCCGGCAGCAAGATTGGTAGATTGGAGGTTTTGAGCAACGTGGAACTACCTCTTAATTGTTGTTCCCTGGTCCCCTCTCTGACGCTAGGTGTTAACACCTCTTATGATCCTAACTATGGACAAATAGGGAACTTCAACAAAATCAAAACACTATGAACGTATAAAAATAGAGTTGTATAGTAAAAATACCGACAAATCATATTTATAGGAAAATGTCCAACAATACTTATTTCAAACATGTTTCATTACATAATATAGACTCATTATGTTTATTTATTCTTTTGATGACCCTTTCTAGTTCCCTAATTATATTCTTCATGTTACGTTGAAATTCATTAAAAAAGGAGTCGTATTTTCTGTTAATCCAAGTACTTTCGATCTCCTCCAAGATCATTTTCAGGGGTGAATTACGAATACAATGCAAATGTAATCGTCGTGATAATGTTACGCGCGAACAGGCTCTGTTATAATCATTTAAAAATTAACCGTTGTGCTTACGATGTTTTGTAAATAAGCGTTCCTATTCAAAGGGCGATGACCAGAGATGGTAAAATTGAAACGTAAATTTCAAAAGTGTGTTAAATGACAGTCAACACAAATACATATTAAATCATTGTTATTTTACTAATAATAACTTTTTCCAGAGTTTGATTCCTTTTTTTTTTTTGTTAAAGAGGATCTCAAGAATATGCTGCCTAAATATAAAATACTTAGATATTGTTGGACCAAGAATATTTTTTATTGCAAAATAATCACCAATACATTTTATCTGTAATAGGAAGTATACTATTGCATCCAAAATATTTAGACTTTCGCATTAAATGACCCATAGAGGTTGATATGCCACTAAACAAAATAAACCAACCAAATTAAATCCTCATAACACAGATACTTGATCTTTTACAGTACGCCAACTGTGTGTTATCGAAATCTTTTGCTGTCAGGTGGCTCGTGAAAAACTAAAAATAAAAAAAAATGAATTGAACTTTAAGTGTTGTTATCGTCTGGTTCACTGAAATTATTCAGTCCCTTGACACCGGCAGATAGCACTTTCGCAGCTGCACCTCACTTATCAACCCCCGTCAATATATCGGCTCGCTAACAGGTTTTGTTTCCAGAAGAGACAAAAAGATAGAATGAAAAACCAAGATTACTGGAATTTGCTATACACACTTGAAAAATGTGTCAGTTCTTTTGGTATATACCATTTCTGAATTTTTTTTTAACGAGCTATCTATAAACATTCTCTCATAATGAGTAAATATGAATAATGACAAAAGGAAAACTTATTTAGCAGATGTGTTTCGTCCTCTGAAGTACTTTAGAAAAGCGAAATGCAAGGATTTTCATTTGTTACAAGTGTTCATAGACAAGAGCATAAAAGTTAATTTTTTTCAAAATTTTAAAATTTTGATACACTCATAAATATTCATCACCACAACGGAACTGTCGAGGTAAGTTATGGAGGACGCTAAATGTCATAATTCAATGTCTGATAAATAAAAGTAAGTAAAATGTTTTATTGAAATTTTATGCAAATTAATATTTAAATTATTTTAGTCTGGGATTAATTTATGTGTTGTATATTTTAAATAACATGAGATTATGGATTTAACCATTTTCTTTGAATTTTTAAAAAATTTTATAGTCTTGTTTGTTTACTTTGGTAGTAATTCTTTCAGAAATTGTGATATCTGAAAAACTCCGAGGCACAGATTTGTATTTTAATAACATTCGATAGCGATACCTCCGAGAATATTCCGTCTAAGTAACTTTATGAGAATAATAATTCTTCAAGTCAGAGTTGTGGTTGAATTTATTTCTATGTCTAGTCTAATGCTAATTTAATAAATTGTTGCTTATAATATCCCTTTTGTGTTCGTAGATTCTTTCTTTTTTATTTCTGCAAGTTTCGCCAATATAATGTGCGGAACATTTCTGGCAGTTTATCCTGCTTTTGTCTTTATTCGTTAGTAAATATAAATGCAAATATCACGGTTTATGATGAAACTTCAAAACAACTATTTGACCAGGAACAGCAAAGTGATCATTGCGTTAACCTAGCCCTCAATGATTATCAAGATTGTTCATTCAATACAAGTTCCAAGAGCCATTCAAGGTAGAGGGTTGGTGAATAAGGTTATTTTAATGGCGTAAAGAGATTGATTATTTCGTTTTCTACGGCTTATCAAACCTTTGCGCCCAGAAACAATTTTTAGATTGTAAGAATTTTGGTGTGTGGTGGGGGAGAGATAATAACGATTTAGTGATACAAGTATTACTAATTAGCCCATAACTAGGGAAGAAGTGCTCGATTCACAACTATCCTATGCGCGTAAGGAATATAACAAGCCCAATTGAAATTGGAACCCGCCCATATGATTAACAATGCTGAGCTTTTATCTATTACACCACCCACACATCCAAACTTACAGCGCCTTGTATCCCCAAGCTTGCTATTTTCTAGGTTGGACACTGTTTGACTTTGTCGATCATTCGGGAACCGGTGTTACAACGTGATACGGCCGTAAGCTGCTGTAAACTTTGAATAAGTCCCGTGAGAATATTCCCCCTTGTCTTACTTCAGTTTATATTTATGTGCCTTTATTGATTTATTTATTCATATTTCACACACAAAAAAAGATTATTTGTTTTTGGTTGAACACGTTTTATTAGGCAAATTAAATGAATCTAATATCAATGTTTCCTTTTGAAATGAATCAAAGAGATATAGACCAGAGAAAGTAGCAGATAATTATTGAACAGAATAAATACTGAAAACTTAATGGATAACAAAAACAGTATTTTTATACAATAAATCAACATATTTCAATGAAACTTTATACAGAGTTAGGCACATATTTAAGGTAGAAAAATCACTCGATCTGGGCGCCATATTCCCTAGGTGGGACCCGAAACTGGAGCAGGCAATCTCGACAGCGTCCTTGTCCATGTTTGCCATGGTGTCCCTGAGGCCTACATTAAGAGCCTTCTTGGTGATGTTAGACCTGCTGTTCACATTCCTCTCCAAGACGCTCCAGACAAAATAGTCGAACGGACTGCAGTCTGGCGATGACTGAGACCATACTTCGTGCGACCAGTGGTACGGTTAGTAAGTGACGCCCCTTCGGCACATAACATTTATAATTCAAGTCCCCCTTTGCAAAACGCCCGATTGCTTGTCTGTCGATGCCCATTTCCTTGGCGATTTTCGATTTTTTTTTGTGTGTGCTAGGCTTCTCCTTCACAACGTCAGCGACAAACCCGGGCGTCCTGGTGGTGTCAGGACACTTGTTTGTGTCTTGAATTCTGGCATGGAAATACCGTTATCTTCTAAGGCCGCATATGCCACAGAAAGGCCGTAGATCATGGTTTTATCGTATTTAAACAATTTAAAAATGTCCTTGTGGCGGCCCGAATTCTCTCCACAACAGCAGATTGACGATCGTATTTGAAGACATGAGGATTACTAAGCAACTCGTGCATCAATGTCCCGACAGCTATCAAGATGTAGAACTTTCTAACGGTGGGATCGAAACTCCCTTATGCTCTAACGGCATGGCGCTGTTGACACGTAGAAAATCCAGCTTTATCTTCGCCAAACTGAATTAAAGCACATGTGAATATAGTTTCTTTAACATTCAGCAGTTTTTCAATTCATGATTTATTTAAATTCTCTACAGGATAGTACAGCTTTAACTTTTCTCGGAGATTTCTTTTGGCTTGAATATAATTCCTCGTTATGATACACAGTTTTAACTATATACATATATCGATTTTATATACGTGTATCTATAGTCATAGAAATGTTTAGTTTTTATTTTCCAAAAACGTTCAGGACATTGTGGTCATGTTCTTAGTTGAGATTATTGAGTGCTGTCTATTACTTTTTTTATTATTATTGTTATCATTATTATTAGCCATTTTTTTACAGCTATTATGATCGCATTTTTCATAAATATTTTGCGAACAAAGTTTGGGTAGTTTCCGTGTGTGTTTAAATAGGTCCTAATTGAGCTATGGTCTGAGAAATGTAACGTGAGTCTTATTGATAAGCATGTGGTGGTATTTCAAATATATTTATTTATGAATATAGATTGATCATGAAAACAGTTCCTTAAGATAAATATTATCTTTCGCTCATCACCAAACAGTGTATTTTGTGAAGATAATGATTTTATACCGCGAAATTACGATATATATATATATATATATATATATATATATATATATATTTATCTGCAATTTTTTATTGAATCTGATAAATATCAGATTCAATAAAAATTCCTTATTAAATTAAATAACTGAATTAAAAGTAAATTGTAAACATAGTTTACCATTTACCTTACAATTTACTTAAATTTTTGAATTTGATTGTGATTTTTCTTTTATTCGTAATGCGTTGCATCATATATGGATTATCTTTGCATCTGTAAGAGTAATTTTGCGTTTAATATCATTATGTATTAATCTCCAGGTAGTATTAGGAATATCTTCTACGGATGGATTGGTATTTGGTTGCTATTTTTGACATTTTACATTAATTGTTTAGTGTTATTAACATATTATATGAAGAATCTTTATTCAACAGTTGCATATTTATTCACAAAATAAATATATAGGTTTAAATTATTTTCTCTTTTCTTAAAGAAACTATTTATTTATCAAATATAAAAAAATGTTTATGTCAGAAAATTTCACAAAGAATATAATTTGTTTCGCATTTTTTTTTAAATTACCTCCGTCCATTATTTTTTCTTAGGACACGGTATTGTCTAGTTTATATGATTTATATAACCATTTTCATCCGCTTTATTTCATGTCTGGCTGTCGTTAGCTGCCAATCTACGGGTCATGACGTATTTATAAAAAATAATTTTTATATTATTGTTTTTGGTTAGTTTAGATTTAACATCGGTCATATTTGATTGGTTGATAAGAGTAAAGCCCACAAAACTTATAATCGAACCTTTTCTTCATTTTCTGGTAAAAGAAGGTTATATTTTGCTTTTAAATCTAAATAAAGCGTTCACTTGTCAGTAAATTACAATCGCCTGATGAGATGGATTGATACGCATCGAAACATGACTCTAATTGACATATTTTCGGTGTAATATAGTAAAATAAATAAGTAATTAAATATATATATATATATATATATATGTGTGTGTGTGTGTGTGTGTGTGTGTGTACGTGTAAAAATAGCTTAGTTAATAAAACAAGGACATTATTAACCATATGACAGAAATGAAGCACAGCACATTTCTGTCATATGGTTAATAATTAATATTTAATAAATGTTTATATTACTAATTATATTGTTATCCTTTCGTGTGTCCTTGTTTTATTAACTAATCTATCTATTTTACAGATAACAAGAAGCAAACGTGGACCCATTTTAAATCATATATTTAAAATCGTATATATATCATTATTAATGATATACTAGAAATTTTCTATCGCATTAATATTTGGGGAAGCTTGTCGACATTCCAATACTTTTCTAAGGTCTTCCGTCTTTTATATTCCTCACCCATTTATTATATTCTAAGTCGTGTGGGAATTTATTTTTCATGGAAGACAGCATCATAGCCGCTCCTTGTAAAGTGAGATGCATCAAAAATTTGACAAGGACATATAACTTGTAAAGTGAGATGCATCAAAAATTTGACAAGGACATATAACTTGTAAAGTGAGATGCATCAAAATAACAACAAAAATTTGACAAGGACATATAATAACAACAAAAAAGTGAGATGCATCAAAATAACAAATAACAACAAAAATTTGACAAGGACATATAACTTGTAAAGTGAGATGCATCAAAATAACAACAAAAATTTGACAAGGACATATAACTTGTAAAGTGAGATGCATCAAAAATTTGACAAGGACATATAACTTGTAAAGTGAGATGCATCAAAATAACAACAAAAATTTGACAAAAAGGACATATAATAATATAATATAAAAGTGAGATGCATCAAAATAACAACAAAAAATTTGACAAGGACATATAACTTGTAAAGTGAGATGCATCAAAATAACAACAAAAATTTGACAAGGATATAATATAAGTGAGATGCATCAAATAACAACAAAAAAAAGGACATAACAAGATGCATCAAAAATAACAACATTTGAGATGCATCATATAAAAATAACAAATAACAAAAAATTTGACAAGGACCTATAACTTGTAAGATGCATCAAAAAAAAAACAAAATAACAAAAAATTTGACAAGGACATATAACTTGACAAGGACATATAAAAGTGAGATGCATCAAAATAACAACAAAAATTTGACAAGGACATATAACTTGTAAAGTGAGATGCATCAAAAATTTGACAAGGACATATAACTTGTAAAGTGAGATGCATCAAAATAACAACAAAAATTTGACAAGGACATATAACTTGTAAAGTGAGATGCATCAAAATAACAACAAAAATTTGACAAGGACATATAACTTGTAAAGTGAGATGCATCAAAAATTTGACAAGGACATATAACTTGTAAAGTGAGATGCATCAAAAAAATAACATATAATTAAAAGTAAAAAATTTGACAGGACATATAACTTGTAAAGATCAAAATAACAAAAATTTGTGAGATGCATCAAAAAATAAACAACATTTAACTTGCAAAAGTGAGATGCATCAAAATAACAACAAAAATTTGACAAGGACATATAACTTGTAAAGTGAGATGCATCAAAATAACAACAAAAAACAAATTATGACAATCAAATAACAACATATAACATTGTAAAGTGAGATGCATCAAAAAAGTGAGATGCATCAAAATAACGTAAGAAGTGAGATGCAACAAAAAAATTTGACAAGGACATATAACTAACAAAAAAAACTATAACTGCGTATATTTGACAAGGACATTATTTTGAAAAAGATGCACACAAGACATATATATAAAAGTGAATGCATCAAAATAACAACAAAAATTTGACAAGGACATTTAATAATTAATACATTATATGCATCAAAATAACAACAAAAAATTTAAAGTTGAATAGATTTGTGCAGGTGAGAAAAAAATTTTTTACAATGATGCATCAAAATAAAACAAAAATTTGACAAAAAAACTAAAATCGTCAAGTAGATTCTCAACAAAAAAAGACACAGACAAAAAATTTCTTCATGTTTTATTCCAGCTGGTTTAGACAAAGGCGACGAGATCAATTTCCATTATTCCCAAGAATGGCCACTGATAACAGCATAAGCTGAGACGCAGTGATCCAGGTAGTGTCCTATAACGCGATATGTGTATTTTGCAGCATCTGAATTTCGACAAAAAGGCGGCATTAAATATATATTTTCCCCATATTTTTTGACAAGGACATATAACTTGTCTCTCTTTCTTCAGGCATTAAATAGACAACAAAATAACAACAAAAAATTTATAGGACATATAAATATAAAACAACATCAAAAAATTTATTCAATAGAAGAATAATGATTATTTTATTCTAGCGACCGACATATAAATTTAATCATCAAAATGACAGGAACTCGAACTGTAAAAAGTGCGTTTATAACAACAAAAATTTCATATAAAATCTCGTTTAATCTATCAAAATAACAACAAAAAATGGGACATATAATATGAATTCCTAGAAATTGCTACTTGTAAAGTGAGATGCATCAAAATAACAACAAAAATTTAAAGGGATGCATCAAAATAACAACAAAAAATTTGACAAAGGACATATAACTTTGAGGATAATCAAAATAATTTTGTTTTCAGTGTTCATAAAAATTTGACAAGGACATTTTCTTCTTCCTGTTTCAAAATTTGACAACGACTATTTCTCTCTGTTTATGCATAACAACAAAAATTTAACAGGCGTTTTTTTTTTCTTGTAAATATTTTATTACCAGTTAAACTTGTAAAAAATGCATTTTGATTTTGTGAGAATCTATATTTACGATATTGGAGAATACATTTTTTTTTTATTCTCATGATCTTAACTCGACAGTGTTTTATAACTTGTAAGTGAGATGCATCAAAATTTCTGTTCTGTTTGTTCACTGTTCTTTGTTATTTTTCTTTGCAATTTGCAATCTCGTGTTTTCACCATTATCATCGACATTTTAATCAAAAAAGTTGATTTTCAATATTCTACCATTTCCGATTAGTGTCTTTGAATTTAAAAAATTAAAATTAAAATATAACAAGAGGCATAACACAGAGAGATGAATTGTGAACCACATACACAGAATATTACATAAAATCGAAATACCATATTGCGAATAGCTCTTTTAAAGTGAGATGCATCAAAATAACAAGACATATATCTTTATAGGACAAAATTTCAATTCAGAGGTGTGAGGGGTGAAGCATCAAAAAATGACAAGGACATATAACTTGTAATATTGAGTCAATCAAAATAACAATAAAAATTTATAAACATTTAAAAGACTAAAAAAAGATCAAAATAACAACAAAAGAAGGAAGAATAGTAAAAGAGATGCATCAAAAAACAACAAAAAGAAGGATAAAAATGAGATGCATCAAAATAACAACAAAAAAATCAAGGAATATATATATATATATATATATATATATATATATATATATATATACATATAACAACCAAAGTGAGATGCATCAAAAATTTGAAGGACATATAATTGAGATATATACGGAATGACATTCCAATAACCAACAATTACTATTCTTAACAACAAAAATTTGACAAGGACATATAACTAACAAAACTATAAGTAGACAGAAATCAGTTTATAATTATACTTATGAAAAAAGAAAAATTTTTTACAATATTCTGGGTAAAAAATAAAATAGTATTTACAGACCTTTCTTCGTGTTTTATCCAGCTGGTTTTACAAAATAGATCCATTTCCATTTCCCACTGTTTCAACACACTCGGTGGCTTATCAAGTGATGATGTTGAAGAACTTCAACATCATCCTTGATAAGACTTGAGGTGTTGAAACAAAATATTTAGTGATTTTATAACATACATATGTTATAATTTTTTATAAGTAATAATTATATATATATATATATATATATATATATATATATATATGTGTGTGTGTGTGTGTGTGTGTGTGTGTGTGTGTGTGTGTGTGTGTGTGCCGGGTGTAGCAGCAAAATTGAGCAAATCGTGTAACAGCATAATTATCCATTCCACAAAATGGTTAATGTATAAAAGCAACACTAAACTAATTTAGTTTCTTTCTTCTAGGTTTTCAGTTAAGACCTTTAGTCATCTTAACACCGTTTTTCGTAAGAATCCCTGAAAACACTTTAAATAATTCAGCTGAAAAAAAAAAAATTAAAATCGTTTTTTGCCAGCTCCACATCCTCCCCAAATGAGCAATAGTGAGACGAAAAAGATCATCCACACCTTCATTAATGGTACCAGCTCTCATACTCTTACTTCCATCTTCCATTCAAGTTCATTCACGAACCATCAAGAGAAAGGTGAACAAGTTTAAAAACGTAGTTAAAGTAGAGAGGGGAACTTGATCAGAAGGTCAGAACAAGAAGAGAGATCATCATTTCAGCTTAGAGCTAAAGAGAACAATTAGAAAAGATCCAACTCAATTCAGAAGACATTTGGCACGTGTGACAGTCCAAAGATCAGTGAAAAAAGACTTGAAAATCAAATCAAACGTGAAACCTGTGAGGCAACTTGTTACTCCATGACAGAAAAATAGAAGGTTCGAGTGGGCGGTGGTAATCTTTAATAAGTTGGAAAATGATCCTGGAATAATACATATTATTATATATATATATATATATATATATATATATATATATATATATATAGAGAGAGAGAGAGAGAGAGAGAGACTTTATTTCAGTACTTCATGAGATTCCGATCATTAGCTGTGATTAATTAACGATGAACATGTAATTTTCGTTTATGATCAATTTCTTCACGATTCTTCTGTTAAGCTTGCAGAGTAATTATATATTCTTATTTCTCAGAATCAGACAGTTTTATAAAAACCTCTAAAGTAAAATATCTGTAATCATTTCTAAATTACAACTTTTCAGAGCCTAATCTAAAAATAGGACAATTTTATATATATATATATATATATATATATATATATATATATATATATATATATGTATCAATTTTTGTATATATATATATATATATATATATATATATATATATATATATATATATATATATATATATATATACTTTAATGTAGATCGTCTATGGTGTGTGTATGTCACCACGAAATGCATCTTTATGTATTAGACATCCGACAACATTCATATTTCTCTTACTTCAACCTCATCCATTCACCTCTCCTAAAATTCTCTCTGTTAAGGTTTAATCTCCCTCGTTCTCTCGTCTGTCACCCCTCTCTTCAATATCCACTTTTATATTTACATATGCACTATCCCTGATATTGCGCACTTTAGCCCATAGATATAGCATACATTTTAAAACTACATTTAATATATATATATATATATATATATATATATATATATATATATATATATATATATTAGGTTGGTGCAAAAATAATGACGTAATGATGTCGTTTTATGACGTTACGTCCAAAAAACGAAATTATTACGTCATTATTTTTGCACTAACCTATATATATATATATATATATATATATATATATATATATATATATATATATATATATATATTCCCGTAAGTAAATGGATTCGACCTGAATTGAACGAGATTGTCCGATTTCTCAACCCAAGCCGCTATCCACTCCTCCACTGTCCCTCCCCATTAATCCTCTTCCCCCTCCACCTATGTGCAAAAAGCAGGACCGACTGGGTTCTATAGCCATGGATGGCAACTGGTCTAGGAGAAGTACATCTCTGAATTCAAAACGGAGTGTCGTTAGGGGACCTTGTGACACGAAATGCATCTTTATGTATTAGACATCCGACAACATTCATATTTCTCTTACTTCAACCTCATCCATTCACCTCTCCTAAAATTATCTCTGTTAAGGTTTAATCTCCCTCGTTCTCTCGTCTGTCACCCTCTCTTTAGCTCTAACATTCGTCCCCCACTCTCATGCTTACACTCTCTCTAAATTCTGTTTTTTATTTCGGAGTTTTTTTTTCTGTTTTCTTTTTGAATTTTAGGTCTGATGAATTGGATCGTATTTACGATTCCAATGGAATAAATTATGACCATGGAAGATTAGTGTTTAAGCCTTTTTTTTATATATATATATATATATATATATATATATATATATATATATATATATATATATATAGGTATATGCAAAAGTTGCTGCATATATATATATATGGGTAGCAAATTTTCTTTAAATATCTATCGTTAAATATGACAGACAAATAAAGCTGTATTATATTTTTTGTTTGGTTTTTCCATCTTTTTTGCGTTTGTTTGGTTGGACGGTATAAAAAAAAAAACTCTCCCAATCGCTTATGTACACTTCCTTAGCTATTTTCAAGGATGGTGCGTGTTGGTTTTTGTGGTTTACTTTTTGTGTATAAACGCGTTTATTCCAAGCCTTCATTTGATGAGCGCGGCTGGAATTCAAGTGACTGTCCTTCTTTCGTTTAAAAAAAAATCTTCCATTGTTCATATATATATATATATATAGTCATCCGCAAGCAGACTGTTTCGCTGTATCGCAGCTCATCTGTGTGGCTAGATATCCTCTAGCTAGGATCGAAACCCTGCTGAATTGGCGTCAGTCCCAGAATGTACCCCTAAGCCGTTCATGCACGTTAGGGATGAAGGTGAATTCAAGCCGATTTATTTTTTGTATAAACACGGCAGTGACTGAGAGGACTTGATTCGTTTTATCGAAGTATATTGCATTGTTAGCAGTAGTACTCTCTGTTTACAAACTCACACTTTCTCCACCGAGAACTCAACTGAAATGATTTTTCAGGATCATATATATAGTCATCCACAGACAGACTGTTTCGCTGTATCACAGCTCATCATTGTGGCTAGATCTCCGTTTGCCTCTAGCTAGGATCGAAACCCGGCTGAATTGGCGTCAATATATTTTCTATAGTGATCGTAAAATGATAGTTGTGTAGTGCAAGACAGTAAGACTATATGTAAAATATTTGGTCTGATATTGATATGAATTGTGATTGTGTATCATCCTGGCTATGTATATGGAAATTTTAAAAACCATAAGCTGAACGCTATGCCCCATAATCTCTCAAATTCCTACTCTTTTATATAACTTATCTAAAACTCTAAATAAATTCGTCCAACTATACTTTTCTTATAAACATAGTGTTAGTTCGAACAACGATTTACTTTTCATATTACTTTCTAATAAATCTAATAATGGCACCATTGATCCATTAAATGTTGAACCTTTGTGTACTAATGTTCCTGTTAAAGAAACCATGGAATTGTTATACAAACTTATATAATCACTCTAAGCTCAAAACATCCATTATTAGAATATATATATATATATATATATATATATATATATATATATATATATATATATACACACACACACACACACACACACACACACACATATATATATATATATATATTTTAGGAAAAAAATACTAAATATAAAATGGTTTGCTCTTTCAATGTTCTGTCTATGGATTTTTCCAATCGATTGTTTCATAGAAAATACCCAAAACTCCACCGAATTTCAAATTAATTTCTTCGTAGATTGTTTAAACATTAAGATATTTATCAAACCTTAACCTCCCAAATATGCACGTTAAAATAACGCGAACTGACAGCGTCTAAGAATTTGAATGAAACCTGACGTGTAATTTATTGGGGTTGTTATAAATTCTTCCTCTAATGTCGTTCATATCATTCACCCCTTAGCCATCTATAGCTAGAGACGAGACGCGTTAAATTTGAACAACATCTAGCCGACACACTGGGGTTAAAAATAGGAAACTGAAATGATACATATGACATACTCATATACTCTCTCCCACCTCACTCACTCACTTCGTTAACTTTACGCAGACTTGATGAGGTCCGTAAAAGACGTGTGAATTTCTTTTCACTTTTCATTTCAGCTTTTGGAAGTAAAGTCTGAGGATCCAGAACTCTGTTAAAGGGGTTATGGTGAAATAGCTTATTACATGGAATCTTAATGTGCTCTGTCTTTTATTAAAACATATATATATATATATATATATATATATATATATATATATATATATATATATATATATAGTGTAGGAATTTTCTTATTGCAACATTTACAAACGAATAAAATGTTGTTAGTTTTTGCTGTATTGAGCACTTTTTAAAAAATAAATGCTACGAAGAATGAAATTTTACTCCATCTGTTCCATATGCATGCATATAATTATTTTTTGAAGATATTTGGTTTGATGGACGGAGGTGGAATGAAATTATTTGTGTACAAGGAGTTAAGGAATTATGTCAATGGTTTGATCAACGGGGACGTTTGAGAATAAATTTTTGACGTCAAGTGACGATGAAATAACTTAGGATGATTTTATAGATTTTAGGTTTTGAAGGAACTGGCTAGGTATTGGTTAATGATGTCATTACTTAATTTTGAGAACTCGTAGATATAGGTTGAGATCTGGGAAATGATTAGTCGTAGTGAGTATCCAGTTTATATATCATCAGATAGCACTTCCAAAAATGAAACGAAAAATGAAATGAAAATTGATGGATAGTGTAAGTTTTTGTAATTTATCAGAGGGTCTAATAGGAGTAGTTAGAGAGACATGGTAGAGTTTAGGGAGGGTTTAATTTAATATCTCTCTCAATCATACTTAGTATTGGGGGAGGAGGAGTGACTAGACCATGATCTATTTAAAATGTATTAGCTCTGATTTTACATTGAGCTCTCGGATTTCATCCTCCTTGGGATTACCCATACGGATTACCAAGTTTTCATTTTAACTATATATATATATATATATATATATATATATATATATATATATATATATATAATGATACATATGTATCTATATGTTATGGTCAGTATGATGATAGTAGTCGATCATTCTAAAGATAATATTTTCATCAGTGATGATAAAAAAATAAAGATATTTCATCATTCTGAAAATAAACTCATCACTGATGATTGAAAAGTAGGATATGTTATCATCCGAACTCTCGTGATTATAAAAACGACCTTTTCCCCACCTGGAGGGACCAGACGACAAGTTGCACTACAGAAACACACATTGTCCAGCGCTCCGGGAAGATCGAAAACAGACGATTTCTAACGCATCCTCAGAAACGAAATTCTCGGAACCAAACCAAGTAACACACTGAGAACATTTTTATCCACCCCATACCAATATTTTGCAATTCACATCACAAATATATATATATATATATATATATATATAGATAGATAGATAACTAGACTCGTTTCGAAAAACCCTCGAATTTTTGATTTGCTAATCAAATCAATCTCGAGGGAAAAAAAGGTTTTAAAAAAAGAAAGAGCTACAAACATGAACTTCTGCCGACAAAAAAATCGCACAGATGCAGGTCTGAAGCCCAAAGAAAAAACCCCGATACGAGTAACAACTAACAAAAGAGCTCAATACAACCGTAGAGCAGACCTAGATACACCTAGTGAGCCAGACAAGTTTGGCTAACGAGGCAAAGAGAAACACATATTTATAGGTAAAATCATATTTATAGGTAAAATCATTATTTTACCTATAAATATGTGTTTTTCTTGCCTCGTTAATAAACTTTGATTTTTCAATCCGTTTAGGTGAAACCTAGGTAGGTTTGTCTGGCTCACTAGGTGTATCTATATATATATATATATATTAAATGCTTGTCATATAACTACCTTTCAGTGAAGGAAGCGTCTAGCAACTAGTATATAATTTTCATTTCTTTGACAGTTTAAGCACATAAGATATCATGCATTGGTGAATTTCTTTTTTTTTCTGTTTTGATCAGGACAACATATGTTTTTATCCGTTTTTTATGTCATCATGAAAAGGTACTTACAAATGCCTGTGTCGATGTGCACAAAGATGTTCACGCATAAACGCCACTTTCACAAGTATTCAGTAAGGAATGTTAGTCGTACAATGGAATCGTGATGTTATCACGAGCATGTATTATTCTTTTCTTTTTTTTAATTTCGGGAGAAAAATAGGCACGGATCGGGTTTTCAAAATGCAAATCACAAAAAGAAGAAGAAGAAAAAAAGATTACACGCACATTCACATTCTCATACATACACAGACACATGTATGCACGCAGAAACGCACACAGACAGACACATGTACAATAAAGATAGATATAGGGACGCATGAAGAATTAAAAAAAAATGAAATCTACATTCGATCTGAAAAAGTTTAGAACAATATACTTTGTGTATACCTTTGCGTGCGTATATTTGCAAATGTATAATAATGCACAGAAGCACACACACACACACACACACACACACACACACACACATATATATATATATATATATATATATATATATATATTTAGGCAGCATATCTTCATTCAAGAAGGATTTATTGAATAGTAAAGACGTATTAAGCCAATTTATTTTTATTTTAACCCTCTCAAATTCTCTGATGGACTAAATGTATTTATTAAGTTTTTTTTTTATGGAAGGCACGATAGTTATTTTTTCATTCCTTTTATTTTTTCGAAGTATTTTCAAAATCCGAGCTATTAGAAATATAATAAGAAATAAAAAAAATAACACTTCCTCAAATAACCCTAAATATATCAAGCTACTATATCGCAATCAAATACACTAACGACAAACAAATGAAAAATTCCTAAAAAAATCGTAACCACTAATACATCCCTCATTGTTACCAGTAAAAAATTAAAACTTATTATACACTGTACTAAATTGAATACAAACAACTTAATCATCCGCACTAACTGTTCATCGTCATCTAATGTTTTGCAAATGACCAACATTGTATATCTATTTAAAAAGTCTTTTGCGAGAGCGTATCTTTGGAAAAAAAATGTAAATATATTGGTTTAACGACAATAAAATTATCAAGGAGACTTACACTACATATGTCGGATAGAAGGTTTATTACAAAACATTTAACGACATATTCCTGTCCACATTCATAATTTAGAAAATTGTGATCGAGGTGGGATAATATGTATATTCTTTAATATATAATAATCGCTCTGTTATATAACATTGAGAACTGTTTTTTTATAACACCTGAATATGTATGTGCAAGTATATGTGCGTATACTGATGTGCTTTTATTATACCTCTCTCTCTCTGTCTGTCTGTCTGTCTGTCTCTCTCTCTCTCTCTCTCTATATATATATATATATATATATATATATATATATATATATATATGATAAAACAGTTTTTTTCGGTCAAAGTTAGACTTGTCAGATAAATGGTTATATAAAAAGTGCTCAATATACAATGTAAAAAATAAAAACCGATTGTACCAAACTATTAAATATTAAAGTCAAGGTATACTAATATTACTAATAATCCTAATTATTAATAAATTACTAATTAATAATTAATGTTACTAATTACTAATAAAGTAAATGAATACTTATACTATCAAGGTTTCCATCGGTAAGGTCTCTTCAAGCATTTCAGGTTAATACGATTTCTGAACGCATTGTTTATGTTTTGAACATTTTCAACGGGTTGACGAAGAGAAGCAGAGAAAGAGTAGTTGGTATGCAAATGAGAGGAAGGGAAAATTAATTGAAATAACGAAATTAATATTTAAAAAATATTAGAATTACGGAAAATCGATATTATTAATAAGTAATATATTTTTAAAACTAAGGAGAGAGGCACTGTTCGGCAGATTGTAGGTGGGAAAAAGATATTAATAATAATATAATCAGTCAGTTATGTGACATGCGTGATATACGCTTAGGCAATCATGTATCTTTCGATACATGACTGACGAGACAATTTTTTTCCCCGCAGTAGGTTGCCATTTCTTTCTGCAATAGACCAGTTGCAATCAGAAGGCTACAGAACCCAGTCTGTTCTACTATTTACCCATAGCTGGGAGCAAAAGAAAAGGAGTCAAACCTTTCACAATGGTATTTTTTAGCACGTAAATGAATGTAATGGATTCGACTTGAATTCGAACTCAGCTGTCGGATTCTTCAATCTAAATAGCTTTCCATTACTCCACCGTGCCTATACATTCAGCCATCTTTCATTGAATAATTTGCTTTACTTTCGCCATTTTCTTTCTCCAACTGCTTTGTAGACCACCCCTTCTGTTTTAGAATCCTTTTCAGTGGGTATTTATTTCTATCCCTACAGTTGCACATTGTATTTTTTATAACGTATTTTGGTATATTATCTTTGAAATTCTTGACGCTCGGTTTTTTGATGTTAGTTTCAAAATTGTTGGTACAACTTTAATTTACTTTGTAACCTAGGGTAGGTTACTGAATAGAATAATCAAATGAAGATTGGTAATGAACGATAATACTTAGGACAAGAACAACACATATAAGATTCAGCATAGGCGCGTTGAAGTAGTCAACTGCTGTCAAGTGAATTCCACAGTGGATCTCCAACGATAGATTATTTACCCAACCTCCCCACTAGGCAGGGTGCGGAAAAAGGCCAATTTTTGTGTGGGTCAAAACAGAGCCCATATTCTCGGGCAAAAATTTCCCGTGGAGTCCGCATGCACGGGGTCGGGTCTGTCTACCTCCACGGACGAGATTCTGCCCTTCGGCATAGCCTCGTCCAGGTGCCTCTCTGTCCTAAAGCAGAGCGTCCGACAACCATCTAAGAGCTCCCTGTCCACTCTGATGAGAGGTGGTCAGTCATCACCGAAGGTACAATATCTACCAACTGCCCCACGCAGTCAGATGTGGCACAAGACCGAATTTAATGTGATGCATCCGAGCCAGTAGACTCGGCCAAAAATTCGCTATAGACACCGTATAAAACGGGGTCGAACAACTGTTTCCCGAGACGAGACTCTGCCCTTCGACATAGCTTCGTCTGGGAATTCTCTCTGTCCGAAGATAGAGATTTTGACAACCATCTAAGAGCTGCCTGTCCACTCTAAAGACAGATGTCAGTGATCTCCGACGGTAAGATATCTACCAACGGGAGTCAGAGAGTACGGCAACCATCTAAGGGCTACCAGCCCACTCTGAAGACAGGTTGGTAGTTATCTCCGACGATAGACCCACATACAGTATTCACTACTGTATTTATGGGAATGGGGACATACCCATTGTCGTCCATATGTATGCTATGACACCTATTTTTACAGGGATTTTTATTGAAGATACTTTGCTGTCCAGAATTTTGGGGGAAGTGCTTATTTTTCCTCTTCCCACCTTCCATTTTCTTTACTCTTGAGTTAGCCCACCCCCTTATTATTAACATTTCTCTTCAGCATCACCCTTTAAATTATTTATACTCTTAATTT